>JANAVB010038218.1:2881833-2966010 GCA_029216955.1 Iris pallida
AGAGATACTACAACAAAAAGACCTATTAATGACGCTTGATAAGTGGTTTTCATGACGACTGATGTGGAAGCGTCATCAATGTTCAGCAAGACTAGAATCTATGACGGTTTACATTAAAAACGTTATTGATAGTGCTCCAGTGATACGAGCGTCATAAAAAAAGCACGAAAATTTAAGTCGAAACCCCGACTCCCCCGCAATTCTCCCGCACTTAAGAAAAATTCTAAACCCTCTCTCTTTCTCCTTCTCCTTCTCCTTCTGCTCCCCAACTCCCCTCAGCCCACTCCTCGCTCCCCAACTCCCCTCAGCCCGCTCCCCGCTCTCCAACTTCCCTCAGCCCGTTCCTCGCTTCCCTCGGTTACAGACTCCACCGCAGAGGGAAGGATGTCACCGGCGTAGCCTTCACCACCGGTTTGTCCTAAAATCTCGATTATTGCTTATTTTATGCCCTAAATTCAAAAATCTCCTAATTTTTGACAACCATGCATGCATCCATCTCTCCAAAATTAGGGTTCTAAATTTTAGGGTTTCTCGACGTCTCCGTCCACGTCGGCGATGATCCGAAAAGGGCTGCATCATCGTTGACTTCTCTTGATTAAGTGAGTGATTTTGATTTGGATTTTTTTTTCCTAAAAAAAGATTTTGTTGGGAGTGTAATTTTCTTTCTAAAAATTAGGGTTCTTAATTTTTGATTTGGATTTTTTTCCCTAAAAGGGTTCTTTGATTTTTTTTTTTCTGTTTGTTCTTGTTCAAGGGAGTGTAATTACATTTGGGGAGCCGAGTCCGAAGCCTCTCAACAGTCACAGCAGCGACCCAGCGAGGTGCTGTGCGTGCCTGCGAGCCGAGTCCGAAGCCTCCCTTCGGATTCTGACACTAAATTCTGGGGTATAAATTCTAAACTCTTGATTGATTTCAGTTTCTGGGTTTATTTTGTTTGTCGATGATGTTGTTGGATCTCGATCCCTACATAAAAAGGGTTTCGATCGACTGATACGTGTTGGGTTCGATTTTGGCTTGATGATCCTACGATTGTCTTTGTTTGTGAAGCGCGAATGATCTTTAGATCATATTCGGTTCTTTACTTGCTGTTGGATCATTTTCGGTTTCGGGTTACCTAGCTGCTGTTGGAATTATTTGTGATGCATGTATTGTTGGTTTGGGTTTCTTGTATAAATTGTTGTTTGGGTTCTCCTTCCTATACTTGCTGTGGGATGTTGGTTTTGGTTTTCCTTATTATACATGTTGGATTGGAAAAGATTTCTTTGCTGTAGGAGATGTTTTGCTATTTGGATTAAAATTGTTGGTTGGGTATCTATTATGCATGATGGGTTTAACTTGGTACTGTGGGTGTTTTTGTTGGGAGCTTTTCGATATAAATCACATGCGGGTATATATTAGTTGGGAGTATTTCTATTTCGGGATTGACATCTCCATTAGTATGCATGCGTCGTTGATTTTGGGACTACGTCCACTATGCCATGCCTGGATGTTTTACTTTATTTGGCGGTTTCGATTTTTATTAGAGTACTCTGATATTCTTGGTGTTGGTCGTTCGACCAAATGAACCAAAGCGTTGCAGATCGTATCGGATACACTGGCTCCGTATCGGGACGTGTCCTATACGTGTTATGGCACGCTAGTACAGCAGATGATGATTGATCCTTATCTGAGACATCTTATATATCTCATTTCGTTTCTTGTCGTTAGTCGTAGTTTGTATGTTGGTACTGTGGGGTTGGTCATTCTGGGTGCAGATACGCTCATGTTTGTACGAGTCGATACTGGACACGGATGTGAGGATACCTTCGTGTCGATGATGTAGCCTCTCCACAGTTGTAGCTGCGACCCGGCGAGGCACTGTGCGTGCCTGCGAGCCGAGTCCGAAGGCTCCTTTCGGATTCCGACACCAAATTCTGGGGTATAAATTCTAAACTCTTGATTGATTTCAGTTTTTGGGTTTATTTTGTTTGTCGATGATGTTGTTGGATCTCGATCCCTACATAAAAAGGGTTTCGATCGACTGATATGTGTTGGGTTCGATTTTGTCTTGACGATCCTACGATTGTCTTTGTTTGTGAAGCGGGAATGATCTTTAGATCATGTTCGATTCTTTACTTGCTGTTGGATCATTTTTGGTTTCGGGTTACCTAGCTGCTGTTAGAATTATTTGTGATGCATGCATTGTTGGTTTGGGTTTCTTGTATAAATTGTTGCTTGGGGTCTCCTTCCTATACTTGTTGTGGGATGTTGGTTTAGGTTTTCCCTATTATACATGTTGGGTTGGGAAAGATTTCTTTGCTGTAAGAGATGTTTTGCTATTTGGATTAAAATTGTTGGTTGGGTATCTATTATGCATGATGGGTTTAACTTGGTACTGTGGGTGTTTTTGTTGGGAGCTTTTCGTTATAAATCACATGTGGATATATATTAGTTGGGAGTATTTCTATTTCGGGAATGACATCTCCATTAGCATGCCTGCATCGTTGATTTTGGGACTACGTCCACTATGCCATGCCTAGATGTTTTACTTTATTTGTCGGTTTCGGTTTTTATTAGAGTACTCTGATACTCTCGGTTTTCGATATAAATCACAGACTCTAAAATTGACAGACTCTAAAATATAGGGTTTTGCTATACGTACATGTGCTATGGACAAACTTCATGTGACCAAGTTGAAGCGTTATAAGTGTGCTTCTTCGCTACAATATTTGTGAGATTTTTGATGTCGATAGTTTTGATGTAGCTAAAGTGTACTCTATATTGGATACTCTATATATTTTGAGAAGATGTATATAATGAAATGGAGAAATGTAGAATGGTAGCTAAAATACTCTATTTTGAGACAATAAAATGGATAATGGTACTTTATATTACATTTCAATGCTTTGTTGTGAATATGGTTCAAAGTGGTTGTTTTCGAATTGAATTGAGCAGCGTTTGAAATGTATAACATGCAGTATAGAGCGTTATAAATGTGATACAACGACCATATACAACAATTTTTTATAACTATCCATAACACTTTAAAAATAAAACGTAGCAGAAATTAAACCTATTAATGACGGTTTTGGATGAATTATCTATAACGCTTTTAAAAACATTTATAACACCCGATTTCATAACGCTTGGACTGTGAAAAAAAAGCGTCATGGTTTGCAATTAATGACGCTTTTTAGCCGTCATTAAAAGGTATTTTTGTTGTAGTGAGAATCTAAGTGTCTAAGATAACAACTCAAGAAACATCCAGCTCAATACAAGTCTCTAAATATATATAACAACTCAGAACAACAACTGAAAGTCGAATAAACAATGCTGAAAAAGATAAAGCCTAGCTATCTAGCCTAGTCTATGGGAGTAGCATCCTGTACTGCAGCTGGGTCCTCCAGAGGAACCAGGTCGCAGGTGTCGTCTAAGCCTGCTCCGTAATAGGTGGTGCATAGGGCCTCATCCTCATCCTCTGCAATATTTTCAACAGGTTCAGTCAGGACAGGAACGAGCACAATACATCTCACGCAGTTCATATCAAGTTAGAAAAAATAAAGCATGCAATAGAGTAAGATACATGAAATGCTGAAAAGAGAATATATGAAGTAAAGGAGATAACTATAAGGAAATATCTACTATAAATAGAGAACTAGCAGTGACTAGTGAGTCAGAGTAAAATATAGACATGTGAATGGCATAGGAAGATTCATGACTACAGCTAAGAGTGATTCATGACTACAGCTACTTGGATATTATTCATATGCCTATTTCTACTCCCCCATCCCCAATCAATACACAATGATCTGTTCAAGTTATGTTAAGATTCGTAAAACTTCACATGGCTCATAAAATGAGTGATACATGAAGGTGATTCATGATGGCTCTGTGAACATGAGAGTACATGTGTCACAAGCGATTCATAAATCAGTAGAAGTATAGAGATACATGATGATTCGTGAAACGCACAAAATATACAGTATCCGATGCTCCCGAGGGGGATAACATCTCATAAAAAGATCAATATAGTACCAATCCGTGCTACCAACGTGTCAACATCAAGTAAAGTAATCTAGAGCAAGAATGTAAATCCTAGCAAGTATAAAACGGTCCGAGAATGTACTCGCCTGATATCCTGAATGTCCGGAAGAAAATACTGCCTGAGGAGTGGTGTCTGGCTCCTAATCATAACAATACAAGTCACAACATATCCAACTAATAAAGTAAGCTACTATGATGCAGGCTACATGACGTTGGGTCAATTCTAGACTAAAGTCAACCCTGGTCAACTTCAGTCAACTATCTAGTCAAAGCTAGGTCAACTAGGTCAACCTAGACTCAATCAAGTCTCACTAGGCCTAACCTTGTCTACCCTAGCATTCACACATACCAATCCAAGGCAATACAAGCCAACACAAGTCACATATCAAGGTACATCACATTCATATATATTCAACATTATTTATATATATAAGAGAAAGGAACTAACATGTAAAGCTATGTATGTGTGTGAACATGGAGGTGTACATAAAAAGAGAAATCAACACTAGTTATGAGTTTACACTACACATGGCACAAAGCTAACCCATCTTCATTACACATGTATTTATACTTAACATGCATGGCTACAAGTATACATCTATATACATATACACATAGAGAGTTAGAGAGGGGAGAGCATATGAATGTGTGTGTCATAGAGTAGGCATGGGTGTATGCATAGGCTTACATAGAGCTAAGTATGCTGTTAAGGGGTTTAGTTAGCTCCTGTGTTCTCAGATTTCAGAATTCACATCGTGGCATGTATGTATGCATATAGGACTATGGAAAACAAGTGAGGGTTTAAGAGCACATGGCATTGGGTTAATATTTAACTTAACTCTATTTTCTCATAGCAAAAATCAGTTTCACATTCTAACTAACATTCCATTTCAGTTTTCAGTCCTCTCAAAACCAGTCTACAACATTTCATCATTCTTGAAATCTCAGGTTTTTAACACATTCAATATTAGGAATCAAAACCTATTCACATATATCTATACCATTCTCAGGTAGTGACAAGGCCATAGAAGAATCCCAAAAATTATATATGTAAACCTGATTTCATTGTCAGGTTTACATTCAACTTAAATCTCATTTCTCATTCTTGAATTCTCAGGTTTACATTTAACTTAATTCAGTAAACTACTAATCAGTGAATCAAAACCAAATTTAGTTAACATTAAACATTAGAACTCAGTTTTAACTATTTACAGTGAATCAATATTCACATATCCTGAATTCTCAGGTATTCATTTACAGTGAATCTCAGATATTTCATTCAGTGTAAAACATGTTAACAGCAGTCACACATATACATTTACAACCTAAATCCTAAACTAATTTAGCATTCAATTTTAGGAAATGGGTTCATAATTCAACTGTCAGTTTCACAAAAAGAAAACCCAACTGAAATAAACACTGATACATAACTATCCTATTCCGAAACCATAATTTAAACCATAGAAATTTACAAACAGGCATGTCAGTGTGTTCTCCATATGTTCATGGGTCCAGGGGTGTCATTTGTGTCCATATTGTGTCACTAATCGTGTCCAATTGTGTCAAAACATGTGTCAAAACCTGTGTCAGAGAATCAGTGAAAGCACTGTCTCGTGCACACGTGTACGCGTGTCTAACACACGACACACGACACGATACAACTCGTGTGCATGTCCAGAGGTACGCCTAGGGTAGGGCTAGGTTCGTGTCAGCCTGAATCGTGTCCACGTGACACATAGGCACGATACGAAACCCGTGTCAGCAGTGCCTGTGTGCGTGTTCAGCCGCCTACGCGCGACAGCGCGCGGCCAGTGCGGGCATGTTTGCTCCGCGAATACTAAACCATCTGCTCCCAAATTTTGGGAGTATGATGTCAGTCATAGCCCCTCACTCCACATAAAATTTCGTGTCCTGAAGTGTCCTGTGTCACGAGATATGGACCCCGATAGGCAGGACACGGGCGTAGGGTTCGTGCTGCGTGTCCAAGGCTAAAAATGTGACATAAACAGACATGAAACACCAAACACCCTTCACAAAAGTTAATACACACATGAAGATCTACAGATCTATGTAATTAGAATTTCAAAATTCGAAAATAAATTCCTAAAAAGCATTTTAACAAACACCTAGGTTCTAGGACTGATACGTGTCCGATACGGACACGTAAAGGACACGAAATGGCACGAATCCTATTCCTACAGTTAGAGGACACCTAGGGCTTTGTATCCATGCCTAGAAATCAAAATTTCATGGAGGAAATAGGAAGTTACCTATAGGTGTTCTTCTCAATGAAAACTTCAAAAAAAAAAGATTCCTTCTAGCTAGCCCCAAGCTCCAAATTGTCTCAAACCTGTTATTAGTCTCCATGAACAGTAGGGGAATACCAATTAGGTCACCATGGAAGAAGTTTGAATGAAAAAGGATTAATATTGATCAAAATAGGAAGAGTTTCAATGAAGAACAAACCTTGTTTTTTGTAAAATGAAGGGATGGATAAAAAAAAGGCAACTAAACTTTGAGAGGGATTATATAGTGATGGGGGGGATCCCTAAGCTGGCCATAAGTGTAAGAATTAGGATTTTGCTAGGGTTCACAATGTGTGGCCATGATTCTAACTTAGCTATTAAGTCTAGATCAAAGGTCATGAAGAAAACTAGGTTTCATTCAATAATATCTACTCTAAAATATCTTACAAGGCTAAAACTAGATATTTAAATTCTTGGCATCTAGTGAATAGCTACTAACCATGATTCTAACCTCAAGACTAAACTGGATTAGGCTAGACTTCTAGGTTAAGGCTTAACTAAAAGATTAGCACAAAATTTAATTAATGCAAATTACAATTTCACAAAATTGTCAAAATGACCAAAATACCCTTAGACTAAAAAGTTGTAATATTACATTCTAATCACATGACTAGGCTCCCTTGGTCATGGTTAGTCTCTAGGTTTAGCAATTCTAGGGTTTAACTAGTTAACCACCAAAATCATAATTCAATGTTTTAATAGTTTTAAATTGATTAAAAATTACCAAAAATCACAATATAATTTAATATCATTATTAAATGATTATAATTACAAAATTTTAAAATTACCCTCATTTGAAAAACTGGGTGTTACAATATGTCTTATATCGAGCATGGGTATTTAGTTTAGTTAAGGAAATGGGTTGATATTTGCATGGTTAAGATCATTTAGGACAAAGAGGGTCATCTATGGTTTAGTCTAAGGAAAATTGTGTCATTCATGTGGTGTAATGGAAATGGAGCAGAGAAAGGTGTATTTGTGTGGGACATGTATGTCACGTGTGTAGCTTGATTGGTCTAGTTCATGAGTGTGAAGTTTGTTGGAAGGAAAATGCTAATGTTGTGCTCCCAATATCAAAGTCACGGTAGGGGTTATCAGATGACATGAGTAGCAGTAGATGTTATGAGCCACTGAATTATTAGCTAAATTAAAGCCAATCTATCCCAATCATTTGCTAATACAAGAAAACCCTATATTTCTTAAGGAGGCTTGCATATACATTTTGAGATATTTGAAACTAAGACATGATTCTATGATAGAACAAAATTTGAAGAATGAAAGTTGCGATATTTTACCGTGGTCATCTGAACGCACGAGCGAAGGAATATAAAATGCAATACGAAGATCATATCGCAACTTCCAAATAGGTGGAAGAGCGATTACGAATGGCATCCCATTCCAAGAGATAGACTACACTAAGTTCAAGGTTCTTCCCAACTTACAAAAATTGGTTAATTAGAAAGTATGGTAATAGGACTCCTAAGAAGATCAAATTTCAAGGAGGTGTATGAAAATATGAGGTACTTCTGATCGCAGTCACGGACTCTAAAGAAATCCTAGATATTACTTATTCAATATTGCTTATGTATTGGCCACGTTTTATCAAGGAAGTAGAAGAGGTCATGGTCAAGCCTAACCGGAAAAAGTTGGTACATGGGATTGCATTCATCGCATAACACAAGCTACAAGAGATACAGTTACGAAATTTACGGAAGGATAAATAGTGGACCAAGAGATGGGAACTACATAATTTTTTGCCATCGAAAATGCGATAAGGTTTTGTTGAATAAAACTTTGGTATTTCAATTACAAACAGAATATTATACAATGTAGGACTTAGACGTAGTCCTAGGAGTAAACTTTTATTTTTATCTGAAGACTGTATCGATGGAGCGAGTAGTAATGCGTTGACTCCGTTGACGGTATGACGACGATCATGGATTCTCTGAAGGTCTGGGCTGCTCTGGATGTCAGAGCGTTTGGAGGAGAAATAGACGTTACGTGTCTTTTCTCGTCTCTATAGGTAGAGCTATCTGTGTCTGTGTGTGGATGAAGGAATGATCCTTCTATTTATAGGCAGCAGACTGGTCTGTTCATGCACGGATATGTAGGATACGCATGTACGTGAGAACGCCACGTGGCTGATGTTGTGGGGCGCATGGACGATACGCCCTGAGTTGAAGCTGAATCTTGTTTGAACTGCACAGTTGGGCTGCGGTGGAGCTGACACGTGGCAGTTGCGAAGATTCGGCCGTTGCTGAGATCTTGGGTGGTTAGTATAACTCAAGTTTTTCCAAAAATTATTAAATGAAAAATAATTCCAAAATTGTACCAAATTGATTCTATTAGGTTCTGAATATTTTTCTATTAATTTTAGAATTTTTCTGCGATTTGTTTGGAGTCGTTTGGACACCATTTAATTTTTTTCTATTTTTAAAACTGCTACCGTAAATGCTACATTTCCCACTTTCAATGGCAAACTTGTAATTTCTCATGCTAGGGATGAATTAGTATATTTCTTAGGTCAAGTTGTCCTAATAAAATTTTCCTATAAATAACACACTTTCCAAAGGAGGAAACCCTAATTTCTAATCATTTTAATTCATGGTACTCAAATACCCAAAACAAATATTTTGAAAATAAAAACCCTGTTACTGTGCTGTGAACAGTAACCAACGTTACTGTTCACCGACGGCATAGCTCGCCGCCGACCAACTTTTCTGGCGACCCCCGTTCTCCGCACCCTGACCTCGCCGTCGACCACCGAGACCGTCAACGAGTCGAGCTCGACGAGCTGGACGCAGTGCCGCCGACCACTTTCACCGTCGACCGCTACAGCACCGCCCCGACGATCGCCAACCTAGGTAAATCTCGTTCTCTTTCAATTTCTGTGTTAAACATCGATCTACGACCATGAATGTGTTCGTCTCCTCGAGACGGACCATTTGACACTAGTCTCGACCCATCTCGACGCCTGTGGACCGAGAAATCATAAACCCTAGATCTAGAGTTTCGGACATGACACGAGTTTGTGTCAATAGGACACGAAACCCATCCCAACGTGTCGAGAATGACACGACGAACTCAATAGTAGCTTTTGACACGAAAATTCGTGTCTAGAAACCCTCCGACACGAACTAGACACGTTTCTACGTGTCCAAGTAACCCTGACACGAAGAAGGTGACCTGTAATAAGCCTAAACCTATTTACTGGGTTTGATTTAATATTATGTGTGGCATCCAACCTTTACTAGTGCCTAAGTTGGGCCCGCTGGTCAGCGCAATGTGCCTTAGTGCTCCCCTTTTGTTGTGAGGTCTGGGGTTCGAGACCCCCAGACTCTGTTTTGTTGTTTTTTTATATATTATATATGTATGTATATTAGTGTGTATATTATATGTATATAATGTATAATAATTTTATACAGTAAAATACTTACTGTTTTATAGTTTCTGTAATTTATGTAATTATTGTTTTTATATATTTATATATATATATATATATATATATGTATATATACATATGTTATTCCTATGTAAATAATTAAGATATTAATATTAAATTCTTCTATTTAATTTCTTTTTTGTTTTTGATGAGTACATCATATGAAATTATATATATATTTAAATCTTGTCATTTCACTTATGTCATTTAAATTCTGTCATTTAATTCATGCATTTAAATTAAGTCAATATTAAATACAGTGCCTATACTGTAATATATATATATATATATATATATATATATATATATATATATATATATATATATATATATATATACGCTATAAATATGGTGCATATACTCTAATATGTAAATAAATACAGTGCCTATATATGCTCTCAATTTCTGCAATTTAATTCATTTACTTACATATATTCAATTTTGTATTTATTTACGATTTTACGTATTTTGTGCAATACGACCACTCTAAGTCCATACCTAGTATGGGTTGAGTGGACTTGGGTGAGCCAACACATATTCGAGGTCTAGTCAAACCATATTAGACTTGGTTCATGGTCTCGGGTCCCGTATCTGGATTTCGGTTCAATTTCGAATACGTGGACATATATATGAAATAATTATTTTTTTAATTCCAGAATCTGTGTTTTATTGTATTTAAATTTTCAGACAGCTTTTAAGTACTGTATAAATTCCAGAAAAATTATAGTTAAATATTATGTTAATTTAGCTAATTTAATATAATTTTTCCAGTATTTAATTTACATAATTTCCACTGTCCAAAAATAGGAAAACAGAACTCATTTTTAAAGTATATATGTAAACTGATTTTTAATAAATATCTAAATTACTTTATAAATTCCAGAAACTTTAACATAAATTACTATAATTAACAAGGATCATTGTGGTACTTTATTTCATGTAAACTAGAGTTATATAACTATCTTAATAATTCTTAGAACACAATGTACAATAGAATTATTAATTAATTAATATTGTATGGTGTGTTTTATGGGTTTTTGGGATATTTTAGTATTGGAACCTTACCCTACCTTAGTATAGAGACACTAAGTGTTGGACTAGATATTGTAACACCCCACATTGTACTTCGATAACATCACTTAGCTAGTATCTAGTTAGGAGCCGTGTCACACCATTAATGTAGACTTGAACATAGCTTAGAAATGAGATTACTATACCCCTTTTTACAGTGACAGGACACCAAGCTTTTTCCTCTGCACTCTTATCACATTTTCTTTCTCGAGGCAAGTACCCCTACAAACTTTACTTACTGCATATGATAATAAATTGCGCATGAACCATGTTAATACAGTTGTTTAAACTGAAAATCATATCTTACAGGTTTCTATATATCTAGCGTATGCTTCACATGATTTATACTGCTCTCAATATCTTCCACATGCTTTATACTTCTCTCAGTATCTTTACATGCTTAGAACTGTTCTCGTATCTCTCACATGATGGTTACTGGGACATGGGAAAAACTGATAGTTGAGTACGTGATCATGCCCCTTCTTCCGTACGTACGTACCGAGCAAGGTTGCATTTTATATGTATACCTTGTCGTAGGCCTTATCCAGCTATATTTGTGTGTATGTACATCTACCATTTTTTCACTTATACGAAAGTATATTTTATTTACATGTGCCACAATACATTGTACACCTATTGACAATCACGTACATGATCCAGTTTTAAACATTATATATACATATGTCGCCATGACAAATGTATACTTGACATGATAGATTATGATATGCCATAATTTCCTATTATTACATCTTTTTTTATTCCATGTTTAGTATATTCTGTTTGTAGAATCAGTACTTGCTCCCGTCCTGATAGGATAACTTTGCAGGCATATTGTCCGAGAAGAAGATGTTATGTGATACTTTTTATGAAGCCACTACCGAGGACCAGGTCTTCGCTCCTAAGGAAGTCCCCGCAGGGAACCTCGCCTAGTTGCTACATTAGCTATCTTGGACTTAGACGTTAGGGTTATTATGAACTTATATTTGGGTACTGGACTTTGTCTCCAGTTTTCATACTTTGGAAGTGTAATAACCAACTAAACATGTTTGCTTTCGCTTATAGATGTTGATTTGTGATGAACCCTTAAAATGCTATGATAGAACTGTTAGCACACTTAGAACCATATTGTATATCTCTGAGAACAGCTTACTACGCTTTAACACAAGCATAGGCTGGACATGGCTCATTCTGGCCCAACAATTTGGGTAGCGGGTCGTGACAGTTAGCACCCACTCGTAGGCAGAACTGAGTCAAATGACACGTAGCACGTGTTTATGGCTCAAAGATCTCAAATTTGGTAAAGGGTGATCTGTCAGGATGCGCCTAGGATCTGGTGCATGGGGCGACTTGGTCTATGACTTTCAGATGTCACAGACAAGTCTGGGCACACGGCTTCTGAGGCGCATCCAGAGCTTCGAGTGCATGGCTGTGGAAGCGCATTCAGAGGCTTGGCTTCTGTCTTTTTGGATCAGGAGTAAGTCGGGAGCGCATGGCTTTTGAGGCGCATGCAAATTACTGGACGCATGGCTGTGGAGGTGCATACAAGTGATCAGTCGGCCACGTGGCAAAGTACAGCTGTAATCGATAATGATGAAGATGACGTTAGCGGCTCTTCGTTTTCTACAAAAAGCTGTCAACTGTTCAGTCTTCGGGAAGCGTGTTGGCAACTCTGTCACATAGCTTTAATGCTTGATGGGTGACGAGTCTGAGTGGGCGCATCTTCGTACACCACTGGACGGATGGGTCTATGTTCCACTAGGTGCATCAGTACGGAGCACATGGTGTTGACGAGCACATCTGCTGCATGGCGCATCCTCATTGGTCAGTCTTTGTTGGATCTTCTGAGGGATTTAATTGACTTCTTTGATGCTAAATTCGAAGGAGCAGATTCATTACCATAAATGCAAGTTCATTGTACTGACTTCGAAAAAGTTGTCACTTGGCATATGGGTTTGATTTGCCTTGGCCTATAAGTAGCAGCGTGAAGAGAAGTTTTGTTTTTCGTTTCACTTTTCTTCCCAAACGGAGATGAACTCGACTGGTCCTCCTCCTCGATGAAATACTGTACTGTAGATTACTGATCTCCTTGTTCGAAGAAGTTTTGATGATGAACTCCTTCAGAAGATTGAGATGCGCTGGAAATGGACACGATAGTTTATGTTCGATCCCCTTGTCGGCACTATTCTTCTATGAGATGACATTAGGTGCCAAATTAAATGCATGGTTTGGGTTTGATGTGCCCAAGCCTCATTATGATGGAAGAGCCCTAGGTTGGCAGATGCGCCTATACGTTGACGAGGAAGTGATTCGCCCTGACGGGACAGAGTGATGCGCTGGCAGACTAATGCATCGGGCTGAGACGATGCGTCTAGCGGAGACATCAGAATGATGTGCCTAGTTGAGAGTAGGTTGTTACATAGTCTTCAATTGGCATCATATTTCTGAGATAATGTCGGACAGGTGCAGCAGATTAAAGTCGCTGGAACACAGACTACCTTGGTGGTGGAGCCGTTGTTTTGTAACAACAGCAGTTGATGGTGACCATGGCAAAAGTGTGCTCCGCGAGGGGTGCATCGAGCTTAATGTCAGCTCTTCTGATCTGCGTTTGTGAGTGATCACATTACGCAAATCATGAGGGAAGAGTTTCACCTTCATACCCCCTTCAGGCGCATGTCGAGGAAAAGTGCCAGGGTGGTTATGTAAATGCTGCACCCCCTGATCTAGTTCCAGCGCATGAGATACGCCCAGATCATTTGTGGGAGAACAACATGTATTGCGACTTGAACCCACTTCATGCGCACAACCCACGTGGGCGCATGGGTTCAAAGTCACAAGTTTTGCCTTGCACGACTTGGTTTCAAACGCAGAAGATGCGCCCAAATGAGACGGAGACTTTAAGAGTTGACCCATTCCGGGTGCGAAAGCACCTGAGTCAACTTCTGTACATCCTGCTATCAGTCGTGTACGTAGTTTTTAGCATACGTCTCTGGCTGGTTGCTGGCATAGCACATTGAGGGCGCATGGCCCGTGCTGTCTTGGATTTCTTCGTAGTAGCCCAAATTTTCCTTGCCAAGAGGGCAAGTGAAGAACTTGCAGCCGATCTAGAAGAAGAAGAGGCACCGTTGCAACTTTTTGTGGCTCGAATGGGCTCCCTAAAAACGGGCTCCCTTTTCTTTTTTTATTTTGGTGCCCCTTTTCAAAGGTGGCAAAGGGGCTCTCTATATAGAGTAAAATGAGACTTCTGCTCTTCTCCTTTCCGATGTGGGATTAAAAGTAATATCCTTTTTTCATGCTTCTACAAGACCCCCTTCAAAGTTTTTAAAACTTTTGGACAAGTTTTGAAATACTTTGAACAAGAATCATGGACAGTAGAGCTGTTTAGGTGTGATACTCCTATCAGAGGTAGTATGGAGATTTGGATACTACCACTAGAGATTTTATGTGGACTTATCATCTTTGGCGTACCTTAGTTTCTAGGTGCAGATAATAAGTTACGAAAGGAGGAAACCGACATATTTACTCAGAGGTAATATGGACGTGGTAAATATGGGTTAATGATAGAGCTTTCCTACTCAGAGGTGATATGGACGTGGTAGGAGTGAACTCTGTAGGGATGTATAGAACACCTCAGAGGTGATATGGACGTGGATGTTCTATGATTGACGTACAATAACGTGGGAATTATTGTATGGGATGTTTACTCAGAGGTAATGTGGACATGGTAACTATAGTAATGAGCATGATCCTACGTAGTGTAGAATTCTGCTTTGTAGGGTATAGAAAAGCAACTCAGAGGTGATGTGGACATGGTTGTTCTCCTGCTGGGATGCAACGGAACAACTAGGTTCCAGAAGCACTTGATTGTCAAGGAAGAGGAGCGAACTCGGTTTATCAAGTTCACAAATTCTCTTGCTGGAGAGAAGGAAGTACATTTTGAAGGATGTCAAGAGTAGTACTTCTTTAGGAACTTATCGTTGATGGGCATCATGATCAAGTCCCCATAAGGTTGAACGAGACGGTAAGCACCGTTTGAGTATACCGTCTCTATGATGAAGGGTCCTTCCCATTTGGATTTGAACTTTTTTGGTGTTTTATGAGTCATCACCATCGGTCTCCTGACTGCCAGAACCAGGTCGCCTACTTGGAAAGTCCTCTGTTTGACTCTTCTGTTGAAAGCCTGTAAAATATAGGCTTGATAAATATAATGCCTGTGGTTCGTATTACGTATTCCTGGAATATGTGTACGTATTTATTCTTGTATTGCATGATTTCCTTGTTTAATTCCTTCTTGGCTTGGCTTGGTTATTTCCTTGGGTTGGTTCGGCCTGGCTTGGTTTTGCTTGGTTCATGATGAACCCATGGATGAACCCCCTACCTACCACCATTTGTATTTATTAGCCCTCTTCATTCTCTCTCTTCATTTATCATCTTCTTCTTCCTCATTTACTTCCTTACCTACCAGAGAGAGAGAGGAGAGAGAGGTCTAGGCAAGTGCAACTTGCTTCATGGAGGAACTCTAATTTTATTGCTTCATTCTCTTTCTTACAGCATTTTAACTTACTTTAGAACTTGACATTTTCACTTTCCATGGCTAGATTCTTCTAGATCTAAGTTTACTTATTTTTGGATTTCTTGGGTTTTGATCTACTTAATCCGGTTATTTCTGAGTTTTGAGGGTTCTATGTTGTAGAGAATCTCGTTCTACCCTATTTTGACCTATGGAAGTTCGGATTTGGGCTCCGGATGAAGGTTTTATGAAGCTTGGAAGGCATGGGCTCATAGTGTTCTTCTCCTCGGAAATTTGGAGAAGAAGAACAGTTCCCTGGCGCGTGGCTTTACTTGACCGCATGAGTATTCATGCGGCAAGTCGCCCCCAGCCGCATGAAACCCTTGTACTTCTAAGCCGCATGAAACTTAGTCCCAGCCGCATGAGGCTAAGTCCCATTCTTAACCGCATAGGCTCATTTCCCCTCAGCCGCATGAGGCCCAGTCATTTCCTGGCCGCATAGGCCCGTGACCAGTCTGGCCGTATAGGCATTGCTCCCCGAGCCGTATATGCGCCCATCTTCTTGAGCCGCATGAACTTGCACTTGCTCCCAGCCGCATAGGCGTTGCTCTCCGCAACCGCATGAGTACTCTTCCCTTCTGAGCCGCATATGGTTTCCTTCCCCCGCAGCCGTATGGCTTGCTTCTTCTCAAGCCGCATGGAACCACACTCCCCCCCGGTCGCATGTACCTGATTGACCAGCTAGCCGCATAAGACCCATCCCTCCAGCCGTATGAGTTTCCTATCTTCCTGACCGCATGCGCCCCCTTGTCTTAGCCGCATGGGATCTAGTGACCCTGGCCGCATGCGCCCTCCTTGTCTTAGCCGCATGGGATCTTGTGATTGAGACAATAGGCTTGTTCATGACCATAGGAGACTGTTGGCTTGTAATATACCCTCATGTATCTAGACAGCCGTGACCGTATAGCGAGATGGAATCCATTTCAATATACGTAGCTGGCTATGTCTGCCCCCGCTCTCCAGTATTCTGGTTCTGGGGCGTGACATGGTTTAAGTGGTGGCCCATGCAGGTCTTGTAAATCAAGATATGTGAGGGTTTACCGAATAGATGTCTCAATCAGTATTCGTCCTTGATCTCTGCTCGTATCTTCTGAATCCCTGGATTCTTGTCCTGATCATATGCTTGTATCGTTGATCTGTACTGGTCCTTCCTTATTGTTCCCTATGTCGTCTTCTTCAGCGGCATTGTTCGTGGTCCTACCGATCAGCAAGACGGAGCACCTCCCGCGGACCAGCAGCAACCTGGAGATCAAGTCCAGCACTCCGGAGTAGCCTCCAGAGTCGAGCCTATTGGAGAAGAGCCCCCAGTTCAGCCAGTTCAGCCTACCGAACCTGATGATGGCACATTAGTAGAACTCGTCAGGACCTTGATAGCTTCTCAAGATCGTCGTGGAGATGCCTTGCAACAGGCAGTGACGGATGCTTTGACCAGAGGAGGTCATCAGGGTAACAGCGCGGCCAACAGCTTCAAGCGCTTGAACCCTCCATTCTTCGACGGTAGTGAAGATACTATTGCGGCAGATGCATGGCTTCAGGACACAGAGGTGGTTCTAGAAGCAGCCAGGACTCCAGAGAACGAGAAGGTGGAGGTTGTGCGCCTGCAGTTGTTAGATCTTGCCCGCAGCTGGTGGGCAGCACAGGCCATTGGATTAGCAGCACCCATTGCTTGGGCGGTATTCAGAGAGAGATTCCAGACCAAGTATTTCGATGCTGTAGCCCGATATGATCTACAGACGAGGTTCACTAATCTGAAGCAAGGAGGCAGGACGGTCGATGGATATGCGGCCGAGTTTTTGTGACTCAGTCGGTTTGCTTCCACCTTGGTGGCAACCGAGTATGATAGAGCCCAGCGGTTCCAGCAGGGGCTTCACCTGGAGATCTTGTTGGCAGTCGAGCAGTTTGAGCATCAGACTTTTGATGCAGTCTTGAGAGCAGCCCGGAGGTATGAGTATACCTCCCAGAGGATTGTGGATAGGGCCGGAGGTCGAAAGAGATCTCACGGCCAGATGAATCAGTCTTCAGCCCCAGCCCCGGCAGCCAGGGCCTTCACTATTGGAGCTCCGAGGCGAGCGGCCTCAGTGACGTCGGTTCAGCATTCTACCCCGACGTACCCTCAGCAGCAGAAGCAGAAGCAGTCTTCCGCAGTGGGATGTTCCCATTGTGGGAAGCCAGGCCATGTAGTGGCAGAATGTCACAGGGCACAGGGATTGTGTCTGGCTTGTGGAGCACCAGACCATAGGGTTGGATCCTGTCCGAACAGGGGTGGTTCATCATCGTCCAACATTTCTAGCTCTTCGGTGAGGGGACCAGCTCCGGTCCAGCAGCAGCAGTACCCATTGTCGAGGCCCTTGCCGCCTCAGTCCCAGATGTTCCAGTAGCAGAACCCCCAGCAGCATGCACAAGCCCAAGCCTTGAGTCAGAGCAGGCAGTGAGGATTTCAGCAGAGGGGACTAGCGCCCCGAGGACATGGTCATGCTATGGTGATGACCGCAGAGGAAGGATTGGCACCAGGAGAGGTAGTGGCAGGTACTATTCTCGTCAACTCATTTCCAGCTTCAGCTTTATTTGATTCTGGTGTATCGCATTCTTTTATGTCTGCACGATTCGCGACACGGATAGTATTGGAGCCCGAGTCATTATCAGTAAGGCTCAATATACTTACTGGTAACGGACTTGTGGGAGTAGATAGAGTGTTTTCCTCGTGTCGGATCGTAGTTAGCGGTAGAGAATTCCCCGCTAGATTGATAGAATTCCCGATGGCCGATTATGATGTGGTCTTAGGGATAGATTGGTTGAGGAACCAGTATGCTAGAATAGACTGCCACATTGGCAGGGTTGTTTTTAGCATTCCAGGCGAGCCAGAGTTTTCCTTTTCCCGAGGTGAAGTTGAGCCTTCTTCTCCGATATTGCGGATGGCAGTAGCCGCAGTGCAGTTGCCCAGGATAGTGGATGAGTTCCCAGATGTTTTTCCAGAAGAGCTTCCAGGTATACCGCCAGAGCGGGAGATCCAGTTCACTATAGACTTGATTCCCGGGACAGCTCCAGTATCAGAGAGAGTCTACAGGATGGCGCCGTCAGAATTAGAGATATTGTACAAAATGATTGAAGAACTTCGAGCCAAAGGATTCATTCGTGCTAGTGGATCGCCTTAGGGAGCCCCGATGCTTCTTGTGAAAAAGAAGGATGGTACGTCCAGGTTATGTGTTGATTATCGTACCTTGAACTCAGTGACAATCAAGAACAGATACCCTCTCCCGAGGATAGATGACTTGTTTGATCAGCTCAAGGGGGCTTCAGTATTCTCGAAGATTGATTTGCGCTCAGGTTATCATCAGATCATAGTCAGAGAGCAGGACATCCCGAAGTCAGCTTTTAGATCGAGATATGGGCATTGGGAGTTCCTTGTTATGCCTTTTGGAGCAACCAATGCGCCGGCAGTATTCATGGACCTCATGAATCGCATCTTCATGCCTTATTTGGATCAGTTCGTGATTGTATTCCTAGACGACATCCTGGTCTACAGCAAGAGTGAGGCAGAGCATGAGCAACATCTCAGAGTTGTTCTTCAGATTCTCAGGGAGCACCAGTTATATGCCAAGTTCAGTAAATGCGAGTTCTGGCTCGATCGCATTTCGTACTTGGGTCAAATCATCACTCGAGGAGGAGTAGAAGTGGATCCCCAGAAGATTGTGGCTATTGAGTTATGGCCAGTTTCCAGCACAGTTGCAGAGGTTCGTAGTTTTCTTGGATTGGCCGGCTACTACCGGCAATTTGTTTCAGATTTTGCTCGAATTTTGGCGCCATTGACCCAGTTGACCCGCAAGGATGCGCAGTTTGCTTGGATGGTAGAGTGTCAGAGTTCTTTTAAGCAGTTGAAGCGAGGCCTGATAACAGCTCCTATTCTCACGCTTCCAGATGGAACCGGAGGATTCTCAGTGAATTGTGATGCTTCAGGCAGAGGCCTAGGATGTATTCTGATACAGCATGGGAAGGTAATAGCTTATACATCACGACAACTTCGTGATCTTGAGAGGAATTACCCAACCCATGATTTGGAGCTGGCAGCAGTAGTGTTTGCACTTAAGTTATGAAGGTACTATTTGTATGGAGATAGGGTAGAGATTTTCACCGACCACAAGAGTCTGAAGTATGTTTTCACTCAGAAGGATCTTAACATGCGTCAGAGGAGATGGCTGGAGCTTCTTGTGGATTATGATGTCAACTTGCAGTATCATCCTGGGAAGGCTAATGTTGTTACAGATGCTTTGAGTAGGAGAGCCGGAGTTTATTTCCTAACAACGCAACCAGAGCTGTTAGCAGATCTTCAGAAGATGGGTATAGAAGTTGTTCTCCCTTCCAGTATGGCATTGATGGCCAGTATGCAAGTTCAGTCCACTATAATCGAGAGGATCCGGATGGCGCAGTCAGCAGATTCCAAGCTTCAGCGACTCAGAGCAGAGTGCGAGGCAGGTCAAAGACCAGAGTTATGCATTCATGAGGATGGTACACTTCGACATGGTAAGCATCTTTGTGTACCCAGTGGAGATATCAGGCAGGAGATCATGTCAGAGGCGCACAGTTCTCAGTATTCCATCCATTCTGGCAGTACGAAGATGTACCGAGATATCCGTCAGCACTTCTGGTAGAATGGCATGAAGCGGGAGATAGCTCGGTTTGTCTTTCGGTGTTTGGTTTGCCAACAAGTCAAGGCCAAACATCAGAGACCGACTGGACTTCTTCAGCCCTTGTCGATTCCAGAATGGAAGTGGGAGCATGTGACTATAGATTTTGTGATTGGATTACCTAGATCCCCAGCTGGTAGAGATGCTATCTGGGTTATAGTTGATCGGCTCACGAAGGTGGCTCACTTTCTCCCATTCAGAGTTGGTCAGTCGACGGCTCAGCTAGCGGAGATGTACCTCAGACAGATTGTCAGATTGTACGGTATGCCAGTCAGTATCACCTCGGACCGAGATTCTAGATTTACGTCGCACTTTTGGCGTAGTTTGCAAGAGAGTTTGGGGACTCGTCTCCAGTTCAGTTCAGCATATCACCCGCAGACAGATGGCCAGTCGGAGCGTACGATCCAGACTCTTGAAGACATGTTGCGGTCTTGCACACTTGACTTCGGTGGTTCATGGGAAGATCACTTGCACCTAGTAGAATTCTCGTACAATAACAGTTTCCAGGCCAGTATCCAGATGGCACCATTCGAGGCACTGTATGGTAGGAAGTGCAGATCCCCGCTAGCCTGGAATGATGTTGGAGAGAGACAAATGCTTGGTCCAGAAATGATCGCTCAGACAGTTGAGGTGGTCAGGAGAGTCCGAGATCATCTTAGAGTTGCCCAAGATCGCCAGCGCTATTGGGTCGATTCTCATCGGCGTCCTCTCTAGTTTTTAGTCGGCGATCATGTATTCCTGAGGATTTCGCCTAACCGTGGCGTCATTCGTTTCAGCGTCCGGGGAAAGCTTAGTCCTAGGTATATAGGACCGTTCGACATTCTGGAGCGAGTAGGAGATGTGTCCTATCGTTTCGCTCTTCCGCCGTCACTAAGCGAGGTGCATGACGTGTTCCATGTATCCAAATTACGACGGTATATCCCAGACCCGAGCAACATCTTAGATCATTCGGAATTGGTTGTTGGTACCAACCTTTCGTATGAGAAGAGGCCCGTGTCTATATTGGACCGGAGAGAGAAGATCCTCAAGAACAAGACTATCAAGTTAGTCCGAGTTTCTTGGGGTCATCACTCTTTGGGGGAGTCAACGTGGGAGCGTGAGGATGATATCCGATCGCGATATCCCGACTTGTTTGACTCGTGAGGTATAATATCTTTCTTTTGCCTCATGCCTTCGATTGCTTGCTTGAATGAGTGATTGTCTGCCTAGTTATAGCTTGCATGTGATTAATGTAGCTTGTCATTGCTCCTCTAGCCTCTTGATTAAATTCTGAGGACGGAATTCTTTTAAGGTGGGTAGAGTTGTAATGCCTGTGGTTCGTATTACGTATTCCTGGAATACGTGTACGTATTTATTCTTGTATTGCATGATTTCCTTGTTTAATTTCTTCTTGGCTTGGCTTGGTTATTTCCTTATGTTGGTTCGGCCTGGCTTGGTTTTGCTTGGTTCATGATGAACCCATGGATGAACCCTCTACCTATCACCATTTGTATTTATTAGCCCTCTTCATTCTCTCTCTTTATTTATCATCTTCTTCTTCCTCATTTACTTCCTTACCTACCAGAGAGAGAGGAGAGAGAGGTCTAGGCAAGTGTAACTTGCTTCATGGAGGAACTCTAATTTTATTGCTTCATTCTCTTTCTTACAGCATTTTAACTTACTTTAGAACTTGGCATTTTCACTTTCCATGGCTAGATTCTTCTAGATCTAAGTTTACTTATTTTCGGATTTCTTGGGTTTTGATCTACTTAATCCGGTTATTTCTGAGTTTTGAGGGTTCTATGTTGTAGAGAATCTCGTTCTACCCCATTTTGACCTATGGAAGTTCGGATTTGGGCTCCGGATGAAGGTTTTATGAAGCTTGGAAGGCATGGGCTCATAGTGTTCTTCTCCTCAAAAATTTGGAGAAGAAGAACAGTTCCCTGGCGCGTGGCTTTACTTGACCGCATGAGTATTCATGCGGCAAGTCGCCCCCAGCCGCATGAAACCCTTGTACTTCTAAGCCGCATGAAACTTAGTCCCAGCCGCATGAGGCTAAGTCCCATTCTTAGCCGCATAGGCTCATTTCCCTTCAGCCGCATGAGGCCCAGTCATTTTCTGGCCGCATAGGCCCGTGACCAGTCTGGCAGCATAGGCATTGCTCCCCGAGCCGCATATGCGCCCATCTTCTTGAGCCGCATGAACTTGCACTTGCTCCCAGCCGCATAGGCGTTGCTCCCCGCAGCCGCATGAGTACTCTTCCCTTCTGAGCCGCATATGGTTCCCTTCCCCCGCAGCCGCATGGGTTGCTTCTTCTCGAGCCGCATGGAACCACACTCCCCCCCGGCCGCATGTACCTGATTGACCAGCTAGCCGCATAAGACCCATCCCTCCAGCCGCATGAGTTTCCTATCTTCCTGACCGCATGCGCCCCCTTGTCTTAGCCGCATGGGATCTAGTGACCCTGGCCGCATGCGCCCTCCTTTCCTGGCCGCATATGACTGAGCCCATGACTTTCTCATGTTCTTGTGTACTATTATTTATCATTATTTGCCCATGTTTTGTAACTCCTTTATTAGGTATTTTACGCCCATTTTATATCCTTACGTCTTTTGTCATGAACCTGATTTTACTTAATATGTTTGGAATGATTATTGTACTTGACATGGTATAACAAGGGACTAGCACAACATGACAGTGACCCGTAGTGGTGCACTCCTGACATGACCAACCTGACATGATAGTGGCCCGTCGTGGCGCACTCCTGACAAGTATACCTGACATGATTTATCTTGAACAGCTGTTGCGACGGCTACCTGACATGACATGACCTGTATAATTACCTGGATACCGTGGGCGATTGTGCTTGTACAAATAAACCAGTCCTGTCTTGCATCATGTCTAGGGAGGGAGCTCCTGAGTACCACGGTCAGGAGTACCTATTGAAATGGACTAAGGCTAATAACTAGATTAATACATTAGTCATGAAGAGATTTCCCAGCTACAGGCAATCCCGTTACCTGGGCGCGCCTGGGATCTGTAGCCTGCCGTCGAGTAGGGCACATTTCCAGCACACTGTCATGTGTTGCACCCTTCAAGCTACTTAAGGGTACATGCGTTTCCTGGACAATGTACCCACCTGAATTCAACCCTAATCTTTCGTCCTGGGTAACCTGGATGGTCTGCAGGGCTTGTGGCTGTGGAATAATCTTATTGTATCTTGTTAGTAACTAGGCTTGTGATAACCCTAGTTAGTTAAAGTATCAAGCCGTAATTCTTGCTTGGCCGTAAAATGATTGGATGGAGTCTAACCAGTCTAGTCTTGCCCTGATCCTGTTCCAGATTATTGAACGACCAGAATGCTTGTATTTATTTTACCGATAAATGGGGAGAATTCCAAGTTCTGTTCAGACGAAGGGTTACAACCTCGGTCCTTGTTTGGTTTACGGGTTGTAACCTGGTTATCTGAATAGTTCCGTGGTTATCTCGTCGTATATCATCCTGATGTATTTTCTTTATTTCTAGTTCTTACTATTTATTTATTTATTCTCTTGTGCTGATTGCTGGTTTTAGTTCCTAAGTGAAGCTTCCTTATGGCACTTGCTCTTTCTGGGGTCTGACCCAGCTAGTTTTGTGTGGCCAGATTTCGGAGCAGCTCCAGAGGATCTACCGACTATCCAGCCCGATGGTGGTGACCAGACGTAACCCGGGCAACGAGTGGGTCTATTTTTGCTCTCCCACTTTATTGTACAAATATTCTTTTGAGGCGTTTAGCCGACGAGCACCTGTTTAGCTCGATTGCACTTTACTTACTGTCTGCCTACGGGCTGTAACATGATTGACAGATCCTAGGGTTGATCATGTATGACTAAACTCTTGCTAGTCCTGACATTTTGTAATGACTAGCTTCATGATCAGCTGAATATGTAATGTTTGGGTCGCCTTACTATTGTATATTTAATGATCATACATCTTGTAACTTTTACTTACTTGCTTGTGATTGAGACAATAGGCTTGTTCATGACCATAGGAGACTGTTGGCTTGTAGTAAACCCTCATGTATCTAGACAGCCGTGACCGTATAGCGAGATAGAATCCATTTCAATATACGTAGCTGGCTATGTCTGCCCCCGCTCTCCAGTATTCTGGTTCTGGGGCGTGACAATAAAGTTCGATGTGCTGTTTGATTGTCTTCTTCCGTCAGCTGGTTCATAATCGCCACTCGGAATGAGGGTATCTAGATCTCTAGAGGCAGTACTGCTTCGCTTCCATAGACCAAAAAGAATGGTGTGTTACCCATCGGGGTCCATACCATCGTACGATAGACCCAAAGGCACTCATCGAGCTTCTCGTCCCAGTCGCATTTGTTGGATGACACGACCTTTTTGAGTAGTTTGACAATGATTTTATTAAAAGCTTTAGCCAATCTTTTTGCTGTCGGATTGTAGGTGGTTAATGCCATATTCTGAATATAATTCTTGTCGCAGAATCTACTGAATGCATGGCTGATGAATTATGGACTGTTGTCGTGGATGATCCTCCGGGGCACCTCAAAACGGTAGATGACGTGATGTTTGATGAAGCTGATCACCTTTGAGCTTTTCACCTCTGTCAATGGTACTGCTTCTGCCCATTTAGAGAAGTAGTCGGTGATTTCTAGGATAAAGCGGTGTCCCCTGGATGAGGAAGGGGTGATAGGTTCCACTATGTCCATGCCCCAGGCTTCAAATAGCCAATAGGCGACCGTAGGATGTAGAGGCTCTGATGGTCTATGGATGAAGTCCGGCGTGTAGCTGGCAAGTACGACATTTCTTTGCATACTCGACATCATCGGCTATCATGGTAGGCCAGCAATAGCCTATACGTCAAAGTCGATCCTGTAGTTTAGGGCCTGGTTGATGAGCTCCGTATGTTCCGTCATAAGCTTCTCGAAGAGCTTCGGCTGCTTCTTCGTTTGATAGGCATAGGAGGAGAAGTCCATCGTAGGAGCATCGATACAGCATTTCAGTGGCCGTATCATAATAAAACCAGAGCGAGCGCCTTCGGACTGAGACTGCTTCTTTTGGGTCCTCCCGGATGATTTCGTAGACGGCAAAGTCGATGAACGGGAACCTCCAGTATCTGACGTTGATGCTGGTGTCTGTAGACATGGCATGGTTCGTCGACATGCACATATTGTTTCGGGGCATACCAAATCCCGGCTGACTATTGTAATGAAGTGTTGCATGTCGACCGGTGCTACTAATGAGGCAGCGAGGCCGGCCAGAGCGTCGGCTTCTAAGTTTTGTAGCCGAGGTACATCTTCTATGAAGAATTCAGCGAAGGTTGAGATGATGTCCAACGCTGCTTTATGATAAGAGATCAGGTCTTCATGGTGGACCTCGTATTGTCCTCGAACTTGATTGACGACAAACTTCGAGTCACCGTAAGACTCAAGGTATTCTACCCCCAGATGTTTTGCTAACTGGAGTCCCATGATGAGGGCATTGTACTCTGCAACATTGTTGGAGCACAGCTCTGAAAGGGAATAGGCACGTTGGATGACCAGCTTGTCGGGGGAGATCAGGACTACCCCCACTCATGCGATGATCTGGCCTTTGGGGCCTGTTCTTGAAGCAACGTCGAAGAACATCCGCCAAACGGGGTTCTCTTTGGTAATGTTTGATTCTCGTACTTCTTCTAGAATGTGTTCATAGAGTCTAGACTATTCCAAAATTGGCTGTACGACTAGGAAATCGGCCAGTGCTTGGCCTTTAACAGCCTTTTACGGGACGAATACCATGTCATATGGTGTCAATAGTATCGCCTAAGTAGCCAATCGGGAGTTCAGCGCTCCCGGCTTTGTCATGAGAACTCTGAGCGGATTGACTCAGGAGATAGACATGAATTGTCTGTCCCGAGACATAATGGCAAGTCTTCTGGATGACGAACACCAGAGCTAGACATTCTTTTTCGACGGGATTGTACTGATGTTCGACCCCGATCATTGTCCTGCTGAGGTAGTAGATGGCTTGCTCGTGGCCCGCATCATTGTTCTGGGCCAACAAAGCGCCAAGGGAATTGTCCATTGCACGGACATAGAGCAGAAATGGTTTGCCTGCGACGGGTGCCACCAAGTCTGGGGGGCTCGTCAGGCAAGCTTTGACGTTGTCGAAAGCTTTCTGACATTCTTCCATCCAGATATAGGAGACTCTCTTCTTCATGAGTTTGCTGAAGGGCTGGCATTTCCCAGAAAGGTTCGCGATAAACCTTCGGATGTATGCGAGACGTCCTTGCAGGCCTCGAAGTTCTCTAAGGTTCTTCGGAGGGTCCATGTCAAGGATGGCATTGGTCTTCTCGGGGTCGACATGAATGCCTTTTGTTGTGATGATAAAGCCCAGGAATTTGCCGTTGGAAACCCCTATGAAGGATTTAGCGGGGTTCATCTTGAGCTGATGGGCCCGTATGAGATCGAAGACTGTCTTCAGATCTTATAGGTGATCGCCTCGAAAATGGCTATTGACGGCGACATCGTCAACATAGCATTCGACTGTTTTACGGAGGTGCTGGCGGAAAATGGTGCTTATAGCTCTTTGGTATGTGGCACCTGCATTTTTCAGGCCAAAGGGCATTACTGTGTAGCAGTACACCCCCTTCGGAGTCCTAAACGACGTGTGCTTTTCGTCGTCGGGGAACATCTTGATTTGTTGTAGCCCAAGTACCCGTCCATGAAGGACATGCACTCGAAGCCACATGTATTGTCGATCATTATGTCGGTAATCGGGAGTGGAAACTGGTCCTTCGGGCAAACCGAGTTGAGGTCCCGGAAGTCAATGCAGACCCGAATCTTTCCATTATTCTTGGTGACGGGGACGACGTTGGCCACCCACTCCGGATGTTGCTCTTCGCAAATAAATCCGCTGGCCAGGAGTTTATCTACTTATTTATCAATAGCGTCCATAATGTTGGGACGGAAGCGTCGTTGTTGCCGCTTAAAGGGCTTAGCGTCAGGTAAGATATTAAGCTTGTGCATTGCGACTTGTGGGTTGAGCCCCGGCATGTCTTCGTAACTCCAGGTGAAGACGTCGATGTATTCTTTGACCAGTTGGACCAAAGATTCTTGGTCCTTTCTGTAGGAACGAAATCGTAAAGCAGAATACTCTAGAGGGGGGTGAATAGAGTAGGCAGCGGAATATTGCTAAATTAAAACTTGTTAGCAGTTAGATCACAGATATAATAATAATAATCACAAAGTAAATTACTGTAAAGAAAAGCGTGATCAGAAGGCAAACGCAAACACAGAGATTTATACTTATTTTCCTCTTGTGAGGACTAGTCCAGTCGGAAGAACTCTAGCTTCCAGTTGAATCTACTATTGGAAAATCTTGCAAGTTTTCAAACGAAGTCCTTGCAACTTCTACAGACGTGAGCTTTGATACGAAGAACTCGACCAACTTCAGTTTTGAAGAGTCTTTCTTCAATCAAGCCTCTGATTACAATTTCTCTGAAATCTTCTAGACCGTACCGTACCGGCAAATTGACTAGAGAATTGTAACTGGCTTCGAATTTAAAAATGGAAGCTTTTTAGAACTCTTTGGAAGAAACGTAAGCTTTAGAAGAGAGAAGATAAAAGTGAATTGAGTGTGTTAAAATGATCAGAATTTCTCTCTATTTATAGTTTTTTCAAAGACAGAACTCTGACAGAATTCGGGCAGAATTCGGACAGAACTCTTTGTAACAAACCGCAACTGAAGGGAGACCAAGTACAAAATCCAACTTTCACATAACGTTCACCTTGGCCGAACTTTGGCCGAACTCTGGCCGAGTTCTGTCAGGGTTTGGTCAGGTTTATTTTATGAAAATTATTTTTGGCTTTTTGAAAATCCTTCAGAAGCTTTTTATAAAAGTAGACGTTTTTCAAAAATATAGGTCATTTTAAAAAAATAGGTCTGTTTTGAAAAACGATTTCGGATAGCCTATATGCTAGTACGACTTGGTGTACAATGTATTCCTAGACTCAATAAAAATAAAAATTACATTGCGTAAGGAAATACAATCTTGAGTGGCAAACAAAGCTTCGGTCTTGAACTGAGTAGATATCCAATCTTGATCAGTGTCCAAAACGTCTTCAGTAAATATCTGAATTGAGTCGAATATCGGGACAGAGTTTGATCAATTATTAAAATCAGGTTTGAACATGACCAATGGACCAACAATCTCCTCCATTTTGATAATTGACAAACCTTGACCGATATAACATCTTTGGTCTTTATCAATTCAAAATAGTACTAAAAAAAATTGTTCATAACCTGTATTCATGAAGATGTTAGATCTTATTTCTCTTCCATTGTCACTTAGCAAAATAATTGCAACAGAGAAAACTCTTCCGCAAGAAATGCATAAGTAACAATCAGTGAAGAAACACACAAAAAATATATAAAACATTCAACACAGGCATGGTATAAACATATCAGACAGAAATAAGAGAAACAAGTAATATTTGTCACAGGCAGTTTATATGGAAGCACAAATAAAGATAATGCTAAAAAAACTGAATAATGAGCTAAACTGAATAATAAGCTGAACTGAATAATAAAACATGTCCATCAAAAGTCATAAATCATAAGAGTGCTGATACTATCTTGGAATGTCGGAGCATTTCCAAGTAAACAAAAGACAAAGTCATCAGTCTCAAAAGTATAACAACTCAAAAATCATCCTTATCCTCATCGCCATCTGCTGCAGAGCCAGCATGTCCAGAAGTGCCAGCTCCAGAGGTGTGTGGAGTAGCACCAGAAGTACGATACCAATCGTAAGCGTTCCCTGGCTAGAACATAGAGTAGATTGCCTCATCATCAATACGGTAACCAGATACAGAAGGGTCTCTAGGAAGAGAGCTAGCAGAATGACCCGTCTGTGCAAATCTGAGATCGGCAAAGGACTTGGCAATAGCCTGAAACCGAGTCACGTCACGGAACTCATGTTCCCTGGAAGTGTCAACAAAGAACGTCTACAGATCTGATAGGTGCTGATAAATACCCTCAAAGGTAATAGGATAAGACTGAGGAGGACCAGGTGCAGTAGGAGCAGGTGCAGTAGGTGGAGGAGCAGTGACAATGCTGCGACGAGAAAGCTTGAGGAACTTGGGCTCAGGATCCAGAGCACAAGTGGATAAGTCAATATCAAAACGCTGAAAGATGCGTGGAATAAGCATCGCATAAGAGAGGTTGCGGTCTCTAACCCGACACCTACCCATCATCTGAATGATAGTCTTAGGAGCAGAAAAAGGAATCCCCTTAAGAATGTGATATAGGGCAGAAAGTTCGAGTGCAGTGACATCATCTTTGGAAGTGGATTTGGAAAGCAGAGTGGAATAGATGATGCGATGTAACTCATAGTTAAACAAGTTCAAGATATTGGCCTTAAACTTTCTAGGACGAGCACGTGCGGGCGCACAAAGCTCAATCTTGAAACTAACAAGAGTCGTGCCCTCGGGGAAATCGAAGTCAGTGATGTCATCGAGCGGGGCACCTTCATTTGGAAGACCAAGGATTTCTGCAAGTAATTTATCATTGAACTCGATATCTATCCCGCCAACATGAGTTCTCGCGGTAAAAGTGGCTAACACGAAGTTACAATAGAACAATTTAATGGCATTAGTAGCTATAGGAAATTGTAAAGTAGCAAAATGGTGTAATCCTAATGTCTCAAAGTAGGGACGGTGATGAGGAAATGCAGTCCACTTAATCGGAGATCCCGTGCATATAGTGCGTATAACAAAGTCGGCATACCAAAGTAATGCTTGGTCGTGAGTATTGAAATAAAACTCATCCGACGCACCGTCATCTGATTGGACCGGGGAAAAGAGTGAATCCGTGTTCGGATCAGAAGACGATGCCTCTTCACTGGCATGGATCTTCTTCCTCTTGAAAGGATTGAATCCCTAAGGCATTCTATCCCAAAACTAGAAACCCAAAAAATTTAAAAGTAGAGGAGAGAAGGAATTATACCTTCCGAGAATGCGATTCTCCGCACGAATCCAAAATTTGGATGGAAATCTCCACGTAGATTGGAAGAAAGGGGGTGGTGAAAAACTAGGGTTTGGGGACTTCGGGCGATTGTTGTTGCTGTTTGATGTGGTTTGGAAGAGATGAAGAAGATGGGGGCCTCGGCTTCTGACTTAAAAATATATACCACCAGCCGAACTCTGGCCGAATTCGGACCGAACTCGGGCCGAATTCGCCTAGGGTTCTCCTGGTATTTTTTTTAACAAAATTTTTTTTTTTGTGGGCCACATCTTTTTCATCAACTCATTTCAAATATTTAATTTAAAGTTTAGTAATTTTAAATTTCAAATAATATAATTAATATTATTTTATAAATTAATATTCTTTACTCAACATCTGTTTCAGATTAGCTGTAGGAGTACTGTCCCAGCTAACGAAGGTTCACCGGGGAACTCTTAAATACCGCTTTGCTTCGACCGTAGTCGTGGTGATAGACAGACTCTTTTTAGGCTTGTCTCGAAAACAGTTATTGAGTATTGAATAAATTAATAAATAAAACAAAATTAATTAATATTATTGATATCTAAAATTCCTAATTCTCGACGTAAATAATTGAAACGATCTTCCGCTAGAGCTTTTGTGAGTATGTCAGCCAATTGATTCTGTGTGTCTATGCATACAAGGTCTATATCTCCATTTTGTTGACGATCTCTAAGAAAGTGATGTCGAATCTCGATATGCTTAGTACGAGAATGACATACTAGATTTTTAGTCAAATTAATAGAACTAGTGTTATCACAGAAAATGGATATGTGTGTAAAATACAATCCATAGTCTTCTAAAGTTTGCTTCATCCATAAATTTTGTGCACAACAACGTCCTGCGACGATATATTCAGCCTCGGTTGTTGATAACGCGACAGAATTTTGCTTTTTGCTAAACCAAGAGACTAGAGCTTTTTCTAGGAAATGACAGGTGCCGCTGGTACTTTTCTATCTACTTTGCATCCGGCAAAATCAGCATCAGAATAACCGATTAGGTCAAATGACGTGGTTTTGGGATACCATAAGCCGACAGAAGCGGTGCCTTTAAGGTATCGAAAGATACGCTTAACTGCGCACATATGTGATTCCTTAGGATTGGCTTGAAAACGTGCACACAAGCAAACACTAAACATTATGTCAGGTCGACTAGCAGTTAAGTACAGTAAGCTATCGATCATACCTCGATACTTACGTATGTCGACGGGTTTGCCTTGTTCATCAATATCAAGCTTGGTTGAAGTCGCCATTGGCGTGCTAAGTGGTTTGACTGCTTATAGGTCGAACTTCTTTAATAGATCATTTGTGTACTTTGCTTGATTTATGAACGTCCCATTGTTGGTTTGTTTGATTTGCAGTCCGAAAAAGAATTTCAGCTCTTCCATCATGCTCATCTCAAACTCATTCTGCATACACTTTGAAATTTTTTGACAAAGAGATTCATCAGTAGATCCAAAAATAATATCATCTACATAGACTTGAATCAAAGGAATATTGTTATTCAAAGACTTTATAAACAATGTAGTGTCAACTTTCCCTTTGAAAAACCGTTGTCAAGTAGAAAAGAGCTTAGACGATCGTACCAAGCACGAATGACTTGTTTTAAACCGTATAAGGCTTTCTTCAACTTGAAAACATAATCAAGATTTTTAAAATCAGTAAAACCTGGAGGTTGAGCTACATAAACTTCTTTTTTTATAAAACCATTCAAAAATGCGCTTTTGACATCCATTTTAAATAACTTGAAATTATGAAAATATGTAAATGCACATAACATGTGAATGGATTCTAATCTCGCAACTGGGGCATAACTCTCATCGTAGTCGATACCTTCTTCTTGATTGTATCCTTGAGCTACGAGTCGAGCCTTATTATGAGTCACTAAACCATTCTCGTTCAGTTTATTTCGGAATACCCAACGGGTGCCAATGACCGGATGATCAATGGGCTTGGGAACAAGTTCACAAACTTGATTCCGTTCGAATTGGTTTAATTTCTCTTGCATAGCATCTAAAAAAATTATCACTACATGCTTCTTCAATATTTTTGGGTTCAAGCTGTGAAATAAAAGCAACACAAGAAGCTATATCTTTATTAGAGGAACGAGTACTTACACCCTAGGTAATCTCACCAATTGCCAAGTCCTTTGGATAATTTTCCAAGAATCTCATCTTTTTTGGCGTATCCTCAGGATTGCTAGTTCCGGCTTCTTTGTTTGAAAGTTTTGTATCTTTGTGTGAAGGTTTTGCAGTAGCTGTACTTGGTGTAATCACGTCTTCATTGTCGTCATCGTCTGAATGTTGATTTAGTTCATCAAACTTGACATTAATTGATTCTTCGATGATCATGGTTCTCTTGTTGAAGACTTTGTACCATTTGCTCTTTGCCGCATGACCTAAAAATATACCTTCATCGGCCTTTTCATCAAATTTACTCAGATTGTCTTTAGTATTAATAATAAAGCATTTACAACCAAAAGACATGAAATAAAAAATAGTGGGTATTCTATCAAACCATAGTTCATAGGGAGTCTTCTTCGATATAGGTCGAATTAGAACCCTATTAAGAATATAGCACGCTGTATTGACAGCTTCAGCCCAAAAGTATCTAGGTAGACTAAACTGGTTTAACATTACTCTAGCCATTTTCAGATAGAGTCATGTTCTTACGTTCCATAACTCTATTTTGTTGTGGAGTCCTAGGGCAAGAAAATTCATGCAAATAATCGTGTGTGTCACAAAATTGCTTGAACTCTACATTCTCAAATTCGTCGCCATGATCACTACGAATGCGAGTAATCATGAAACCTTTTTCATTCTGTACTTTCTTGCAAAAGGTGACAAATTCTGACAATGCATCGTTCTTGCGTGCAAGAAAATATATCTATGTATATCTAGAGAAATCATCTACAATGACAAATGCATATAGCTTACCACCTAGACTAGCAATTTTACTTGGTCCAAATAAGTCCATATGCAACAATTGTAAAGGTCTAGTGGTACTTATAGCGTTCTTGGATTTAAAGGCGGATCGGGTAGCTTTGTTCTTTTCACATTCACTACATACCGTATCCTTCTTGAAAGATATGTCCGATAAGCCGCGTACCAAATTCTTTGTAGATAGTTTTGAAATAGTATCCATGTTTGCATGACCGAGTCTCATATGCCATAGTTGACTTTCAATGCTCTTGGCCATCAAACATCTACCTGCTTTGTTCGCATCTTCTAACAGATAGAAAACATATATGTCGTCTTTCCTGATACCTTTAAAGATAGTACTACCAGTTGAACTATCAACTATAGTACATTTGTCTTTGACGAAGTTAATACCATAACCGTGATCAGCTAAATGGCTTATGCTGAGCAGATTATATTTTAACTCGGTAACTAGACAGACATCTTTAATCACAGGATAGGGAGCCTTACCAATGTCACCGATATCGATTATATACCCTCTTAAATTATTACCGAAGGAGACGTATCCTTCTTTATTCTTCTTTGACAGTGTTGCGAATAATAAAGCATCATCGGTCATGTGCCGTGAGCAACCGCTGTCGAGGATCAATTTACTTCTAGCATGTGAAGGGCGTTCCACCTACAAAACAATTTGCAGATGAAACTCTTGGTACCCATTTCTTGTAGGGTTCTGGCAGGTTAGTTTTTGGTATCCATGCATAAATATTTAAATCTACTAACTTTCTGATTCTACATGTAGAGGATATATTACCAATGAGGCCACAATAATGATATTTTGCATGTTGAGTGTTGAAAGTTGTGTGAGGTGCATGATTGGTAGGTTTTGGTTTTCTAGTATAGAAAAATGTATGCCTATTGATCTTCTTGGGCATAGGTTTGGTATGGTTTGGTCTGACAGTGTTTGGTTTGGGTGTGTTCCGATGATTCGGTCATTGACACGTGTTAGAATAGGAAGCAGCAACTTCAGGCCATTTTCCTAAACTTATTTCCAACTTTTTGGAGGTGTCATATAATCTAGTGTAGTCAGATGTAAGTGTTTCTATTTTGACTTGTTCACACTGGAGACTCTTTCTCTCCTTAGATAGGTCTTCCTTTAGCTGGATGATAGTTTGGTATTTTTCTTCAGATAACTTAATAGTCTCGTGTAACAACAACTTCATAGATGAAAGCTCACCAGACTTAATAGAAGAGTCATTATTTCTAACATCAGCTAATTGGTTGGTAAGTCTTCCTATCTCACCTTTGTACTCTTTAAGTACCTTTTTAGAGGTTTTATATTTACTACGCAGTTTTCTGTAATCATTTAACAGGTCACTGAAAGCCTCTCATAGTTGCTCAAAGGTGAAATCATCATAAGGATCAAACAGAGGATTAATGATTACCTGATCGCAAGCCATCAAGCATACATTTGCAGCGTCATCTGATTGTCCGCCTTCTGAATCGTTGGCTTCGCTTTCATGCCATATGCTTGTATTGGCGTACTTCCGTAATGTAGATCTCTTCAGGTAGCCTTTGTCATATTTTCTGCTTTTTTTTGTTGATGATGATACTGTTGGACAATCTTTCTTCATATGTCCTTTCTTCTTACATCCGTAGCAAATATGATCTTCCTCGTTGTTGTTGCAGTTGCTATCTTTTGTTCTTCTGTTGAATCTCATGAACTTCTTAAATTTTCTTACCAGAAGAGCTTGATCTTCAGAGTCAGAGTCGCTGTCGTCATAATTATCTTCGACAGTTCTTCTATGTTGAGCCTTGAGAGCGATAAACTTTTCTGACTTCTCCTTTGGTGTAGCATCTTCAAAGTCTTGAAGTTCTAACTCGTGAGTGAGTAGCTTACCCATGAGTGTTTCCAGAGACATTGTTGAGAGGTCATTTCCTTTAATGATTGTTGTAGCCTTTGGAATCCAGTTCTTTGTGAGAGCTCGTAGAAGTTTGCGAATCTTTTCATGGTTATTGTATTCCTTGCTTAATGAAGACAAAGGATTTACAATATTCAAGAATCTCGTAAACATCTGAGTGACAGATTCACTTGGCTTCATTTTGAACGCCTCGTACTCTTGAGTAAGTCTGCTGATCTTTGACTCCTTGACTTGTGTTATTTCTTCGTGGGTTACTTCGAGAAGTTTCTATACTTTATTTGATGTTGTGCAAGTTGACACCCTGTTGAATTCAGTTCTGTCTAAAGCACAAAATAAAGCGTTAATAGCACGTGCATCAAGACTGGCCTTTTTCTTTTCATCCTCCATATATTTTTCATGGGGTTTTTCAATTAAAACTCCATCAACATTAATACGAGAAGGCTTTTTGTAGCCATCAATAACTATAGACCATAAGTCAAAATTAAGAGATTTTAAGAAGAAATTCATCCGTGTTTTCCAGTAAGTATAGTTTATGCCGTCAAACAGTGGAGGTCTGTTTGTGGCTTGGCCTTCACTAATGAATTTCACAGTTGCCATATGTAATGCTGTGATCTATATAACAATTAAAAATAACTGAGTATAACTATAATTTTACCTTACTTTACCTTTATAACCTGCTCTGATACCAATTGTAGGAACGAAAGCGTAAAGCAGAATACTCTAGAGGGGGATGAATAGAGTAGGCAGCGGAATATTGCTAAATTAAAACTTGTTAGCAGTTAGATCACATATATAATAATAATCACAAAATAAATAACTGTAAAGAAAAGAGTGATCAGAAGGCAAACGCAAACACAGATTTATACTGGTTTTCCTCTTATGAGAACTAGTTCAGTCGGAAGAACTCTAGCTTCCAGTTGAATCCACTATTGGAAAATCCTGCAAGTTTTCATATGAAGTCCTTGCAACTTCTACAGACGCGAGCTTTGATACGAAGAACTCGACCAACTTCAGTTTTGAAGAGTCTTTCTTCAATCAAGCCTCTTATTACAATTTTTCTAAAATCTTCTAGATCGCACCATACCGGCAAATTGACTAGAGAATTGTAACTGGCTTGGGATTTGAAAATGGAAGCTTTTTAGAACTCTTTGGAAGAAACGTAAGCTTTAGAAGAGAGAAGATAAAAGTGAATTGAGTGTGTTAAAATGATCAGAATTCCTATCTATTTATAGTTTTTCCAAAGACAGAACTTTGACAGAATTCGGACAGAATTCGGACAGAACTCTTTGTAACAAACCGCAACTGAAGAGAGACCATGTTCAAAATCCAACGTTCACATAACGTTCACCTTGGCCGAACTCTGGCCGAGTTCTGTCAGGGTTTGGTCAGGTTTATTTTGTGAAAATTGTTTTTGGCTTTTTGAAAATCCTTCAGAAGCTTTTTGTGTAGATGTTTTTCAAAAACATAGGTCATTTTAAAAAAATAGGTCAGTTTTAAAAAACGATTTCGGATAGCCTATTTGCCAGTACGACTTGGTATACAATGTATTCCTAGACTCAATAAAAATGAAAATTATATTGCGTAAGGAAAAATAATCTTGAGTGGCAAACAGAGCTTCGGTCTTGAACTGAGTAGATATTCAATCTTGTTCAGTGTCCAAAACGTCTTTAGTAAACATCTGAATTGAGTCATATATCGAGACAGAGTTTGATCAATTATTAAAATCAGGTTTGACTATGATCAATGGGCCAACACTTTTCTGCCAAGATCTTGCTGATGAAAATAGGTTTGGATGAAGATCCATCCCCGAGGTCGATCTGCTCGACTTCGTCTTCGGTAGGGGGGTCTCGTAATTCAAATCAAGATTCCCATTGTGCGCCAAGGCGTTGAGCCCAAGGTTCTTTTTCGAAGAACTCTATTGTTTGATTGTCTTCTTCATCTTCTGAAAGATGCGCAGACGTCATATTGGCTGACAGCACCTTCCTAAAGATTGAGCCGATGCTGGTGTCGGAGTCCCAAGTTGAAGCCTCAGATGAGTGAAAGTGTGCGACGTCTTCTGCTTTTGAACTTTCTGGGGTTGTGGGCATGATGTAGCCCACCCCTGTCGAGTACGGTGATAATAGTCTTGTGGCTTTCCTTTCGAAACAGGGAGTCCGAAGGGAAGACGTCGGCCCTTGCCATAGTTTAGACCCCGACCGCTTTTCAGGTTATAGCCCATCTTTTGGATGAGATACTTGGCTCGATCATTATACCGATAAATTTACATCCTGCCGGTGTCAGGTTCTGGCTCCGTCGGTAGGTCTTGTTGACGCTCGACTTTGCCGAAGATGATAGGTTTCTCATCCTGGTTCCGAGGCGGGACTATATAACAGACTTATTGGTACAAGATGACTCGATTTACATGATTAACTGTCGATATTTGTGTTTGCAACGACTGTAGAGCATTATCTAGAGTATACATGACATTCCAATGTGAAAGACTAGAATAATTGAAAGACACCCTTTTATTGATAAAATACGGGATCTTGTCCAGAGGGATTACATCATCGAGGGACGGTGTGTCCACATTGGCGGATATGTACTCTCTCAGTTCTTCTTCAGTGAGTACTGGAGCAGCCAGAGGTGGTTCGGGAAAACCTGTTGGATGCTTGGCCTTTTCGGCTGTGGTGCCGATAGAGATACGTGGGCCTTCTCTTGAAGCTTAACAGGGGCTGAAGACTGAGAAGGTCTGCCTTTAAGCCGTACCTTGAGAGGTGCCTCAGTTGGTGTTCCAGCGACTGGTGCTTTCGCACGTAGTTTTGCCACGAGAGGAGCCGACACTTGGGGAGGCTTCCCCTTGAGTGGTATCTTCAAGGAGGCTTCAGTGGATGCTCCGCTGAGAGTAGTTGGTGCCCTTCCGCGAAGTTTGACCACTATAGGAGACGGTGTTTGAGGCGGCTTCCCCTTGAGTCGCACTTTTAGGGGAGCGTTGATTGTCATCTCTGCCTCCAAGTCAGCTTCGACTTTGGCTTCGACTTCATCATTGGCATCGTTGGCTTCATCTTCGAGATGAATCGATTTGTACATATCAGAGTCGGTAAAGAAGGCCTCAATCCCTCTGAAATGATCGACATCAGCAAATTCTGTTCGGACTATGCCGTTGGTGGATACGTACTTCATACATTAATGGAAAGTGGATGGTACCACCATGTATTCGTGTAGGTACGGCCGCCCTGACAAGATGTTGTAGTTGACGTCCGCATCCACAACATAACAGGTCACGTCGGTCTGGAGATCACCGATATGACACTTCAGCCGGATCTTCTCCAGCGGCTCACTCTTACTGGCATTGAAACCACTGATTATAGTGTGGGAGGCTGTCAGATGATACATCGGGATCCCCAACGTCTGGAGCAAAGTTCGGGGATAATGCTGCGAGAAGACCCTGGGTCGATCTGCATTCGATCCACCTTGATGGTACTGACGTATCCTATGTAATACAGTGGTCTGTTGTGTATGTTGTTCTTGAGCAGCATGTCTTGTTGAGTGAATGTGATGTTGGGGATGATCTCCCCCACACTATAGCAGTGTGGACATGTTGTTGGATCATCCTCATGCTGCTTGACCTGACTGATGGCAGATTCAGCATCCTTCAGGGCTTCGCAGAGAGCCTCCCGAGTATCTTTAGACAGGCGGAGGAGCTCGAACAAGGACAGCCGAGATGGAGTGTTTTCCATAAATAAATTCACTTTATTTATTGTGTATCTGGGAAAATTACAACTGTAGGAATCCGATCTAGAAGACGATCGCTTTATCCCTTAGACTATGCGAAGAAGAAAAGCTCTCAAAATTTTGACAGTAAGTTAGATAACTATGTATCTGTACCATGAATGAGAAAAAGAACTCTATTTATAGAGTCAAAAATAACTGAAAGGATAACTGTCTTCACAACCTGTGCCTAGTTGAAAATCACGCAGGATTTAACATACGCAAGGTTGTGAGCAGTTACTGGACGTGGCCTGTAACTGTTGGACACATGGCAATCATGCATGAGTCGTGTGCAAGTTATAGGACACGCAGACGAGAGATCAGTGGCATGGCTGCCACGTACTCCAATTTGATGAAATCCACGCAGATTTGTTGAAGACGAAATCCACGCAGACTTGGGTCAGAAAGCTTCAAAATGTACGCAAACTTGGGGCGAGAAGCTTCAGAATCCACGTAGGCTTGGGGCAAAAAGCTTCAGAATCTACGTAGACTTGGGGTAGAAAGCTTCAAAATCCACGCAGACGTGAGACAAGAAGCTTCAGAATCCACACAAACTTGAGACAGAAAGCTCAAAATACACGCAGACTTGAGGAAGGAACATATAAGTTCAAAATACACGCAGACTTGAGCCAGAAGGCTCAAAATATATGCAATATTGAGGCAGAACTGCTAGCTGTCTTGATTCGACGTGCCTCGACTGACACAAAATCTCTGACAGTGATTGCTTTTGTCAGTCGCATTAAATGACAAGAAGCACTTTTGGTACGCCAACTTGGTGAAGGCTGAGTCTTGCTGAAGAAGATTTCAAAAGTCATGCAATAGTCGGCTGTGATCTCTCGAGTTTCGTGCATACGTGGCATACGAGAAGACATTCTTCGACTGTCGTGCTGTCAGTCATAATGACACTCTGACAAAATGATGAGCTGTCTCCCAGCGTGATTTTTTAAATATTGTCCTGATCAACTCAGCGTGACTTTCATTTTTAAGGCCTACAAAACCCCCTTCAAAGTTTTCGAAAGTTTGAAAAGACTTCAAAATTTCGAAATACTTTGAAAATTTAAGATGATAAAATGAATTTGGTCACGCTGAGATGAATTTAAAGAGATATTTATTCCTAAATGATTGGACTGTTGGGATTCTCTGCAGTTAGGATCCCGTATCAAGCGCCTAAATCAAGGCAAATAATGATATGCCGTTTGGAGTTCTTTATGAGCCTATAAATAAGCCATAGATTACTTCTTTCTTTCTTTACTTGCATTTGAAAGAGAGAGTCCACAGAAGAGAACTTCATCTTCCCCGACGAACTCCTTCTTCCCCGACTTCTTCTTCTCCTTTTCAACAGCAATGGCTCCCAAGAAGGCTGATGCTCAGGCCAAGGGGAAAGCCCCTGCGACTTCTTTGCGTGCCACTACCGACAGGCTTCCTCGACAGGAAGTCCCACAAGCTCCTATGCATCGTAAGTGATGGGGGACACGAACTGTTTGAAGACGACTTTGATGAGGATGAACTCCACATAGAATTTTTAAGATATTAAAACAATAAACTTCAGAAATATATCCCCCCTTCTTAGGACAAAGGATATTAATAAAGTATGCCCCCTCTTTATGGTTAGCCATACTTCACATCTTCGTGTTTACGAAGCTCTGTGTTTCACGCAAAGGAGCATGGCTCTCATGACTCTGCGTGATTTTTCATGTTGGCAGAAATGTCCATGTTGAAAGTCACGCAGACTTCTGAGAGTCAAACTCTGGATAGATTAGCCTTGATCTGTCAGCGTGTTTTTGTCATTTTCACTTAAATGTGACTCTGGCAATGATGCGTGACTTTCATCCTAATCCGTCTGGATTTTGCGTGAATTAATCATCTGCGTGAATAAACCACTCAGCATGTCTTAGTAGTATATCTGTCTGAAGTCTGCGTGACTTTTGAAAATACTGTAATACATGCATAGACATAGATATATCTGACTGTCTTTTGTCATTTTCTGTAGTGAACATCCGAAGCGAAGAAGCAGATTATGAAGGGCATTGGAGTTTCTCATTTAAGCATGATCTATCTCATGTACAATTCCCTCAATTTGATCTTCCAGAAGCCAGATTGTCTTTATTGGCCAATCAAGATCATACAACCTTACTCTGCTTAATGAATGGACAACCCTTTCAGAGTTTGGATCTGGTATCCCACAAGAAACCAGCATTCTTGTTTGGAGATGCCATAGCACAGAAATCTCAGCCGAAGGGCATCAGAGAGAAGGTGTGCTTCTACTTCGAAGGGGATATAAAACAGCCCATGTACTGGCCGAAGGTGTCCAGGGGCTTATCAATCATGAGACTCATGCATGCCAGCTATCCGAGAAAGATGTCCTGGCATTTGACAGAATATCAGCAGGCGAAAGCAAGCCGTATTATTTACAGGAAGGAGGGATTTTTCAGTGCCCCGGAGAATCATGTATCAGTGTTTCGGGGTTTGAAGCCTGGATGCATACCACCTGAAGATTCATCCATATTGATGCCATTCAGGATGCCCATTTTCATAAACGAATTCATGTCAAACAAGAATGCATTCTATCCCACCGATTCGATGCCGAGGATGAACGGCTTGATGAATCAGGAGAATGTGAGATGGAAGACTTTGGTCAACTGGGCTTTGGAGAATTTTGCGACTGAGCTAAAGAAGATAAACCTTTATGATGCCGTCGTCAATTCATCCTACGGCTTCAAGCCCAACCCCTTCCTATTCCTGGCTTTGGTTGAGAGATACAACCACAGGACGGGGACCTTTATGACTCCCAAGGGGGAGATGGGCTTCGCCCTTCATGAGATGGAATACATCTCACATCTACCTTCAGGCTCGCTGCCGTATGAGGAATATGTTCCTACGACAGAAGAGCTAAATTTTTTGTCAGAGAAGAACCCAGAGATGGTACATCTATTTGAAGAGATGATGTGCCATTTTGGCACATGTACTCTATATTACAAGGGTTCCAAGGATGAAGCTGGCAACCACATTCAGAAGTGGATGTCTTACCATTTCATGAACCATGAAAAGGATGATAAGAAAATAAACGAGAAGAGATGGTACCAGATCAGCAACTTCAAACCTCTCTCTGAAGGTGAAATCATTTATCTGCTGGAGAAATATGATTGTAAGGATTTCACTATCACTGAAGACTGGTACGAGTTTAAAGCTGGAACCACCTTCAGCTCTTATGTAAGACAGAGTGGAAAGAGTCTGTCAAGGAACGGTCATTTGGCCGGATTTCTATCTCTGTGGTTGAGGAGATTCATCGTTCCTGGCTCCAGTTCCTTGGACAGGATATACAGAGGCGTTATCTTTGCAGCGGTGCGCCTTGTGTATGGTTACAAGCTAGACTTATTATCGGCAATGACCTGTAGGCTGAATGCAGGTCTCCGAAATTTTGTAACCAACATGCTGTCTGATCAGAGGATGATGACCGAAGAATTCCCAAGGATAGAGATGCCATTCACATATTTATATGGTTGGCTTCTCCTTCATCATGATGGTCTGATACCTCCAGGGGCAGGAGGGAGTAGCAGTCTTTTTCTGGAAAGATACTCTGGAGAGACGTTCTGGAAGGTTCACACTCTTCCAGAATGCAGAAATGTCTTGAATCGGGCTTCACATTGGTCTATCTAATGTGTCCCTCCACCATTGGGCTATGAGAGCATGCCCTTAAATATGATGGACGGAGATATGGGAAACAGGCTAGATGACATAGCCTTCCAATGGTTGCAGAGAATCAGGCCGCCTCATCTAGTATACCGTCATGAAGAGATGACATATATGGAGCCATATTTACCAAGCCGATTTGCTAGACAATTCGGATATGACCACCTCCACGTTGGGAACGCCACCACTTGCTTATCTGCTCGTGGAGGGCTTGTCGACGGAGCTCGAGCTTGGAGATATTTTGCGGCTAGGGATACAAAAGTTGTATTCTCTATGCCTAATCCTTTATCTAGCTCGGGGCCAAAGATGCTTTATACATATGCTCGCTTTTATGTGTCGTCGAGCACTTTCAGGCCGAGTTTCAATCTGAAAACCTTTGTTGCGGAGGATGAATCGAAGAGGTCAAAGAAGAAGACTGTTATTCAACATTTTCCTTCGGAACCCGAAGATGAGACAACGGAGATTGAACCTCTATATGAATTATTTCAGGAGGGAAATTTCCCTGATGAAGTTCTTCCACCTATATTTGTGTCTCTTTCTAAGAGGAAGAGAAGCGATGAATCTGAGACCGTCTCCAAGAGGAGTACTAAGTCTCCAACATCTAAGAAGAAGAAGAAGAAAGGGGTCTCAGTGACTGCTACTTCATCTTTAGGTGGCATCTCAGTTGATGAAGACGATGCCGCCGATAAAGACGAAGAGACCGATGAAGACGACGCTCCTTTGATAAGGAGGTCGAGAGGCAAATATGTCAAGAAGTCTGTCAGCAAAATGAAAGGCAATAAACTCCTAGAAACACTTATGAGTGGAGGAGTTTTGTCAGAAATTAATGAAGCGGCTTCTACTGAGAAGACAGAGTCTGATGATGTTCACCTACCGGCATCTTCAACTGAACAGACTGAAGTAGAATCTGTTCAATCTCAAGAAATAACTGCTCCGACCACAAGTGGAGTTGTTATTGAACCCTCAAAGACGAGGATGATACCATTTGAGCATGGGACAGAGGGCGTCATTCAGGCACTGGATGACCAAATTGATTATTCTGAAGAACCTGCCCCAGCAAAAGTTATAGAACGGCCGGAAGTTCCTGAGACTCATATTGAAGAAGACATTTCTTCGGCCAGAGGCGATGAAGACGTGCAAACGTCTGAGCTACCAGCTGCTGATGATTTGTTAAAGAATGTTTGTCAAGACATCATTCTTCGAACCGATATTCCAGAGAGGACTGAACCGGCGGCAGTCAAAACTGAGCTTGCTATCGTCATTGTCCCTGAGACTCATGAAGATGTGAATATCATTGACTCCGAATCAGAAGCTCACCCTGAAGATGAAGAAAAAGATGAAGCTGAAGGAGGAGAAGACTGGCATGCTGGCACTTCTGCTCCTTATGATGAGGATAAAGTAAAGGGGAACAAAATGGAACTTAGCCCCGAACCTGCTCAATCTCCAGATAATGCTCCAGCACCCAGTAATTCTGGAGCTGGAAGCAGCCATATAAAGCAGGTGTCGGACACTATCATGGACCGGCTACGAGAAGATGCCAGACTCCCTTCACATATCGAATATGAACCTCAACCTGGTAGAATTTTATTTCAAATTCTGTTTCTGCTGCTTATTTTTCTTTATATGCTGATTATTATTATTTTCTTTCTTTGACTGTAGGAACTGCTGCAGCAATGAGTTCGACTCATGCTCCGCTTATCCAGGCTAATGCTGATGAAGGGAGTTCACATATGCCAACTTCTCCAGTCGCACACACTTCTGTTCCCAGGATAGAGAACATTCAGGCTTCTTCTTCAATGATGACGGCGACTCCTGGATTTGAGACTGGGCTAGCAAGAACTCTGGGAATGTATTCAGAGATCATTTACTTATATCTAGATACATATTCCAGACGTTTTTTGAAGGATGAAGCTATGCCATTTTCTGATCTTCGAACTATGGTTAAGTTCCCGCTCATGGCGCTGCGACATGCTGGTTGTGAATCTCAGTACATCTTCTTCGAGCATCTCCTGAATGAGTTGGAAGCAACTATCCGAAAATACTGGGAGACTAAGAAGGAAGACCTTCAATCTTTAACTGCAACTGAGATTAGTCAACTAGAGCATGAAGCACAGTCCCAACAAGCAGCTCTTGAAGCATTTCTTGCCTCTTCTACTGAGAAATTAGTAGAAAAGGGTGAAGAAATATTAACTACTCGTCAAAGAGTAGAGCTTCTAGAGAAGGATAAAGCGTCCAAGACAGAAGAGCTGAAGAAATTGAATGAGGAATTAGCTCGACTTCAAGAACGAATTGCTGCCATGGAAACAGAGCAAGCTGAGGTGGCTGCTGCTTATATCTCTGAAGCTGAACGCTGTGAAATTCTTCAGAAGGAACAAGAACAGATGCAGGCTGAACAGATTGAAGAAGTCAACCGTCGCCAGTCTGCTATCATTATTTTTGATGAACAGAATGTTACAATTGAAGCAGCGGAAAGAGTTCGAAAAACTCATGAAGAGAAACTGAATACTGTTCTTGATCGTATCAGGGAGCTGATAACTCCAAATAAGTGAATCTTTTTCATTTCACTTTCACTTGTATTCCATGTTTTGATTATGAAATGAAAGCAAATGAAAATTCTTGATCTGATTTTTGGTTCTGCTGTTTTGGTAATGATAGATTCATAGAAAATATGTTCAGAGGTAAATAATACATGACACATTTCAATAGAATAGAATTTACAAACAAACTTTGTAATTCTATCAAATGATATTAAACCAGAGATGATCTTAGTTTAATACTGATTAGAAAAAATAGAATTCAGACATAAAAATATCTTTGAACTCAATTTTTTATGATCTTTGGACTCGAGAATCAAAAGACTAGATATCATTTTCATAAATATGATACTGAGATAGAAAATTCAGAGGTAATATGGACATGATTTTCTAAATATCAAATTTGTTAAGAAAATAGTACAATATAAAATATCTATTTTCAATGGGGATAACAGATATCAGAATGATCGGATGACTATAAATGAACGGATGAACCGTCAGGTGATAATGAACGGGTGAACCGTCGGGTGGTAATAAATGAACGGATAAACCGTCGGATGAATGTATCACTTCGTTATTTGAAAGACTTTTACTAATAAATATTGGCTTAGGGGATCCCTCTTCACCAACATCTATTTGAACAAGTTTGTCTTCAGTCGGAGGTTCTTTTTGCTCAAATCGGAACTCCGATTGATTATCTAACCTTTGGGCCCATTGTTCTGATTCAGGTGAGATTTCAAAATCTTCTTCGTCTTCATCACTTTCTTCAGAATGGTCAGTGGAGACCATGTTGGAAGACAGAATGTTGCAGTAGAAATTACCGAAACTCGTATCGGAATCCCAAGAGGTGGTACTAGAAGAATCAGATCTCTTATCTTCGTCAGATTCGGGATCTTCCTGAACAATATTGATAAAAGGAGTAGGAGCAGTATAGCCCAATCCGCATTTTGTCCTCCCATATTTCAAAGGAGGAATTCGAACAGGCATTTTTCTTCCTTTTCCACTATTGAGGCCAGTTCTGAAGTCATAGCCCATATTTTTAATGATGTCTTTAGATTGCTGACTATAACGACGTAGTTGTAATCTTCCAGTATCATCATTTTTGTCCTCATCTTCTAAATCAGAAGGATTTTGGGGCCCTTTGTAGAAGAATATTGGAATGTCTCCTGGCTTTCTGCTGGGAACTAGAAAGTATGAAGATTGTACTGGTTCTAGGGATACATCTGTATGAACAGTCTGTACAACTCCTATGGTTATTGTGCTCAAGTCATCTAAAAAATGTAAATAACTATGAACATAATTACACACATCAATATACTGCAAAGATGGAGACTTTTCATTAAATTTAAAAGCAGCAGTATTTACATTGGGAGAAGGCTGAGCCTTAGAGATCTTAGCCAAATCAATGACTAAAGGGGGAGAAGATGAACGAGAAGGAATTTTGTTTCGATTAAGATCGATAACAAATGGCTCAGAAGAGGTGAGCTCCCTTGAAGTCTGAGATGGAAGAGTAGTCTACCCTCCAACTGGGATTAGCAGAGTATCTTATTTGATATGTGAAGATACAGGAACTGTAGTACGCCCAATGACAGGAATGATCAGTGTAACTTGAGTAGACGACTGAGGTAATGGAGAAATCCGTCCACTCACTGGAATGATGAAAAAACCTTCTCCGGAGGGTTTGGGAGATTGTTGCTGAGTATTTCGATCTTTAACAGGGATTATTAAAGTCTCACTCTGTGAATCTTCTTTCTCCATAGCTTGTATCACCCTTGTATACTCTTCTTTGTACATTCGAGAATCATTGAAATAAGCTTCAACCCCATGGAAGGGATTTATATCAGCGACTTCCTTTTGTACTCTTCTATTGCTATCAATGTATTTGAAATACTGATGAAGAGTAGAAGGAACCACATTATTTTCATGAAGAAATGGTCTCCCCAAAAGAAGATTGTAAGATCCCACGATCTCGATTACATAGAAAGTGATTTTGGATCTGAAATCGCCTATCTGAAGTTTCAGATGAATCTTCCCCAAAGGCTCACTTCGACTTTGATTGAATCCCAGGATAGTGGTAACCGTCTTGGAAAGCTTGTAAAGAGGGATTTTTAGTTCATCCAACAGACTCTTTGGCATTATGCTTATAGCAGACCCTGGATCAATGAGGATACAATCTATCTTCATCGTATCGATATAACCGGTATAGTAGAGAGGCCGATCATGTCAATTATCTTCTAGTAGCATGTCATCTTGTGTAAAGGTGATATTTGGGATAATCTCCAATACACTGTTGCAATGTAAGCAAGTGGCAGGTTCTGCATCTGGCTTCTTTAACTGTGCAAGACAAGAGTCAGCTTGAAGAAGTGCTTCACTTAACGTCTCCCGAGTCTCTTTGGAGAGACGTAGAAGTTCAAAGAGGGACATTCTAGCTGGAGTATTATCAAGTTGAGCTAAAATGTCGAAGTTATAAGGCTTCTGAAGCCCAAGAGGAGAAGACTTCTTGATTGGCTTATCAAATCGAGCCTGTTGTTTGCCTTTCTCAAGAGCTGTAGGCTTGGAAGGAGCAGGTTCAACTGGTGCAGTAGAAGGAATAGGTGCTGTGGATGATTCTTCTTCAAGAGGAACATTAGGAGCAACTTTATCAGTAGGAGGGATATCAGGAGTATCCTCAGGATTCTTGGAATAATCCTTTAGATAAGGTTTCCCTGTTCGAGTAGCAAGTGCTTCTTCTTTTTCTTTTAACTCTGTGTCAGAACTAGATCCGAAAGAAGTCATATGACATGACCTAATCTTTCCAGCCTTCTTAGACTTTCGGGAAGTAGTCTTTTGAAGAGGAGGAGATTCAAAATCTGCCACTAGATCAGGATGAATCTACATAATTTTTCCTGTTTCTATAGTAATTGGCACCAAACCTTCAGCCTGTGGAGGAGGAAGATTCACTATGTCAAGAGTTGCCTTGGGAATAGGAATGATCCCACTTTCAAGGAGTTGAGGAGGAAAATCTCCAAATTGCATAGAGACGACATTGGAGGTGACGGTTTTCTCTTTTGGAGTAAGGGAGATAGCTCCAGATTTAATCATTTCTTGGATCTTTCCTTTCAGTACATAATATGTACGAATTGTATGACCCAACATTCTGTGGTATGGACAGTATTTGGGATGATCTGTCTTACCAGCTTCATCAAGTTTCTTGATTTCAGGTAATTGTATTTTATTACCTTTCAACAGACATTCAAAGATACCAAGGACATCATCGTCATCAAAAGAGTATTCTTCTTTAGGGCGAGGTGCACTTGGTTGTTGAGTTGTAGAGGTAGGAGAAGTTTGAACATTTGATGCATCTTTGCTCTGAAGATTAACTTCAAGGGTTTCTTTTCCCTTGCGAGCATTAGATTTAGCATTATTGTTAGTACCTTGACCTGTTTCTTTGGGAGTCATCTGCACTCCTAAACCTTTGAAGGTTTCAGCACTAATTTCTGCGGCCTTGGCACTAACTATGAAGGAAGGCCAGTCTTGGAATTGAGTAGATCCTGTCCACATGCTGATGATTGGTAACAAATTTGATTTGCATGTGTCGATGGTGACAGCATCAGGAGTTCCAAGAGGCATCTTCAGAGCCTCTCTTCGAAACCGTTCAATGAATCCTCTGTAGTTTCATTATTTGTCTGCTTGATTCTAATAAGAGCAGACATAGTCATGTCATTGAGCCCTTCATAGAACCGTTCAAGAAACATCTGTTTGAAACCGGCAAATGAGGTAATACACCCATCTGGGAGACTTCTATACCATTCATAAGCTGTTCCCTTGAGACATCCAACAAACACCCGAGTAAGGAGGGCGTCGCTTGGTTGCAGTTGGTCAGTCATCACTTCAAAGTGATTAATAAACTGACTTGGAGAAGTGGTTCCATCATAGAAGGAGATAGTAGGAGGCTTGTATTTAGGAGGATACGATACTTGCTTCCATTCTATCGGATAAGGTTGTTTGATGCCTAACCTTTGTAAACCATCTTTTTGTTTGAATGCCTCAAATTGAGTTTTGAGATTCTTCAATTCTTCAGAGACAACTCCGGAAGATTGTGGAGTTGTAGCTTGTAGAGAATAGTTGGAAGGAGGAACAGTATTGTAAGCACTACCCCCAGCTCCAGAGAGACTAGGATTTAGTTGAGCTGGTCCAGGAGTAATGGATTGTACTGCTGGAGGAACTTGTACTGGACTTACAACAGTGTCAATTGGTATGGCATCTGGTACAGTCTGTCGATTTTGCATCTGTGTTGCCATGAGTTCATACATCGACTTCATAGCATCAGCCATAGACTTCATTTGCTGTTCCAAAGAAGCAATTCTTTGTTCTTGAGGAGTCAAGGAAGAAGAAGGTTCATCAGTATTCCTATCAACCATATAAGTCGTAATTGTACGAGGGATTATTGATGAACTGGTGGATGTCGTTTGTTCTGAATCATTGCTTTGTGCATCAAAGTCAATTATAGGAGAACTACCCCCGGTAGGAAGAGGTGGAAAGTTAGATTCTCCAAGAAATTCAGAATCATCTTCAGAAATCAAAGTCTTTTGACTAGAAGCCAGGACTCTTGCTCTTGTGCCTCTATATACTCCATCTGGACTATCATCTCTACCTCCAGTATTCCGAGAGGTCATGTTGACAGAAGCAAAGAAAGGCTCATCTTCATCAGGCATAGGTTCACACTGAATCCGATTGAAGACAGATTGTCGTTTTGTTTGACATCTGCATTGCATTGTGATTCTCGGCTGGAAGTCACATTCATGATCAACATAGTCCTGAACCATTGATTGACATCTGCATTGAATTATGACTCTTGGCTGGAAGTCACATTCAGCATGATCCATTGACACAGAATTATTTCTTATCTTCTGTTGAAGGTGTTCTCGTAAATCTGTCTGTGATAACTGAGGTACATCAGAGAACAATCTTTGTGTATTTTTAGGAATATATTTCTGGTTCTTGGATTTTGATGGCTCTTGATTATATAGGGAGTGATTAATATGAGCCACATAATTTCTAGCATACTCTGCATCTGGATCTCTTATCTTCATTTCCGATTGGTGTAGTTTCTTAACACCAGAAGTACTTCCCAAACGGGTTTGATTAAGTTTTGTTCTTAGATCAGTTGGAGGTAACACATTGGTTTTTGAAACTTGGAGTTTTTCTTCCATTGATCTGGATATTTGCAGAGAAGGAAGAGTTGAACCACCCCCTTGATTAGGAGTTGGTAACAGACCCTCTTTTCTAGACAAATTCTATGCCCAATTCAAAGAAGTGGTAGAATAAGACATTAAGGAATGTTTCTTCTTAGACTTATTCAAGTTTTGAGACATAGAATGTCCAGAAGGAAGAGTAGTCAAAAGACCATCTCCTTTTCTTTGACTAACAAAATTGTCAGTCAAAGCTGTTCCTGAAGTAAAGACTACAGGAGCAGAAGAAACAACTAAAGAGTTATTTCTTTTCGAAGGGACTTTGTGTTGAAGACCACCCCCAGTTCTAGTAGAACTTGGCAAAGAATGTCACGACCCGCACCCGAATATACGGGTACGAATATGTAGACGACGCCCAGCCTACGCCGCAGTATCAGCGGTAGAACGCTGTCTAGTACCCAATAAACATACACTACGTCTAGAAGGCCTATAACTACAAATATACTCTAGTCACATCACAACAGCTAGGGATGATAAGACAAGAAAGATAACTAAAGCACAAGAACAACTAGAAACTACTAGAAGGAAACATAAGACAGGAAAATAAGAAGGAACAACAAGACTAACTAAGGATAACTACCAGGCAACTCACATAGAATAATAGTGAGATCCACCTCTGCTAGCAACATCATGATGTCCAATAATGGTATAACAACTCCTAAAATATTATCAACGGTATCCTGTCAGGAAAATGAGCAAGTACACACACTAACAGCAGTTCCATGTGAATTGACAAATTCTATAAGAGACAGTATAATGAACTACAAGACAAAGATATATGAAGACTTGGGAACCATTCGAAAGCCGAGTTACAACCCTTAAACCAAATAAGGACCGGGGTTGTAACTCTTCTCCCGAGCAGAACTTAGTCTCCAATCAAGGTACAATGTAAAGGCATGTAGAGCATGTGAGTAAATGAAATCATAGCATGGTGAGAAGTACAGAAAGTAAAACTGAACTGAAATATAAGATACGACAATAAATGTAAAATGTGATTTGAATTATTAGAGCGAAATATGATCGGCTAGGGAGTCATGGTAGGGTTATCCACTTGGCCCGACAATCACAGAAAAATCTCTGGAAAGGGTCATGTCGGCCAACCTGGATAACCCGGCAAGGGGTGTCTGCTACACCCTACGTGAGGTGAGGGTGGCGCTAGCAAAATATTGACAGGGAGGCTTTGATCACATAACCCCTAATAATTCCCCCATCCCCGAATAGTAACATGGATCCGGACATGGCACGTCATGACACGGATTCAAAAGCAGGTGATCAGCCCACTCCCAAATTGATGTCTATATGAGTACATGAAACATGGATATCACAAACCAACATACCAAGAAAAATCCGGGAATAACATCTCATGACAGGATCCGACGTATACTAGTCCGTGAACTATCGTGTCGAGAATCAAGTAAGACACTACAACTGAATCGGATATAGTAGATATCAAGATAATGAAAACTATCAGTGAATGTACTCGCCTGCGGTCCTGAGCTGTCAAATGGGGTCAATGCTCAGAGTGATGCCACAGACCTAAAGATAAGATATATATAAGCTAATTAGGGTTCAACAGTGTTAGACTTGATTCTATATTATAAGCTACGCGATCTAGGCCAGACTCAGTCCACTAAGTCAAACTAGGCCACAATAAGTCAAACCAAGTCAAACTAGGTCAATGGTTGACTTACAGTTGACTTTTGGTCAACTGGTCAAATATGGTCAACTCTAGGTCAAAATTAGTCTAACCTAGGTCAAATGTTGACTCTACTTCGACGTTTAGTCAAAGCAGTCAACCATGGTCAGACAGGGTCAAGGCTAGTCTCTATAAACACCTACAGGGTCAACTCATTCAATTTCAGTGATTGTGCAATCACCGGAATCGACGGAACTCAAAATACCACAAAAGGAGAAGGATTATAATAATAGGGTAAAAACCTACAGATGTTGTCGGATGATGAAATAAATATTACCAACGTGTCCAGAATGGTCAAATCAGCTAGGATAGCCTGTCCAAAAGTCCAATTTGGACACAGGAGCAAAAACGGTAATTTCGGACCAAAGTGATGTCTGCCGTTGGACACACTTTACACCGAAAAATGTGCCAAAATAAAAGTGCACAAAACCTAACAAATTATATGTCCACGAATCCAGAATGACGATACGAACCCAACGGTATATCCAGAATTGGATTCCGTTGACCCGATCTCAAATCGGTCCGTTGACCAGGACATTGGAAACCGATTTGCACGGAAAAGTGTGTCGGAGCTAATGTCCTCAAAACTCAGCAAATTATATGTCAACGAGTCCAGAATGACGATACGAACTCAACGGAATATCCGGAATTGGATTCCGATGAGCCGAACTCAAAATGACACGCTAACCCGGATATTGGTATCCAACTTGCACCGAAATGCGTGCCGAAACCAATGTCCACTAAAACCTAGCAAATTATATATCAACGAGTCCAGAATGACGATACGAACTCAACGGTATATCCGGAATTGGATTCCGATGAGCCAAACTCAAAATGACCCGTTGAATCAGAAAGTGGGACCCGCTTTGCACCGAAATGCGTGCCAGGGCCCACGTTCTCCAAATCAAGCAAACTTTATATGAAAACATGCCAGAACGACGCCACGAGCCTACTGGTGGTGTCAGAAATTGAATTTGGAGTCCCGGGTTCAAAAATGGAATTTTAGAAGTGCAATACTAAGAATTCGAACGGCCAACTTTGGCGTCGAATTCGACCGACCTAACAAGCTCAAACTAAAATGAAATCTAAAGGGGGCAGGAAGAGGGTTATACCAGCTGTACACCGGAACTGGTAGCGCACAAAACGGAGCTGCAACGACGAAGATACAAACCCGCGAAGTTGGCATCGCAAAACTGTCCAAAAATAGTACAAATTAAAACGTCAACTTGGTGGCCGGTTTTGATGTATCAAACGACGAAATTAACGGTTCAAACTTGACAGAGGTGAAGAGGGATATACCGAGACTGAGACGGAGCAAGGAGTTCGCCGATCCAACGGTCGGATCTCCCAGAAAATGCGAGCGAAGTCGCTGCGACGGAGCACGAATTCTGGAATTTCTCCGTGCGCGCGTCGACGGGATTTCGACGTAAACGCACGAATAGCCCATGCGTCGCACCGAGGAGGAAGGTGACGGCCTGGGGGAGGTCGCCGGGGGCTCTCCGGAGTTAGGGGCTGCTCGCGGGGGCGCGGGCCGGCCACGAAGTGGCGCACGGCCACGTCCATGCGTCCGTGCGCGCGCGCGTGCATGTATGCTCGCGGCTGCTGCCGCTGGCGCAGCTGCTGCTGCAGCGTGGTCGCCGGCCAGGGCGGCGACGCGCAGCGCCGGGCACGGTGGGGGCTTGTGCAGTGGTGGCTTGGGTGATGGAGGTGGTGGTGCATGGTTTTAATGGTGGTGGAGGGAGGATGATGATGGTGTTGATGATGGTGGTGATGAGTTGTGGAGGTGGTGGTGGCTGTGCTCTTCCTTTGAAGAAGAAGAAGAAGAAGGCTAAGAAGAAGGAGTTGTGATGGAAGAGGGAGTCGGCTGAAGTGGGGGTGGGGTGTGCGTGTACGGGAGAGAGGTGATGGGGGTGGTGAGTGTAAGGAGGGGGTGAGAGTAAGAGAGATATGTGTGTGTGTATATATATAACATATATATATAAAGAGAGAAGGGTGAGAATAAAGAGAGTGAGAGGAAGAGAGATATTAAAGAGAGAGAGAGGGGGGGCTACCATTCGGCTGTACATGGGGGAGAGAGAGAGAGTGTGGTATTAATTGAAGAGATATATATATATATATATATATATATATATATATATATATATATATATATATCATATGTATATATATATATATTTGAAATTGAGAGAGAGAAATAGATATTTGTAAGGAGGAGGATATTTTTGAGTGGAAAACAAAATGGAAAAATATCGGTGGGGTGCAGGGGCAGACATGAAGGGGGTCACACCACACTGGGTTGGGTGTTGGGCCAAGTTCGGACAGGGTCGGAACCGAGATTTAATTAAATGAATAAATTAAGCAAATTAAATCATGGATGAAATAGGAGCACAAGGGAACGAGTTCAAGTGGGACGTGATATATCAAAATGAAGACGATCTCGTCTACTACAAACTTCAAGAAGGAAGTTTCCAGAGACTGGCATCCCTGATGCTCTAGAATTCCAAGTCACGGTAAAGAGCATTTAATGATCAAAATTAATTATATAGAAATGAATTATTGAAAATAATTTATTAGAAAATTTGAAAAATAATTTGGGAAATTCAGGGGGCTTACATCCTACCCACCTTATAGAAATTTCGTCCTCGAAATTAAGGTTATAGTAGGGGTAAAACAAGATAGAAAGCTTTTAGGCAAAAAAAACTTAGGCACGATCATAGAATGACAAGTTTGCACGATTAAGATAATCAATTCACAATTATTCAGGCACGATGAAAAATTTCTGCACGATAGAATCAAACTATGAACAGAATCATATAGGCACGATTATAGATAAGTTAAGTCATTGGGACACGATTCAGAAATGACTTAGGAGAACGAAAGTTATAGATGAAGTCCACGTACGAGGTGACGTGTAGCACTCGGGTTAACGGATAATCAGCCTGAAAGTCATACAGGCTTGATCAAGATTAGAGATAATCATGACCAAAACAAGGCTTGGCATGATTGAGCTGGAGTTTCAGACACAACAAAATCGAAGTCAAAGTCTTATAGACCTGATCAAGATTGAAGAGTATGATTAATAAGTGTGAATAAAATTGGAAATAGTCTAAGATCACTTGGCACGATAGAGGTATGACAACAAAATCAAAACTTGAGCTTCATCCGGTTACAATCGACAAAATATTGATAATAGGATTTCAGCTTACTGAAATTTGATTTAGGATTTGAGATATGCATGATTAAGCACAAGAAAATTTCAGATACAATCAGAAAATTAAATCAAGGTCGAAAAAGAGTATAGGCACGAGTGTTTAAAAATCCAAACATGCTCAAAATCGGAAGTCAATGCACGAAGGTTAATAGCATTGAAATCCAAGTCACGGTAAAGAGCATTTAATGATCAAAATTAATTATATAGAAATGAATTATTGAAAATAATTCATTAGAAAATTCGAAAAATAATTCGGGAAATTCAGGGGACTTACAAAGAAGAAGAGATAGCTAAAGAGCTATTCTTCTTAGATGAAATACACGCTGAAACAGGCTTGGTTAAAGAACCAGTACTGTTAGCATGACTTTTGATTTTAGAATTACACGCTGGAACAGATTTGGCTAAGGAGCCAGTACTGTCAGCATGACTTTTGGAATTGAGATTGTACGTTGGAACAGATTTGGCTAAGGAGCCAGTACTGTCAGCATGACTCTTGACTGTGAGATTGCACGCTGGAACAGGTTTGGCTAAAGAGCCAGTACTGCCAGCATGACTCTTGACTGTGAGATTGCACGCTGGAACAGGTTTGGCTAAAGAGCCAGTACTGCCAGCGTGACTTTTGACTATGAGATTGCACGCTGGAACAGACTTGGCTAAGGAGCCAGTGCTGTCAGTGTGACTTTTGAATGCTGTCGTCTTTGAGCGCACAAGAGTGTGCGTGCTTGTAGTAGAGTCTTTGCCAGTGTTAGGAATAGACACTGTGGCAAAGACTCCACCATTGACTGCCAACTGATTCTTAGGGACATAGATAGAGCGTCCCTTTGACTTGGCAGTGGTGATAGAGACTGAAGTGGGCTTGCCACCCTTAGCCCGCTGCATTTTTTCGTAGGCGAGTTGATCGAATTGGATCGATATCACCTTCTTCGTCGAGCCGACTGACGAAGTGTCGCATTGAGTTGTTGCTATCTCAGAAGAGGAGATGGTTTTCCCCAGCAGAGTCGCCAATTTGTTTTCCATAAATAAATTCACTTTATTTATTGTGTATCTGGGAAAATTACAACTGTAGGAATCCGATCTAGAAGACGATCGCTTTATCCCTTGGACTATGCGAAGAAGAAAAGCTCTCAAAATTTTGACAGTAAGTTAGATAACTATGTATCTGTACCATGAATGAGAAAAAGAACTCTATTTATAGAGTCAAAAATAACTGAAAGGATAACTGTCTTCACAACCTGTGCCTAGTTGAAAATCACGCAGGATTTAACATACGCAAGGTTGTGAGCAGTTACTTGATGTGGCCTATAACTGTTGGACACATGGCAATCATGCATGAGTCGTGTGCAAGTTACAGGACACGCAGACGAGAGATCAGTGGCATGGCTGCCACGTACTCCAATTTGATGAAATCCACGCAGATTTGTTGAAGACAAAATCCATGCAGACTTGGGTCAGAAAGCTTCAAAATCCACGCAAACTTGGGGCGAGAAGCTTCAGAATCCACACAGGCTTGGGGCAAAAAGCTTCAGAATCCACGCAGACTTGGGGTAGAAAGCTTCAAAATCCACGCAGACGTGAGACAAGAAGCTTCAGAATCCACGCAAACTTGAGACAGAAAGCTCAAAATACACGCAGACTTGAGGAAGGAACATATAAGTTCAAAATACACGCAGACTTGAGCCAGAAGGCTCAAAATATACGCAATATTGAGGCAGAACTGCCAGCTGTCTTGATTCAACGTGTCTCGACTGACACAAAATCTCTGACAGTGATTGCTTTTGTCAGTCGCATTAAATGACAAGAAGCTCTTTTGGTACGCCAACTTGGTGAAGGCTGAGTCTTGCTGAAGAAGATTTCAAAAGTCACGCAATAGTCGGCTGTGATCTCTCGAGTTCCGTGCATACGTGGCATACGAGAAGACATTCTTCGACTGTCGTACTGTCAGTCATAATGACACTCTGACAAAATGATGAGCTATCTCCCAGCGTGATTTTTTAAATATTGTCCTGATCAACTCAGCGTGACTTTCATTTTTAAGGCCTACAAAACCCCCTTCAAAGTTTTTGAAAGTTTGAAAAGACTTCAAAATTTCAAAATACTTTGAAAATTTAAGATGATAAAATGAATTTGGTCACGCTGAGATGACTTTAAAGAGATATTTATTCCTAAATGATTGGACTGTTAGGATTCTGTGCAGTTAGGATCCCGTATCAAGCGCCTAAATCAAGGCAAATAATGATATGCCGTTTGGAGTTCTTTATGAGCCTATAAATAAGCCATAGATTACTTCTTTCTTTCTTTACTTGCATTTGAAAGAGAGAGTCCACAGAAGAGAACTTCATCTTCCCCGACGAACTCCTTCTTTCCTGACTTCTTCTTCTCCTTTTCAACAGCAATGGCTCCCAAGAAGGCTGATGCTCAGGCCAAGGAGAAAGCCCCTGCGACTTCTTCGTATGCCACTACCGACAGGCTTCCTCGACAGGAAGTCCCACAAGCTCCTATGCATCGTAAGTGATGGGGGACACGAACTGTTTGAAGACGACTTTGATGAGGATAAACTCCACATAGAATTTTTAAGATAGTAAAACAATAAACTTCAGAAATATATTCCCCCTTCTTAGGGCAAAGGATATTAATAAAATATGCCCCCTCTTTAGGGTTAGCCATACGTCACATCTTCGTGTTTACGAAGCTCTGTGTTTCACGCAAAGGAGCATGGCTCTCATGACTCTGCGTGATTTTTCATGTTGGCAGAAATGCCCATGCTGAAAGTCACGCAGACTTCTGAGAGTCATACTCTGGATAGATTAGCCTTGATCTGTCAGCATATTTTTATCATTTTTACTTATATGTGACTCTGGCAATGATGCGTGACTTTCATCCTAATCTGTCTGGATTTTGCGTGAATTAATCATCTGCGTGAATAAACCACTCAGCATGTCTTAGTAGTATATCTGTCTGAAGTCTGCGTGACTTTTGAAAATACTGTAATACATGCATAGACATAGATATATCTGACTGTCTTCTGTCATTTTCTGTAGTGAACATCCGAAGCAAAGAAGCAGATTATGAAGGGCATTGGAGTTTCTCATTTAAGCATGATCTATCTCATGTACAATTCCTTCAATTTGATCTTCCAGAAGCCAGATTGTCTTTATTGGTCAATCAAGATCATACAACCTTACTCTGCTTAATGAATGGACAACCCTTTCAGAGTTTGGATCTGGTATCCCATAAGAAACCAGCATTCTTGTTTGGAGATGCCATAGCACAGAAATCTCAGCCGAAGGGCATCAGAGAGAAGGTGTGCTTCTACTTCGAAGGGGATGTGAAACAGCCCATGTACTGGCCGAAGGTGTCCAGGGGCTTATCAATCATGAGACTCATGTATGCCAGCTATCCGAGAAAGATGTCCTGGCATTTGACAGAATATCAGCAGGCGAAAGCAAGCCATATTATTTACAGGAAGGAGGGATTTTTTAGTGCCCCGGAGAATCATGTATCAGTGTTTCGGGGTTTGAAGCCTAGATGCATACCACCTGAAGATTCATCCATATTGATGCCATTCAGGATGCCCATTTTCATAAACGAATTCATGTCAAACAAGAATGCATTCTATCCCACCGATTCGATGCCGAGGATGAACGGCTTGATGAATCAGGAGAATGTGAGATGGAAGACTTTGGTCAACTGGGCTTTGGAGAATTTTGCGACTGAGCTAAAGAAGATAAACCTTTATGATGCCGTCGTCAATTCATCCTACGGCTTCAAGCCCAACCCCTTCCTATTCCTGGCTTTGGTTGAGAGATACAACCACAGGACGGGGACCTTTATGACTCCCAAGGGAGAGATGGGCTTCGCCCTTCATGAGATGGAATACATCTCACATCTACCTTCAGGCTCGCTGCCGTATGAGGAATATGTTTCTACGACAGAAGAGCTAAATTTTTTGTCAGAGAAGAACCCAGAGATGGTACATCTATTTGAAGAGATGATGTGCCATTTTGGCACATGTACTCTATATTACAAGGGTTCCAAGGATGAAGCTGGCAACCACATTCAGAAGTGGATGTCTTACCTTTTCATGAACCGTGAAAAGGATGATAAGAAAATAAATGAGAAGAGATGGTACCAGATCAGCAACTTCAAACCTCTCTCTGAAGGTGAAATCATTTATCTGCTGGAGAAATATGATTGTAAGGATTTCACTATCACTGAAGACTGGTACGAGTTCAAAGCTGGAACCACCTTCAGCTCTTATGTAAGACAGAGTGGAAAGAGTCTGTCAAGGAACGGTCATTTGGCCGGACTCCTATCTCTGTGGTTGAGGAGATTCATCGTTCCTGGCTCCAGTTCCTTGGACAGGATACACAGAGGCGGCGGTACGCCTTGTGTATGGTTACAAGCTAGACTTATTATCGGCAATGACCTGTAGGCTGAATGCAGGTCTCCGGAATTTTGTAACCAACATGCTGTCTGATCAGAGGATGATGACTGAAGAATTCCCAAGGATAGAGATGCCATTCACATATTTATATGGTTGGCTTCTCCTTCATCATGATGGTCTGATACCTCCAGGGGCAGGAGGGAGTAGCAGTCTTTTTCTGGAGAGATACTCTGGAGAGACGTTCTGGAAGGTTCACACTCTTCCAGAATGCAGAAATGTCTTGAATCGGGCTTCACATTGATCTATCCAATGTGTCCCTCCACCATTGGGCTATGAGAGCATGCCCTTAAATATGATGGACGGAGATATGGGAAACAGGCTAGATAACATAGCCTTCCAATGGTTGCAGAGAATCAGGCCGTCTCATCTAGTATACCGTCATGAAGAGATGACATATATGGAGCCATATTTACCAAGCCGATTTGCTAGACAATTCGGATATAACCAGCTCCACGTTGGGAACGCCACCACTTGCTTATCTGCTCGTGGAGGGCTTGTCGACGGAGCTCGAGCTTGGAGATATTTTGCGGCTAGGGATACAAAAGTTGTATTCTCTATGCCTAATCCTTTATCTAGCTCGGGGCCAAAGATGCTTTATACATATGCTCGCTTTTATGTGTCGTCGAGCACTTTCAGGCCGAGTTTCAATCTGAAAACCTTTGTTGCGGAGGAAGAATCGAAGAGGTCAAAGAAGAAGACTGTTATTCAACATTTTCCTCCGGAACCCGAAGATGAGACAACGGAGATTGAACCTCTATATGTCGAAGTTGTGGGGTTTGGTTAACCCCGAAGTTGCGGAGGATGAATTTAAGGCCTACATGGAGTACTGGCAAGTTGTGCCAGTATGTCGAAGTTGTGGGGTTTGGTTAACCCCGAAGCGTTGTCTCTTTGTAGAGGCCTGTCGAAGCGGGCCTCCTTTTGCTTATGTTTTTCAGCTGCTAGAAGTTGGAAAGGACCTTCACCTTGAGCAGCCGAGGTGGTGACAGGAGGTGCCACATCGACAGTGGCTTCCTCGAGCTGAGCATTCTGCTGTGAACGCATTTGTACAGAAAGTTCCTCCTTGGAAGAGGAGATCATCATTCGACAAGACTTGGTCTTCTTGCCTTTAGCTTTGGAGGTAGAATATACCCCCGGTTGAGTCAGTTCCGGAGCGAGATCAAGGGGAACCCACATGATCTCCCCCCGAGATGTGGTGAGTGGAATCAGTCCACTCGCATTGTCACGAGTCGGCGAAAGGTTGACCACCTCCAATGTCGCCTTCGGAATGGGGACAACACCATCTTGAGTTGTGGTAGGCGGTAAGGTGCCGAACTAGAGCGACACCATATATGCCGACACTATCTTCTCCTCGTAATAGGCTGAGATGACGTTCACATTGATCATGCATTGTATATAGTTCTTAAGGATGTAGTAGTCTTAAGTTGGATGTCCAACGAACCGACGGTAGTGACAGTACCTCGGGTCGCCCACTCTGTCCACCTCGTCAGGACGCTTAGGATCAGGCAACTTGATCTTGTCGTTCTGTTTCAGCATCTCGAAGAGTTGTAAGGTGTCCTCGTCGTTGAAGGAGTAGACCTCCTTCGGCCTCGGTGCTGGTGGAGATTTTTCAGTGGGCCCCTGCGTGCTTTTCGAAGCGTTGACAGTCAATGCCTGCTTTCCTTTCGCCTCGTGCCCACTATTGTTGGTAGTAGCACGTTTCCTTTTGTCATCAAAAGCGGGGAAGTTAACCCCCAGAATGTGAGCATTACGTGCCTTCTTCTCAGCAGCTTCAGCCCCGATGATCAATGAACTCCAATCGAAAGGCTGGGTGGAGTCGAGCCAGAGCTTGATTGTAGGAGTCATGTTCATGCTGCAGGCATCGATCAGTGTATGTTCTGGCATACTAGTAGGCAACCTTAACCATGCTTGTCGAAAATGTTCGATGAAGGCTCGAACAATCTCCTTCTCTGTCTGGCACACTTCTATAAGAGATGACATGGTCATGTCCTTCCTATCGTCATAGAATCGGTCGAGAAAGAGGCGTGTCAAGTCATCGAAGGATGATATGGAGTGGTCAAGGAGACTGCAGTACAAGTCGTAAGCAACTCCCTTCAATGCCCCGATAAATAAGCTGGTGAGTAGGGCATCTTCCTTAGGGAGATGTCCTATTTGCGACTGGAAGTAGGTCAGATACCAGTGAGAAGAATCATTCCCATCGTATGGCGTCAATGTTTGTGGTTTATACTTGGGAGGGCAAACCACTTTATTCTATTCGAGAGGGTAAGGTTGCGGGATTTCCATCTTCTGACGTTCTTCCTGCTTGTTTCGCGCTTCAAAGCGCTCGCGCAAATCTCTGATCATGTCCACCAGCTCTTCTGTAGAACTGGAAGCCGGTGAGGGCGGTAAGGTGTGTAGTTCGGCATCTGAAGGAGTCGACGTCCGAGATGCAGTGTGATGATCTGCACCCGAAGATACCCGTTGAGCAGGTATACTTGATTCTCCATTGGCCCCTGGATCGGGACTGGTGAAGACAGGTGCCCTTGCTAATGGTTGAGATGCCAGAGTGGTCCGAATCTCAAATACCATTTAAGTCAAGGATTGTATGGTGGTAGAGAGGGTTTTGAGGCTCCCTTCCAGGGTGTCCATGTGCTGCACGATGTCCGGAGTTGGTGCATCTGACTCTCTTTCATCACCACTCCAGCTATGTAGACTGGCATAACATAGGTAGAAGTGGATAGATCGGTTGAGGCTTCACTTTCGACCTCATTTTTCTGCGGAAGGGCCTCCCATTCTGAGACCTCGTACAGGCTACCCCTAGCTATTTTGGGGTCGGTTCCTTGGAGAACGTCCTCATCTTCAAGTGGAGGGTTGTCACGGATAGCAGGAGTTTGATCACTCCCAACTAATGCTCCACTGGCACTTTCTTCCTTGACCAGGTGCTCTCAAACACCCCTGAGGACGGGACTATCATTTTGCTTTTCCTCGACTGACTCTTGACGATGCTGCTGAGGTCGAGGGATTGGTGGTTGTCTTTCTCCTCGATGAATGGGAGTTGGAGACAACATGGCAAGAAGCGTCCTTGGGCTCTGACTTATCTTCAATTGGCACCTTCTTTCCGAGACGACGTCGAATGGGTACAACAGATTGTAGTCACTAGAACAGAGACTGCCTAGATGATGGAGCCGTTGTTTTACAACAACAGCAGTTGATGGTGACCATGGCACAAGTGTGTCCCACGAGGGGTGCATCGTGCGTAATGGTCAGCTCTCCTGATTTACGTTTGTGAGTGATCACATTAGGCAAATCATGAGAGGAGAGTTTCACTTTCACACCCCCTTCAAGCGCATGGCGAGGCCAAGTACCGGGATGGTCATGTGAATGATGCACCCCCTGATTCAGTTCCAGCACATAAGATGTGCCCAGATCATTGGTGGAGGAGCAACATGTATTACGACTTGAACCCATTTCATGCACACAACCCACGTGGATGCATGGGTTCAAAGTCACAAGTTTTGCCTCGCACGACTTGGTTCCAAGCGCAGAAGATACGCCCAAGCGAAATGAGGACTTTGAGAGTCGGCTCATATCTGGTGCAAACGCACCCGAGTCGACTCTATACAGTTTACCATCGACAACGCGCATGATTTTGAGCACGCATCTCCGGTTCACTGTGGGCGTAGCACATTTAGGGCGCATGGCCCGTGTTGTCTTAGATTTTTTCGTACCAGCCCGCGAAGGCGTATAGTACTCCGAATCCAACTCATCCTCGCCATGACAGCGAGTGATTCTGTCAAAGATAGAGGCCCTCTCCTGTACGCCAGAGTCATTGTGCAGGAAGTTGGATGTGCCTTTGTTTCGTCAGCACATCTTCTTTGACTGGGAGGAGGACAATTGGGGAATGCAGTCAATACTACGTTTCCCTGACAGATGTGCTGCACTGGCGGGCGCATCTTGCTTGCTGAGAACGTCCGCAGGAAGGGAGGCTGCGGTGGCATATCCCATTCAGTGGTGGTGCTCGGCGTATCTCCTTTGCGCACCCAGACTTGGCGAGTCTTCTTCAGCTTTGGCAGCCGCTTCGAAGGACTTGCGCTGCCTTCAGAGATGAACTCCTTATTGTAAGTCCTAAAAATCAAGTTGCATCCATCAAATAGGCAGAGAAATCTAAAATTGAGCACTCTTCAATGAACTGCGCTGTAGGCAGACTGCGCTACAAATCAACTACGGTAGCCTGAACTGCGCTAATACCCGAGCATGCTAGGCTGACGTGGCAACACCATCATTACCTGACAAGAAAATCAAATCTTCTGATAGCCCGAAAAATGAGGAGTCTGTTCGTTTCTCGTACCGCGCCGCCTTCTAGGACAGCTGTCCAAATCCTAGCGTGATCCAGTTGCCAAGCCCTAGCACGGTCTAGCTGTCCAACGCCAGCGCAATCTATCGACTAGATCGGAGCGCAATCTGAAGCTAGCGATATTCAAGTGGCGCAATCCATCAAACTTGTTGAAGATAACTGACGTTTATTATGTGGCTTATATACCATCAATTGCTCACCACGTGGCAACCGTCTGTACACGACCAAGCGCATTTCAATCAAACAATGCCACGCGTCTGAATACGGTTAGCCCACGATCGAGCAACTGCCCAATGGTCAGCACGGTTTGCAGTCTGCGCAGTCTATCTCCAGCACAAACCATTGTACACAATCCAGAATAACTACAAAATAGTTATTTCCAGAAGTCTATAAATAGAGTTTCAAGTTCTTCATTAAGGAGGATCATATTTTGATCAGAGATCAGGAGTTCTTGTCTAAGTGCTGCTGCATTCTTCAAAGGCTATCGTTTTTAAAGTTCACATCGTCCAAGGGATAAAGCGATCGTCTTTAGATCGGATTCCTATAGTTGTACCTTCCCAAAATTTATTGTATTCTTGTACTATTCTTTAAAGTTTGTGAAATAAAAGACTTGTTTTTGTAACCAAAATGGCAACTCTGCTGGGGACGACTTTCTCCTCCGACGAGGAAGTGACAACTCAATGTGACGCTGCGTCTATCGGAAAGACGCAGAAGGCGCTGGTTGTGAAGGTCAACCAGACTGCCTACGAAGCCATGATCAATTCTGGGGCTACTTGGCGCACTGTGACCTCTGCCAAGAGCAAGGTCCATTCAAAGTGGATCCCAAAGTCCTCTGCGCAACCTGTTGTTTCTTCTGACAGGAAGCCAGTAGCCACTTCTGCTTCTGCGCAACCCACTGCTCCTGCACAACCCATCACCCTCTCTGCCAAGGCGCAATCCAGAGCTCCTACAGCCCATGCGCAGCACATTGCTCCTCCTACCACAGCGCAGTCTATGACTTATGCTGCTATGGCAAAATCTAAAACCCCTCTCCCTTTGGCGCAGTTGGCGACCTTTGTCCCTCCTGCGTAATCTACTACTCTTTCAAACAGAGCGCAACCTAGGCCCTCTAAAGTCAAGACTTCACTTGCTGCTTCTTCTAGAACACAGGTTGCACCTCCTGCTTGTGCTATGGCCAAGGAATCCTCTGTTATCATCTCCAGAGGGCAAGTTGCTGCTTCTTCTGTTCCTGTGCAACCCATAGGGGGTAGTCTTTTGACTATTCCTCCTCCATCTCAGCACAAACAGAAAGGCCCTTTGGTCTTTTCTCAATCTTTTGTAGTCCAGAACCTGGAAAATAACAAAGGGAAATGCTCCTTAGCCAACCCTTCTTCACAAAATAAAGGAAAAAGGCCCTTTGGTCTTTTCTCAGTCTTCTCCGGTTTTTACCTCAGAAGATCCATCTGAACGTGCCTCGACACCAAACAGTACAAAAACCCTCTCAAACAAGAGTTCTTCTTTTCCTGCTAAAGGGAAGAATATTGACTAGAGAGGCATTTTGCCTACTCCAGTAGCACATTTCCAAGATCTTCCAACTCTTCGGATGTCCCGCTCAAAGCAGGGGAAATTGCTGGTGTCTCAGACAGAAGCCCCTGGGGGTGAGTTTGCCGATTTACGGACTTATCTCAACAGACCAGTTTCTATGAAACGCAAGCAACCAATGCCGAAGGCGAACTTGCATCAAAAACAAACCTCTAGGAGGAAAAATCCAGATACCTATGCCAATGAGTTGAGTACTTCTCTGTATACTCACGGGACAAGGCATCTGAAGAATCAGAATCATGTTCCGAATGTCGTCAAAGAACATATCCCTGACCTTCGGGAACACCTCAAACAGACGCAGAATAACACCTCAACACCTCCAATCCAACAATTAGAACACCATTGTAATCACAAGGTGGTTATTAAGTGTTGTTGCCAGACGACAAAATGATCTGTCTTCGATCGTTTAACTTCTGAACCAATGTCCGAAGATGTTGACGAGGTGCTCTATGCCTCTGTAAACATGGCTTCCCGCGACACTGGGGGTAGAAAGTGTTCAAAGCATGGCAAACCCAGTAAGCCCAGTCAACGATATCTGGATTTACTCCATGAATCCTCTGAAGGAGTATTCCGACACACCCGATCTCGAAGTCGAGACACAGCCGGTCGTAGAGATCCTCTCGAAGATCTTTCTGGTCACTTCTCTGTTTCTCATTCAGGGGACGATTCTTTCTCTGATTACGATGCATACAGTAAAAGCTCTGAACAGACAGTGTCTTCTACTGTGCCCAGAGAAGTTTTAGCCTATGTTGTCACTGAAGATCCAGATGCTTCTAGTTCGGCCAGTCAAGAACAACAAATCGCTGCACTAGAAGATAAATTGAAGACCATAGCTGAAATGATCGCAAGTATGCATACTGTTTTCATAGCTCAACATACAGTATCACCAACTGCACCTGCTGCCAATCCTGAGATTATAGCATCATCGGTGCCGGTCAATACAGGTCTGGGGGTACCGTCCCCTCATGTAGCCTCAATACCTATTCAAGTTACACCCAGTCATTCAGGAGCTGGGGGTAGTACTTACCATGTTGTTCCTCCTCCTAATACGGTGAGCCAGCCTATTACTTCTCCATCCTCAGGAGTTGCCAATGAGGCTATAAAACTACTACGTAATCAGTTTGAGGCCTTCAAAGAGAAAGACGGTCTACAGAGGCTTGGGATCAAACAACCTTATCTAGTGGAATGGAAGGAAGTCCCATTCCCTCCAAAGTACAAAATTCCTACAATCATGCTGTTTGACGGTAGCACTTCTCCGAGTCAGTTCATTAACCATTTCGAGATAATGACTGTCCAGCTCCAGCCAAGTGATGCTCTTCTTACCAGAGTCTTCGTCGGCTGTTTAGCTGGTACAGCATATGATTGGTACCGCAGCCTGCCTGACGGCTCTATCACTTCATTTGCCGGGCTCAAGCAAATATTCCTGGAACGATTCTATAAGGGTATCAACGATATGACTATATCCGCCCTCAACAAGATCAAGCAAAGATATAATGAAACTACTGAGAGTTTTATTAAACGATTCCGCCGAGAAGCACTCAAAATGCCTCCCGGAACCCCATCTGTTGTAACGATAGACACTTGTAAGTCAAACTTGTTGCCTATCATCAGCATGTGGACGGGGTCAACACAGTTCCAGGATTGGCCGTCATTCATTTTCAATGCTAAAGCAGCTGAAGTGAGTGCCGAAAAGTTCAAACAGTTGGGGGTACATATGTCTAACCCTGATCGAGATGAGTCTTCTGCATCCGGTAGCGGTAATCGCCAGAACAACCGCAAGAACAAAGAAACCTTGAATATCAACCTCAAGAACAAGGAATCCTTGGCTGTTAATGTGGCTGAACCCACATCTACCTCTACTTCTTCTGTACCTCCACCACAGGAACCTCGCCCAAAAGTAGAGTATTCTTTTGATGAAAATGATACAGCGAGTATCTTCGACTGTTTGCTGAAGAGCAATAAATTGTAACTTCCTGACCCGAAGAAGCCTGATGAAGTCGGTATGACTGACCACCCGAAGTACTGTGTTTATCACAGGTTCATAGGGCATCCTACTCGGGCGTGCTATGTGCTCAAAGGCAAGATTCAAGGGTTGGTCAACGCCGGTGTTATCACTCTCCAACAGGATGAAAAGACTGTTACAGCCAATATGATTTCTGTACAGTTTGGTGACTTCCCGCCACAAGTGGTACAGAGTGGCGTCATCCCCATTCCTAGAACCACTCTTGAGATTGAGAATCTTCCTCCTCCACAACGTGAAGGTCTTGTCCCCTTATCCCTTGATAATGGCGAGATTATGTGGATCCATCCTGATCTTGTTAAAGATTTTGAAGTTCCTTCTTCCTCCAAGCAACGCTCCAAGGGCAAGACAAAGAGCTGCAATATGGTGTCTTTTGACCCCATAGTTGAAGAAGAAATCCTGTTGGGCACCAGGTCAGGAAAAACCTATCTACGGGAGCATTCCAAAACTCAGGAGGATCCTGCTTCGTCCTTCGAGGCTGTTCCAGTGCAGCCTGTCTCTACAGAAGTCATTCCTTCTACATCATTACCGGTTGTGGAACCAACTCTTCCTAAACCGACAGCAGCCGACAAAGGCAAACAACAAGTCCGCTTCGACAAAGTTTTGAAGAAGTCATCCCCCTCTGGACTTGAAAATCCATATAACTTTGATATATTGGCTCAACTGGCCAACACACCGGCTAGGCTGTCTATCTTCGAGCTCTTACGCCTCTCTAAAGAGACTCGAGAAACACTGAGTGAGGCTTTGATGCAGGCAGACACTTGCCTAACTCTTCTCAAGAAACCAGAGTCAGAACCTGTCTCTTGTCTTTACTGTCATAGTGTGCTGGAATTAATTTCAAACATCACCTTCACACAAGATGACATGTTGATGGAAGACAATCGACATGACCGTCCTCTCTACTTTACAGGATATGTCGATACCATGAAGGTCGATCGTATTCTGATAGATCCAGGGTCAGCACTCAGCATCATGCCTAAGACGATGTTGGATGCTCTGAAGATTCCAGTGAATAGCCTCTCTGGCACTATCACCACCATCCTGGGATTCAACCAGAGAAGAAGTGAACCTTTAGGCAAGATACGCCTAAAACTCCAAATTGGCAATCTTCGCACGAAGGTGACCTTCTACATTATAGATAACCATGGTTGTTCCTACAATGCTCTTCTGGGAAGACCATTCCTTCATGAACATAACATTGTTCCTTCTACTCTCCATCACTGCTTCAAATACGTTGATGATAAAGGAGAAGTCCAAAAAGAAGTTGCAGATCTCTACCCTTTCAAAGGCATCGAAGCATATTGCAACGACGCTCGCATGTACAAAGAAGAGTTTATGAAGGTAGTTTTGGCCATAGATGGTGAAGAAGAACAGGAAGTAGTGCCCAGTGACACTCTCATTATACCTGTCAAAGGGCATGTCACTCATCCTCAATCCTCCAAACCACTAGCTATTCATCTGCCAGCCCAGAAGCAATCAACTGGTGATAATCAAGATCAAAGGGAGCTCATCTCTTCTGAGCCACTGGTTATCGACTTACGTCGTAACAAAGATCAAAAGGAGCTCACTTCTTCTGAGCCACTGGTTATCGACCTTCGTCGTAACAAGGAGATAAGGGAGCTCACCTCTTCTGAGCCGCTTGTTATCGACCTTCGTCGCAACAAGCCTAAACCTCCTTCCTCTTCTGTTCCTCCTCTTGTAATCGATCTGATCAAGCCGGCTAAGGCTAAAGGTCCTGTTGTAAATATGGATGTACAAATCAATGAAAAAGCATCTACTTTCCAGTATACTGATGTCATTTATCATGCTAAATGCTATTTGGATATGCTAGACAGCTTTCAGTCATTTACAATAGGAGTCATACAATCCCTACAGACGGAAGTATTATTTGAACATCCAGATGACTCATATTTTGTTGTCCCTTCTCGAAAGAAAGGTGAGAGTCCAATACTTTTTAGTAAAGGGCCAGAACAAAAATTCAGCTATACGGATGATAGCAAAAATAACGATATGGGCCGTCTCCAACTTCGTCGTTATAGTCAATAATCAAAAGACATCATCCGAAAGATGGGTTATGACTTCAAGAATGGCCTCAATTACGGTAAGGGTAGACGAACGCCTATCCGTACGGTTGTTCCGAAAGGAAAATCAGAGATGTACTACAGCAGGACAAAAAGAGGTCTCGGATATACTTCACCTCCGGTCTTATCTGCAGAAGTCTCCGAATCCGATAGTGAAGAGCACTCCAACTCTTCTGATTCCAGATCATGGGATTTTGACACCAGCATCGGTCAAGTTCATCGATTGTTCGTATCTTCTAACATGGTTTCCGCTGAATTCCCGGAAGGCTATGACGAGGATATCGAAGAAAATCCCGAAACAGATCCTTGGGCTCAACGAATAGATATCCAATGGGAACTCCGAATCGAACAACGAGAACCTCCTACCGAAGATCAATTGGTTCAAATTGACGTAGGAGAAAATGGGTCACCTCGTCCAATATTCATCAGCAAGAACCTTCCAGAGGCAGAGAAGCAAGAATTAATTCTTCTTATTCGAGAATACATTGATGTCTTTGCTTGAAATTATGAAGACATGCCAGGTTTAGATCCCAAAGTTGCTACTCATAAACTGAATATTTTGCCTAATGCAAAGCCAGTCAAATAGCAGCAAAGGCGATTCAAGCCAGAAATGATGGACGCGATTGATGATGAAGTCAAAAAGCTCATAGCTTGTGGCTTTATTCGAGAAGAACAACATCCAGATTGGGTAGCCAACGTTTTTCCAGTCTTGAAGAAAACTGGCAAAGTTCGAGTTTGCATTGACTTCCGGAATCTTAATGAAGCTTGTCCAAAGGATGAGTTTTCTCTCCCTATCACAGATGTCATGATCGACAATACTTGTGGGTTTGAAAGGATATCCTTCATGGATGGATTTTCTGGTTACAATCAGATTCGGATGAACCCTGAAGATAAAAAAACATACTTCTTTCCGTACCCCTCACGGAGTCTACTTCTATACTGTGATGCCATTTGGTCTCAAGAACGCGGGTGCAACTTACCAACGAGCTATGAGTACCATCTTTCGAGATCATCTTCGTAAGACTGTCGAATGCTATGTTGACGATATTGCTGTCAAGAGCCGCCTGAAGGAAGATCATATCCAAGACTTAAGAACTATCTTCAATCTAATGCACCAACATCAGTTAAAAATGAATCCCACCAAGTCATTCTTGGGCATCTCTAGTGGTAACTTTCTCGGCTTCATCATTACCTCTAAAGGTATACACGTGGATCCCGAGAAGATCAAAGCCATTCAAGAGATGCATCCTCCACGCAACTTAAAAAAGCTACGAGGATTCCAAGGTCAGCTTGCGTACATCAGAAGATTCATTTTAAATCTGTCTGGACACTGCAGACCGTTTATTCAGTTAATGAAGAAAGGTGTATCTTTCGTTTGGACCGAAGAATGTCATCAAGCCTTTGATGATATAAAGCGATATCTGATGAACCCACCAGTCTTGGTGCCACCAATCTCAGGCATACCATTCTTAATGTATGTCCGTGCTATGGATCATTCACTGGGTGCTTTACTTACCCAGAAGAACAAAGAAGGCCATGAACAAGCCATCTACTATCTTAGTCGTACTATGATTGGTGCTGAACACCGTTATAGTCCGGTTGAGAAAGAATGCCTAGCTCTTATGTTCGCTGTTCAAAAGACTCGGTATTATATCATTGGCCAAACCATTCACGTTATTTCCCGAGTTAATCCTCTTCGGGTACTGATGAAGAAGCCCAGCACACTCAATTCTCGACTGGCTACATGGGCCATTCTACTAGCCCAGTACGACATGGTTTATGTTCCACAAAAGTCTGTTAAGGGTCAAGCACTGGCTGACTTTTAAGCAGCTCATCCTGTTCCAGAGACATCTAAGCTTTATGATAAAATTCCAGATGAAACATTGGAATCAAACATGATCTCTGAAGAATTTCCTACCTGGCGTCTGTTCTTCGATGGAGCATCCCGGATCGAACCCAATGGGACCATTGTCGCAGGAGTTGGAATTGTACTAGTCTCTCCAGAAGGTTTAGCTATCCAAAGAGCTTATTCCTTAGATCAGCCATGCTTTAACAATGTGGCTGAATACAATGCCTTGCTCACTGGACTCCAATTAGCGAAACAGTTGGGAGTCGAATATCTTGAAGTCTATGGTGATTCTAAACTGGTTGTCAATCAGGTTAGAGGAACATACGAAGTTCGCCATCAAGATTTAGTGCTCTTTTATGAAGCTGCAATTTATATGGCTACATCATTCAAGGCTTTCTTTATTGAATATGTTCGACGAGCTTGTAACACTGAGGCAGATGCTTTAGCTAATCTCGCAGCAGTCTTAGCAATTCCCATCAAGAGATAACAAGTGGTCGTTGTTTCCAACAGAGAGTTGTTCTGCATTGAAAATAATCGCAACATTGAGTTCAGTAACTTCGTCGAAGTCAATATTATTAATGAAGATTGGAGAACTCCTTTCATCGACTTCGTAGTTCATGACATACTTCCTAAAGATCCTAAGGAGGCTACGAGTATTCATCGACGATCTCTTCGATTCTACTACAATTAGACTACCAAAACTCTCTATCGACGGACTTATGACGGCCTACTCTTGCGCTGTCTTGCTGGTGATGAAGCGAAACAAGTATTGTGTGAAGCTCATGATGGCGTTTACGGAGCACATCAACCCGGCCCTAAACTGTAAGATCGTATCCGACGAATGGGTTACTATTGGCCCTCTATAGTGTCTGATGCCATCGAATATGCAAAGAAATGTCGAGCTTGTCAAATTTATGCAGATTTCATCCATCAACCGTCGGAATTCCTTCATCCGACTGTTGCTTCCTGGCCTTTTGAAGCTTGGGGTATGGATATTATAGGTCCTATCAATCCTCCTTCTTCTAAAGGACATCGGTTTATACTAGCAATAACTGATTATTTCTCCAAGTGGGCCGAAGCTATACCTTTAGCTGAAGTCAAAACTAGCAGCGTCATCAACTTTGTCAAACACCATGTTATCTACAGGTTTGGTGTACCTCGACAAATTATTCACGACAACGGACCTCAGTTCATTAGTCAAAAGTTCACCAGGTTCTGTGATGATCATCGGATTGATAATGTCGCCTCTATAGCTTACAACCCTGCTACTAATGGCTTGGCTGAAGCCTTCAACAAGACTATCATCAAGCTCCTTAAGAAGTTTGTGTCTGCTAACAAACGGAACTGGAGTGAAAAGCTTGAAGAATGCCTATGGGCCTACCGTACTACGGTCCGTAACCCTACAGGCTGTACACCTTTCTCTCTGGTATACGGTTGTGAAGTAGTTCTACCTCTGGAACTTCAAATTCCTTCCTTGAGGATTGCTATCACTAACGAACTTACTACGGAGAACAATGATCTTCTTCGACTTCAAGAACTGGAGGCGCTCGATGAGAAGCGACTATTGGCTCAACAACACATAGAATTATATCAAGCCCGCATCTTGAAGACTTTTAACCACAAAGTTAAAGTCAGAGCCTTTCAGAAAGGAGAACTCGTTCTTACAGTCAGACGTCCCATGACTATGACTCACATGAGCAAAGGCAAGTTCGATACAAAATGGGAAGGGCCTTATATCGTGAGTAAAGTCTTCTCAAATGGAGCCTATCAACTCACAGAGCTAGACGGTCGAGTTACAATGATGCCCATCAATGGCAAGTTCCTTAAAAAGTACTATGTATGAATGTAAAAGGGATTTTTTGTAAATATGATCAGACAGTTCATAAATAAAGTTTGATTTTATTTCATCATAAACGATGTTACACAATATCAAGGACGAGAATCACTATCGTCTTTCTTAAAGACAGGACGAGGACCACTACCGTCCTTTTCGAAAATATAGTCGGCAAAAGAGCCGAGGACATTCTTGTTCGATTTCACCAGGAACGCGCAAGCGGCCATCCTCGTGGCCTCTTCTTCTTCAGTCTTCCCTGGCTCAACTAGGAAGTCCAAGATATCCCGTGGCGGCTTGGGTGCAGACGAACCTTCGCCCGCCTCCGTCTGCTTTGGCTGGTTTGGCTCGGCTGGACGCTCCTTAGTGACTTCTTCAAACTTGGGGACATTCTCAGCCTTATTGGATGCATCTTCAGACGACATTTTGTGTTAAAAGTGAACTTGATCATTCCATCTAAATTTCTGTTCTATTTATAGGCAGAGATTCTTGAAACAGTCGATTACGCGAATCGAAGCGACGCATTCTTCACAACATTAATTTCATTCATTTGACGGTTCATCCGTTCATTCCATTCCGATGGTTCATCCGTTCATTCTATTCACCTGACGGTTCACCCGTTCATTCTATTCATCCAACGGTTCATCCGTTCATCCCATTCATACGACGGTTCATCCGTTCATCCCGACGATTCATTTCATTCATACATTCTGACGACTCATCCGTTCATCCATATCAACAACTTATCACGTATTTATTACCTCTGATTAAGTTGTCTACCGAAATAATGATATTCAAAAAAAATTATATTCTGCCATATCCACATTACCTCTGAGCAGATATAATGAATATAATTATTTTCTAAATCAAGAAATATATCATGTCCTGAACCTCTGAATATATTTTCTATCGCTATTATTTATATCCGTAATGGGATATGCAACAAATAATAGAGCCACAAAAATAGTGTCTTTTTATTAATCAAGATCAAAGACATTACAAAAAGACATATCACAAAAGAGAAAATACAAGAAGTTTTCTTTTACTCAATCTGTGGGGTCATCAGATTAGCTATTTGCTGCTTCAAAGTTTGAAGTCGTTCTTCACGAGAATCCAACACCCGTCTTCTAGCCTCCGCCATTCCAGATTCATCATCAAATGTTGGCAAGGTCATTAGCCGACGAGTGATTTCATCTTGATAAAATTTGACAAACTCATCTTTCTCATGGGTCAGAATGTCTAGTTGTTGAACTGCAGCTTGATGTTGAGTGGTCTCTTCTTCAAGAGCAAGTTGAACAATTCTCAACTCCTCTTGAAGTCGAACAAATTCTGCCTTCAGATCAGCAACCTTCTTCTCTTTCTCCCCAGCAGCAGACGCTATTATATCCATCTGAGAATCATATTCTGAAGATTTTGTGGTAAAAGTGTCCAAAAATTTCTTGAAATCTGCCTTAGTCACCTCAACTTCTCGAGTCATCCTTTCAAACTCGGCATTTACCAGTGGCTCGACCTCTCCTCGGTTAAGATCTTTGTAGATCTTGATTGATTCCTCCAGCTCATCCAGTACATGTTCAAGGTAAGCCGCCTGAGCTTCATCACCTTGATCTCGAATGCCGCCAATCAGATAAGAAGTTGGACTTCTGACAGTGATGAAACCAATATTCTTTTTCTCCATTACCCTTTCTACCAAAGGTCCCAAGGAACTGAAGAAGAAATTGGTAAAAGAACCAACTATAAATTTATTGGTAGCCACTGCACTAGGTGTAGCAGCTATTCCTACAGAAGCTTCAGCAGCAGATGTTTGTGAAGGCGGAAGTTCAGCTTCTTGAACATGGGCTGTAGCCTCTTTTGATAAAGGAGCCATAGTGGAGCTAGTTGACCCTCCTAGATGCTCTTCTACGAAATAAAGTAAACATCATCAGTGTGCTGTCACTAAAGACCATCAGAAAAAAGATCAAAATAAAGGCAAGCTTACCAAAACTGGATCTAGTGACAAGATTATCATTTGATGGAATAGGCTGGAGCCTCGCGAAAGTAGTTTCAGACATTACTGCCTGACTACTTCCTGCTTCAGAGCTGCCTGATAGATGACGGTTGCCGCTAGCTATCGCCTCTATCTGCACTATGTCAGTGCATACCGGAGGAATCAGAGAAGGTTGAATTTCTGTATGAATGAAAGTTAAAACATTAGTCATCTGATCTATAAATGAAGATTGTTAAAATTAGTCAATACCTCTTTGATCGGGGACAATAGTTTTCTCCGGTGCTGCTTCATCAGCATTCTTCTCTTGGGGAGTAGGGACAGCAGCATCCTTTTTATTTTCATGAACATCCTCCGCAGATGTTTCTTCGTCGTCTGCCTCCTCCTCTGGTGCTTCCTCATCATCACTTGCATAAATTGGATCTATGTCATCGAAGCCGAAATCACAGTCATCCAGAGCCTCGATCATCAGTCGATCTTCTTCAGCACGACGTGATCTTGGTGTAGCTGGAAGACGAGCAGCTTCCATTGTAAGGGTGGGAGATGGTAATACCTCAACAGATGATTCTGACTCATTGATTTGAGTCAGAGTTACATTCGCTTCTGCAGCCTCATCTTTTGTTTCTGCGGTCTCTTCCCTTGTGTCTGCGACCTGGTCCCTTATCTCTACATTGGTAGCTCCTTCTTGTGTATCTGTTACCTGTTGAGGCTCAGGAGCAGGTGTAGGAGAAGGTATTATAACCCCGGCGGCAGCACTTATCAGGGCAGATGTATGGATAGCTTTTGGAGGGGTGACCACTTTCTTTCTGAAAGCTATTTTCTTTCTGCGTAGAGGTTCTTTCGGGCTCTCTACATCTGCAGCATGTTTTTGTCTTTGGATGGAAGTTGGGGTCGTCACCTCTTCTCTTTGAGTCGACTCAGCCTGTTGTCGAGACTGCGATCGAGTAGTGACCCTTTCCGAAGAGTCTACAGCAGCCTTCTTCTTAGAGACAGGAGAAGATGGGTCTTCTGCCTTCCTCTTCTTCTTCTCCTTGATCGGAGATCTTACAACTTTCAAAGAAACACGCAGCGGTTCATAGACTTCTTCAGGGAAGTTGGCTTCCCTCGAAGCTTCTAGAGGTGCATCAGTTGGCTCGTGCTCTTCATCATTACCAGGAGGCAATGAAACACGTGCTCCTTTTCTAAATCGTGTCATCATCGCAAAGCTGTCTGTTAAATTGAAGTTCTCAGCAAAAGTGTTTGCTGACGTATAAAAGATCGAATAAGTATACAGCATGCGGGGGCCACGGTCGTTCTTTGTCGGCATCGAGAACGTTGTCTTTGTGTCACGGGCATTGTAATAGGCCCAAGCCCGGGCTCCATCAATCAAATAACCTTTTCCCTGTAGGCATGTTATGGCATTGCCTACGTGGAATTGGTCGTAGCCGAATTGGCGTACAAAATGGCTTGGGAGATAAGGCTCAAGATAGCATTCATCTTCGAACCGATATACTAGATGTGAAGGCCGAATCGTCCTCAACCAGTCAAAAGCTGTATGGCCCAAAGGCTGCATTCTCACTGAGTCGACGAGGTTTGTTGACATATATTCGTAACCGGCTGGAGGCGAAACACAGAAGAAGTTCCATCCTTTGCCTAAGTTCAAGACTCGCCTGCAGTCTTTCAAAGTGGTAAAGATCCACTTACATCCAGAATATCTTCTCAGAAAACTGCCGCTCACTGCTCCCATAGCAGGGTTCATTAAGGAAGGATGGTGTAGAAGCAGCCATCCAAACAGATATGTATAAGGCAGTTCCAGCCGAGGAAAGTGTCCCTTTTCACCTTTTCCTCGAATCATCGAGTCAACGAAGAGACGGAGGCCGACATTCATTCTATATGTCATTGCTGATAATAAATCCATCCGGTAGCCGAAAACTAGACGGACGGCAGCAAACAGTACGCCGCGATGAAAGCGGTCAGCTGTACTGGCCTCAGGAACGACATATCGTCGAAACCAGTAGGTAAGGAAACCTGCCAGTTGGGCTTCCTTTGACATGGGCCTGTAACCCATCCTCATAAAACTCTCGACGATGTCTCCTTCCTTGAAAGGAGGATACTGAAGATCATCCTCAATCTTGATATCCATCTCATTGTGCGTCTCCATCAACTCGATCACCTCGCTATTGCTAAGCAGTTTGAAGAAGTTGGGATTGCATTTTTCATGTTCTTTGGTCTTTTTTTCGATAATATGGTTGAGGAAAAGATATGGCAACCATTTGGTCGAATAGCACGTGCCGGCCGTGCCACTCTTGTAGTAGAGAGAGCAAATCTTGTAATGACAGAGTAGCTCTTCAAAAACTTCTACCATACGGGCATTCTCCTGACGCAGTCTGTCCAACTCATCATTTGTCGGGACAAACTCTTCATAGGGGATATCCCCCATTGGCAGATTTGAGATGTACTTCATCTCATGCAAGGCTAATCCAATCTCCCCGCGTGGCGTCATGAAAGTCCCAGTCCTATAATTGTATCTCTCCGCCAACGCAAGGAATAGATGTGGATTCGGGGGGAAGCCATAGACTGTGGCATACACTGCCTGATACAAATCAATCTCTTTAAGCTGATCTTCAAATTGAACCAATATCCAATTGGTTATACATATCCATCTCTTATTGTCCGGGTTCACAAGACCTGTCAACCGCAGATCTTGGTCCGGATACCTCCCTTCCACCTTCGCAAACTCATTTACGAATATTGGAGTTCTTACTGGTAGCAGCAGAGAAGAATCTTCCGGCAGGATACAACCGGGTTTTAGTCCTCTGAGTAGAGAGCTATGTCACTCAGAAGAACTGTAGAATATATCTTTATGATCTGGCCCCTTCTTAACACAGATATTACCCACTCGGGCCTGTTGCAACGGAGTTATATCCCATTCCATTCTTCTGGGTAGCTTGCAAAAGCATATCTAGATAGAAGGAGACATCTGGAGATCTCTGGCAGAAGTATCGTCTTTTCGCCCCTTTGAAAAATTCTCTGCTCCATGCGAGACCTTGGCTGAGAATTCTTGTCAAAAGCCTCACCAAATAAGAACATAGGTTTCTTATGGGTGACAGTGTCAGCAGTTTGAAGAGGCTGCCCGTTCATTAGACACAATAAAGTATCATTATCCTGTGCAATCAGGACAGCCTGCCTAGCTGACGGTAAAGCATATTGAAGAAAAGAGACATGGGAGAGATCTTCCTTGAATGCCAATTCAGACAGAGATCCTGCAAGAACCTCGTAGTTGGTATCTTCTTTGAGGTTAACTGCATCAAATAAAGAGACATCAGTATATGCAAAAGAAATCAAAATTTCTTCACAAATTCATCAAATTGCGCTATAAACTATCAGATTGCGCCAGCACAACCAATGTGCGCAAGATATCAGATTGTGCCAGCATAACCAACATGTGCAAGACGTCAGATTGAGCCAACCTGCTTGCGTAAGACATCAGTTTGTGCTAGCAACCGACATGCACAAAACATCAGGTTGCACATCAATGCGCAAATCGATGGATTGTGCTGATCATTTTATCAGCACTTTCCAACCGATTGCACAAAGATACAGTTTTCATAAAAATGAAAAATTGTTGAACATGCAGCCGAAACCCTAAACAGGGTGGCGCAAGTGGTTGAGAATACCATCAAACTCTAAAAAGAGAGAGGTATCAAAGTTCAAAACATCAAAAACCCTAAAAAGGGTTTCGATCATGGTTCGTCATTCACCTTGCAGAGCTGGGTGACCCGTCTCATGACGAGAGACTCGTGGTGCAACACGAGTCAAAGGTTCGGCAGGGGCCTTTCCCTTCTCAGTGGCCGTTCGCTTGGGCGCCATTGATGTTGATGACGAGAAGAGGAAGAAAAAGTCGGAGTAGGAGAGGAGTTTCTTTCTCTTGAGAAATCAGAGGCAAGTAAAGATCAAAAGAATGAGAAAAGAAACTATTTATAGTTTCTCACAGAATCATAACGGTCACCACCGATTGCGCCGAGAAAGTCGGAGCTAATTACTCCAAACGCGCAGCCAGAGCGCAACTTGATTTTAAAATTGAAATTCAAAGTATTTCAAAACTTTGAATATTTTCAAATTTCGAAAACTTTGAAGGGGGTCTTGTAAGTCCTAAAAATCAAGTTGCATCCATCAAATAGGCAGAAAAATCTAAAATTGAGCACTCTTCAATGAACTGCGCTGTAGGCAGACTGCGCTACAAATCAACTGCGCTAGCCTGAACTGCGGTAATGCCCGAGCGCGCTAGGCTGACGTGGCAACACCATCATTACCTGACAAGAAAATTAAATCTTCTGACAGTCTGACAGCCCGAAAAACGAGGAGTCTGTTCGTTTCTCGTGCCGCGCCGCCTTCTAGGACAGCTGTCCAAATCCTAGCGCGATCCAGTTGCCAAGCCCTAGCGCGGTCTAGCTGTCCAACGCCAGCGTAATCTATCGACCAGATCGGAGCGCAATCTGAAGCTAGCGCTATTCAAGTGGCACAATCCATCAAACTTGTTGAAGATAACTGACATTTATTACGTGGCTTACATACCATCAATTGCTCACCACGTGGCAACCATTTGTACACGACCAAGCACATTTCAATTAAACAATGCCACGCGTCTGAATACAGTTAGCCCACGATCGAGCAACTGCCCAATGGTCAGCACGGTTTACAGTCTGCGCAGTCTGTCTCCAGCGCAAACTATTGTGCGCAATCCAGAATAACTATAAAATAGTTATTTCCAGAACTCTATAAATAGAGTTTCAAGTTCTTCATTAAGGAGGATCATATTATGATTAGAGATTAGGAGTTCTTGTCCAAGTGCTGCTGCATTCTTCAAAGGCTATCGTCTTCAAAGTTCACATCGTCCAAGGGATAAAGCGATCGTCTTCAGATCGGATTCCTATAGTTATACTTTCCCAGAATTCATTGTAATCTTGTACTATTCTTTAAAGTTTGTGAAATAAAAGACTTTTGTTTTTACAAACACTCATACGCATGTTGATTGAGGCGCCCACGAGTGTCTTGTGGGAGGTGCCAAGCTTGATATCATCAGATTACGATACAGCTTTCTCGTCAGAAGAGAAAGAAATCTCCAGTAGAGTCGCCAGCTTGTTTGCCATCGAAAATGCGATAAGGCTTTGTTGAATAAAACTTTGGTATTTCAATTACAAACAGAGCAGTATACAATGTAGGACTTAGACGTAGTCCTAGGAGTACACTTTTTTTTTCTGGAAACTGTATCTGTGGAGCGAGTGGTAATACGTTGACTCCGTTGACGATCTGACGATGATCTTGGATTCTCTGAAGGTCTGGGATGCTCTGAATGCCGGAGTGTTTGGAAGAGAAATAAACGTTACGTGTCTCTTCTCGACTCTGTAGATAGATATGATGATTCTGTCTGTGTCTGTGTGTGGATGAACCAATGATCCTTCTATTCATAGGCAGCAGATTAGTCTTCTCATGCGCGCATATGTAGGATACGCCTGTACATAAGAACGCCACGTGGCTGATGCTGTGGGACGCATGGACGATACGCCCTAAGTTGAAGCTGAATCTTATTTGAACTGCATTGTTGGACTGCGGTGGAGCTGACACGTGACAGTTGCGAAGATTCGGCCGTTGTCACGACCCGCACCCGCTTTCCGGGATACGAATGCGTGTCCAAGCCAGCCTACATTGCAGTATCGGCGGTAGAACGCTGTATATCCACAATGCTCAAAATCATAAATACTGCTCATTCATAAAATTAATTTAATTTACAATATTTACAAGTTTTATATTTGCAGAAAAATATAAACTCTTACAAATATTGAAATGATTACAACTCATCTATCTAGCTAATCTTTAGGTTTTCGTCTGCAAGTACACCCGTAACTTCCAATACTAAGTGAAGCCACAGCTAACCTGAAAAATGTTGGTTTTCAGTCAGGAATGGAACGAGTACAATTCACTGAATGCAGTTCCAATATATAAAAATGACTATACAACAGAGGTTAGCCTTTAAATACATGATTTGAAAAATAAACACAGAAAGAAAAATAAAACTAAACAAAGGAAAATAGTAAATAAATACAAAGACAATACTCACCGACTGACTGAAGTACCTTTGATATGTGATTGGTCTCGGGACAATTACACGACACGGTCTACGATATCTACATGTATAATATACATTGTCTACACTGTATAAAGCAATATTGAAATACTGTCTACACTGTATAAAGCAATAATGAAATACTGTCTACACGGTATAATGCAATAATAAATCACGGTCTACACGGTATACACTGTATAATGTCAGGCCACACATCCTTGGTACTTCACCTCCCCGACACGACAAGATGTAACAAACACAAAAGACAGAAATCACATATCCATTGACTAACAATGAGGTATAGTAAAGCTCAATATCGAAAATAAACAATAAACTGTACTCGCCTGTGGTCATTTGCTGGTGAAACCGATAATCCAAACCATTCAGTGTGCCACAATAGTCAAAACTCGTACAACAGTCTCTGAATGCTGAAATAGACATTACCAATGTTCTCAGAATAGTCAAATTAGCTAGAATTTCCTGTCCTTAAGTCCAATTCTGGACACAGGGGTAAAACGATAATTTTGGGTCAAAACGGTATCCGCCGTTGGATCCGCATTGCACCGAAAAGCGTGCCAGAGTCAATGGTCTCTAAAATCATCAAACTACATATCTACGGATTCATTTTGATGATACGAACCCAACTGTATGTCCAAAGTTGGATTCCAACGGGTCGTGCACAAAATCGCCCGTTGAGTCGGATCGTGGGGCCCGCAAAACGGCGATCCGGTCAACTGTCTCAGAATCAGACCAAACTTGGAATACAGGACCAAAAAAACGATACGGTCCTGTTGGCGCAAGTTTCGTCTCAATCTGACGAACATGCACAAAGTAATTAAAAATTTTACACAAAGGCTGATACGGTAAATTTCGACGGATACGTATCAAATTAGTCGCGCACACGCGACTAATTTGAATGCCGTCAAAGCCCACATGTCCACGAAGCCGATACGCACATTTTGATGCTTTCGGTTCGTAACCACGTCGGCCGGATTGGCGGGACGTACGTCGTATCGATGGAATTTTCTAGATTTTCAATATTTTAAAACAGTTTTTCGCCAATCTTTTGAATCCGATTTCTCGGCATGTAGTCGATGAAATCAAATTTCATAAATTGGGTTGCAGAGCCCTATAGGTTGTCTAGGACTGTTGTCAATTAGTTTTGGATAATTTCTAGTGGTTGGTTCATAATCTCCCTTCCAAACCAGTGGTTGGGGATGAATCGATGTCCTGTTATTGGGCAGACTTTTGCTCAACTTTGAGTCGAGATCACGGACAGCAGGGTGCGTCTAAATACGAATGGTTTGAAGGAACTTGAAGGTATATAAGTTGTCTTCATACCTGAGAAACCCGTTCGTGAAACGGATGAACGAGGCAGGAGAAACATCAGTGCGAAGTGGGCGTGTTGCTACATGCAACTGCTGTTGTTGTTCCTATGTTCACGGTTGCTGTCGGCCGGGGTTCGGCACTGTTTGGCCGGCCCAGGTGTGCTCCGACGGACGCGCACAGATGCCCAGGGGGGTCGCCGGGTTAGGTTAGGGTTTTCAATCCAAACTCTTCTCTCGTATAAATATAGACTGGCCGCTGCTATCATGGGAAAATTGTCACGACCCGTACCCACTTTTCGGATACGAGACGTGTCCAAGCTAGCCTACGCCGCAGAGTCGATGGTAGAACGCTGTCACGGCCAAGATGCTCAAAATCACAAAATAATACATTTATTGTTCATTCACATTTCCAAATTTATTTACAACAGTTACAAGATTTGTATTGGAAAGAAAAATTACAATGTTCTTACACATTTAATGAAACTGATACCACTGCTATCTATTTATAGGTTGACCTCAGCATACCCAAGCCTTCCCAATGCTAAGAGTAGTCACGGCTAAACCTGAAAAATGTTGGTTTCCAGTCAGGAATGGAACAAGCACACAAACTGACGACAATACGAGAACACAATAGAATTAACAAGACATAAAAATAACATATGAGAGATAAAAACTAGAAAGTACTGATGACATGGCAAGTGGTAGAGGAGACAAGGAAAACTAATAAAATACAACTATCTATGTGATTTGAAATATCCGTTTCGACATGTGAACGACTAGGGGGTAAATCCGGCACCCTGTACGTGTCGTATGCAGCTGCTATTCTCCACGAAAGACACGGGGGATAGTTCTGGGTAGTCCATATGTCTACTAAGATATTTCCCCTTCCGACTACTCCGTGTGACGAGCGTGTCAACAAGCAGCAAGACATATGTATAAACATGAAATGTATAGACTACTATGAATCGAAAAACAATCAGAAAGTGTACTTGCCTGGGGTCCTTAGCTGGTGAAACAACCATCTTGTTGGGTGTCACGCCCCAGAACCAGAATACTGGAGAGCGGGGGCAGACATAGCCAGCTACGTATAACGGAATGGAATCCACACCGCTATACGGTCACGGCTGTCTAGATATGTGAGGGTTTCACTACAATCCATCGGTCTCTTAAGGTCATAAAATAGCCTATTGTCTCAATCTCAACCAACTAATAATAGTAACAAGATATCAGATCACTAAATATACAATTGTAAGGCGTCCCAAACATTACATATCCAGATGATCATGAAGCTAGTCGTACAAAATGTAAGGACTAGCAAGAGTTCAGTCATACATGATCAACCCCCGGGGCTTGTCAATCATGTTACAGCCCGTAGGCAGACGGTAAGTAAGTACAATCGAGCTAACACTTGCTCGTCGGCTAAACGCCTCAAAAGAATAATTTACAATATTACAGTGGAAGAACAAAAAGAAACCCACTCGATGCCCTGGTTACGCCTGGTGACCACCATCGGGCTGGAAAGCAGGTAGATCCTTTGCTGCTGCTCCGGTATCTGGCCATACAAAACCAGCTGGGTCAGACCCCAGAAA
>JANAVB010038218.1:3022323-3190422 GCA_029216955.1 Iris pallida
AACTGTAAGTGACTAGTGATTTAGAGTACGAGATGGCATATAATTGGCTAAGGTTGAACATGATGTACATGAGTGAACATGTGGGACATCAGCCAATAAGGCTGTGTCGTACATAAAACATGAAAAGTAACAGAGTGAACATGATGAGTAAATCACATGACCATTTATGCTCACCCTACCCACAATCAATACACAAGGATCCATTCAAGTTACGTTACGGACATGATATTTTGGTTATACAAGAAACACATGAGGAAACATGAACGTACATGAGAGCACATGAAAGTACATGAGCGTACATGAAAGAACATGAGAGAACATGAGTGTACATGAATAACGCAAGAGCAAGGAATACATGATGTACATGAAACACATGTCATAAAGTATCCGATGCGCCCGCTAAGGGGGATAACATCCCAAGAAGAGATCCATATAGTACCAATCTATGATGATAACGTGACAGCATCAAGTAAAGTAATATAGAGCAAGAATATAAGTCGTGACAAGTATGAAACGATCAGAGAATGTACTCACCTGATAACTGAATGTCCGAAGAGGATGTACTGCCTGAGGAGGGGTGTCTGTCTCCTAATCAGAGCAACACAAGTTAAACATGTCTAAATTGAAGTAATTGAACATTACGATGCATTCTACATGATTCTAGGTAAATCTAGGCCAAAGTCAAACTTGGTCAACTCTAACAGTCAAACTAGGTCAACTTAAGTCATACTAGGTCATAAGGAGTCAACTAAGTCAAACAAGGTCAAATAAGTCAAGGTTAGTCAAATCTAGGTCAAACTTAGACTAACTAAGGTTTTGGTCAACATAGACTAGTCACAAGGTCATTAGGTTAAGGGTCAACCATTAACAATCTAAGTCAACTCTATAGGGCTAACTCAAAACAATTCATAAGCTAACATAACTTAGAATACCTAAGATACCATACTACAAGGCTAAGGTATAACCAATTATTCATACTAGTATATCACACATAAATATATAAATACCAACCTTAAATCTATATTAAGCTAAACCCATACTCTAACTCAAATCATGGAATAACTCCTAGGTATCCCACTTAACCCCATACATATCTAATTCTACATAGGGCTATCTACATAACCTCAGTCACAAAATACTCATATAGGTCAAACTCAATCAGCTAGCTAATAGTCTAGGGTTTACTCAAATCTTAGTCAACTAGTCCCTTCTATATCCATCCAAGTCCATTCTAGGTCAAGGTTGACCTATAGTTGACCTTGGTCAACCATGGTCCACAAGGGTCAACCTTTAAGTCAATATAGGTCTACTAGACCTATTGGTCAATCCTAACTCATTGGCCATAGGCCATAGGCTAGAATTCCTAGGGTACTTAGTGGATATATAGATATCTATATCTATACATATGTCTATAAATATATACATATATACATATAACATTATATATAATATTACATATAAACATATATAGAGAGAAAAGGGAGTGAAGGGCTAGGATTAGGGTTAACAAGGGTCATGGGTGTGTGTGGGTGTCAAGATAGCAAGGGGGGTTTAAACTCAGAAAAAACTGAGAAGGGGCACAAACACACATACACATTACATATATATACACACACCTATACATACCTATATATACACATATATACACTCACATACACATACACATATACCCATACACTCATATACATATATACATACATATACAGTGTATATACATAAATACGCATGTATATATACATAAAATCAATTCAAAACTCAATTACAAAATCTGGATATACACTAAAACTGGAAATACTGTGCAGTTAACTGGGTTTGGGGAAAAACCTAAATCAAACCCAAAAACCTAGCTAATACTCTAATCTAATGGTTGGTAACCCTAGCCCCACATGTATACGTGTCGTAGGGGTCCCTAGGAGTCCACCACGACACGACACAACGTATCCAAGTGTCAAAAACCCAAATCGGGTAAGCTGTGCTCTGTGCAGTATCGTGCAGAGGTACACACGAGTGTAGGACACGACACAAGTGTCCATAGTTCTCGTGTACACGTGTGTAGGTTCGCCTAGGGTTGGTCTAGGTGTCTAGGTTCCTGCACCGTGTCCACGTGTCCTCAGGACACAGCACGAACACCGTATCAGTCGAGAAAAACTCGACTGATACACGTGCACAGTAAGCGTCGTGCAGCGATGCAAGTGTCTCGTGGACACGACACGAGCCACGTGGGGCCTCGTGGTCATGTCCACGTGTAACCCACGTGTTGGGCTACACACTCGTGTCAACACGAGGTGTCCACAACGTGTCCAGAGTCGACACGACTCGCGTGTCAGTAAGGAAAAACGTGTTCGTGCAGTGCAGTGCATAACCCGTGCGAACGCGATTTCATGTCCAACACGACTCGAGAAGTTGTGAGACTCGAGGGGGGGCCTGTCAGTGGTTGCCCCCACCTCTGTGCCAAGTGGCACGTGTCCTCATGGCATGTCGTGTCCGGAATTAGGGTCGAGTAGTAGGGGAGGCTGTATGCCTCAGTGCAGTGTCCTGGCAGTGGGTTCGTGTTGATTTTTGACACGGACACGGGTCTAATTTGTGCTCAGTTAACTAGGGTTGTGACCTACAAGTCTAGGGCTACCCAAATATGTATTTTATTTTAGAAAATTATAGTTTTGGTTTCTAAGTGGCATTTCACCAAACACTAGAATTAAAACATAGATACGTGTCCGATACGGACACCAAACCAAATCCATATCCTACCAAACTTGGCCTATAGGTCCATGGTACCTAGATGCATGCAACCATGAAGAGAAACACAATATTAATAGGTTTAGAGGCATTTTACCTATTGAGTGAAAACTCAATGAAAAGCCTAGAATAGGGGGGTGTCCTTTTCACTTGGGGGTGCCAAATGCTTGTGTAACCTTGCTAGCTAGCTTCCCTTAGTATCCTCAATTGTAGGGGGTTCCAATGCAAGAAATTTGGCTCAATTTGGAGTTGATTTGGGTATTTTGGGAGGAATTGGGGAAGAACACTAAAGGAGACAATTAAAATAAATTAAAAAAGATGCTAATGATTAATAGGTTGTATTTATAGAGGGAGGGAATGTGTGATGGCTGCCATTAGGTTAGGGTTAGGGTTTAGGATGAGTAGCTAAGGCTTCTCCAACAATTTCAAGTCAAATCAATGGCTCACAACTAAAGTAGCCTTCTTTAACCTTTAGCCTAAAATATCTCTCTAACAAATATCTAGATATTACCCTAATTTGATTACTTAAAAGAAACCCTCTAACTTAGTCTCTAGGGTCATGACTAACATCTAGATTAGGCTAACTTCTAGGTCAAGTCTCAATAATTTAACTAACACATATTTAATTCATATAATTTACAATTTCACAAAAGTGTCAAAATGATCAAAATACCCCTAGGCTTAAAAGTAGAAATTTGTAATCCTAAACACATGATTAGGTCTCCTTGGTCATGATTAGTCTTCTAGGTCATGCATGACTAAGGTTACACTAGCAAAACACCAATTTCACATTTTACTCAATTAAATAGTTTTGAAAATAACTAAAAATCACCAAAAATCATATCATGACTAAAATCTAATATTTTAATAATTTAAAATACAAAAGTTCAAAATTACCCTTATTTTAGAAAAGTGGGTGTTACAAGTCTACCCCCCTTAAAAGAATTTCGTCCTCGAAATTAAGATGGTCGTACTTCTTCTAGAGTCTCGTCCCCAACAATCATAGTCTCAGAACTTACCTAAATCATACAATTTAAAAGAATGACATACAGGGTCATGGCATACGGTGGCAGTTGAAGGTCTCATCTAGGTATACTAGTCATGCTAAACCAAAACGGTCATAGGGTATCAAAACATACAAGCAATCTGGGTGCATCAATTATCAAAGACTGGCTAAGATATAGGTCAAGGACTCACCTCCAACTAGGTCTGGTGGCTGGAACTCCCTCCCAAAGGCGGAGCCTTGGCTGGGATAAGTATAGAAGGACAGTCTCGCACCATGTGTGCAGCTGACCCACAAAACAGGTACGCCCCTCTTCTCTTCCTACAGTGGTCCCATATATGTCCAAGCTTCCTACAGAAGGTACAAGTAGGCACTCTCTCAACTGGCCTCTGTCGGATAGAAGTCTGGACTGGATAGGCTGGTCTAGGCTGATAGTCTGGATGCTCATGGGGCTCTGGGTATACACTGCTCCTCGTCCTCTTAGAACTAGGCTCCCCTCCTGAATGTCAGCTACAAGGGTCACTACTCTAAAGCCAGGGCTATACTATCATTCCTAAGACAAATGCCTAATCACAACTCTTCAAATCATCATACCAAGAAAGAGTTATAACTAATGAATTTCTATAAGGAATTAGACTAGTCAACTAAAGTTATCCCTACTCCTAAGTTATTTGATGATGGAAAACAATTTTTTTTACAGAAGAGAAATGAAAGAGGTGATACTTTAAAAACCTTCAAGATAAAATCTGATAATCACATGCGTCTGTCCAAAATCATGATACTCAGAATCCTCGCCACGCTAGTAAGCAAGGCTGCGATGAACGGTAGAGTCCATAACTGGGGTATGCATCTCTATGATCATGTCGTCTGGAATCCTCGCTATGCCGACTAGTATAGATGCGAGAAATTCCAATCTCTTGATCAAGATATGTACATCCGAAGTCAGGTCCCTATGTTCTTGCCACGTCGGTTAATATAGCTGCGGTAAACTCTAGGTTCCATAATAAAGTAGATGTTTACCATCCCTGTTATTTCTGTCAACATATGTTATCAGAAGATACCGTAACTCGGGTCATAAAATTTATCTCGATAAGAAAAATCAAATCAACAACGATCCATCAAAATCAAATTCAAATATCAAGGAGTAAGGGTAAATCAAAAGAAGAGAAAAGGATTTCAAATTTGAAGTTCAGAATGAGATTCTCAAGGGGCATCCCAGGAATCTCTCAAGGAATTCTAACTGTGATTGAGTATCCTCTCATTCTAATACCTTACTTCCAATATTCTATCGCAGGTGCGCAGCAGTACAACTAATCGTCGTACTACCACGACTTCGCACAAATGCGAATCTTGACCTGCATGGGCCACCACTAAAAATGTGTCATGACCCGCACCCTAGAGTAAGGGCACGAGAAGTGGGTACGTCCAGCCGATGCCGCAGTGTCGACGGTAGAACGCTGTCCTAGGTCACAACATCTAACAATATAATGCTAAGCAATTTATACTCCCCGAATGGGGGTGACATAGCAGAATGTAAACTCAATCACAACTAAAGAAGAAGAAGTACGATATGATATAGAACTCAAAATGAAATACAGATAATCAAAAGAGTCTAAGTATCTAAGATAACATCTCAGCAAACATCCAGAATACAAAGTCTCAACTACAGAATATGAAAGAATATATACATCTCAGAACAACAACTGAAAGTCAATAACAATGCTGAAAAGAAAGATAAAGCCTAGCTGTCTAGTCTAGACTATGGGAGTAGCATCCTGTACTGCAGCTGGGTCCTCCAGAGGAACCAGGTCGCAGGTATCGTCTAAGCCTGCTCCGTAATAGGTGGTACATAGGGCCTCATCCTCATCCTCTGTAATATTTTCAACATGTCCAGTCAGGACAGGAGCGAGCACAGTACATCTCATGCAGTTTATATCATGGCAGGAAATATAAAGCAAGCAATAGAGTAAGATACATGAAACGCTGTAAGAAGATATACATGAAAACAGGAGAGATATTTGATAACTGGAAATATATACATGATAAGTAGGAACTGTAAGTGACTAGTGATTTAGAGTACGAGATGGCATATAATTGGCTAAGGTTGAACATGATGTACATGAGTGAACATGTGGGATATCAGCCAATAAGGCTGTGTCGTACATGATAAAACATGAAAAGTAACAGAATGAACATGATGGGTAAATCACATGACCATTTATACCCACCCCTACCCACAATCAATACACAAGGATCCAATCAAGTTACGTTACGGACATGATATTTTGGTTGTACAAGAAACACATGAGGAAACATGAACGTACATGAGAGCCCATGAAAGTACATGAGCGTATATAAAAGAACATGAGAGAACATGAGTGTACATGAATAACGCAAGAGCAAGGAATACATGATGTACATGAAACACATGTCATAAAGTATTCGACGCGCCCGCTAAGGGGGATAACATCCCAAGAAGAGATCCATATAGTACCAATCTCTGATGATAACGTGACAGCATCAAGTAAAGTAATCAAGAGCAAGAATATAAGTCATGACAAGTATGAAACGATCAGAGAATGTACTCGCCTGATAACTGAATGTCCGAAGAGGATGTACTGCCTGAGGAGGGGTGTCTGTCTCCTAATCAGAGCAACACAAGTTACAACATATCTAAATTGAAGTAATTGAACATTACGATGTATTCTACATGATTCTAGGTAAATCTAGGTCAAAGTCAAACTTGGTCAACTCTAACAGTCAAGCTAGGTCAACTTAAGTCATACTAGGTCATAAGGAGTCAACTAAGTCAAACAAGGTCAAACAAGTCAAGGTTAGTCAAATCTAGGTCAAACTTAGACTAACTAAGGTTTTGGTCAACATAGACTAGTCACAAGGTCATTAGGTTAAGGGTCAACCATTAACAATCTAAGTCAACTCTATAGGGCTAACTCAAAACAATTCATAAGCTAACATAACTTAGAATACCTAAGATACCATACTACAAGGCTAAGGTATAACCAATTATTCATACTAGTATATCACACATAATATATATAAATACCAACCTTAAATCTATATTAAGCTAAACCCATACTCTAACTCAAATAATGGAATAACTCCTAAGTATCCCACTTAACCCCATACATATCTAAATCTACATAGGGCTATCTACATAACCTCAGTCACAAAATACTCATATAGGTCAAACTCAATCAGCTAGCTAATAGTCTAGGGTTTACTCAAATCTTAGTCAACTAGTCCCTTCTATATCCATCCAAGTCCATTCTAGGTCAAGGTTGACCTATAGTTGACCTTGGTCAACCATGGTCCACAAGGGTCAACCTTTAAGTCAATCTAGGTCTACTAGACCTATTGGTCAATCTTAAATCATTGGCCATAGGCCATAGGCTAGAATTCCTAGGGTACTTAGTGGATATATATAGATATCTATATCTATACATATGTCTATACAATATATATACATATATACATATAACATTATATATATAATATTACATATAGACATATAGAGAGAGAGAGAAAAGGGAGTGAAGGGCTAGGATTAGGGTTAACAAGGGTCATGGGTGTGTGTGGGTGTCAAGACAGCAAGGGGGGTTTAAACTCGGAAAAAACTGAGAAGGGGCACACAAACACACACACACACATTACATATATATATACACACACCTATACATACCTATATATACACATATATACACTCACATACACATACACATATACCCACACACTCATATACATATATACATACATATACAGTGTATATATACATAAATACGCATGTATATATACATAAAATCAATTCAAAACTCAATTACAAAATCTGGAAATACACTAAAACTGGGAATACTGTGCAGTTAACTAGGTTTGGGGAAAAACCTAAATCAAACCCAAAAACCTAGCTAATACTCTAATCTAATAGTTGGTAACCCTAGCACCATATGTATACGTGTCGTAGGGGTCCCTAGGAGTCCACCACGATACGACACAACGTGTCCAAGTGTCAAACACCCAAATCGGGTAAGCTGTGCTCTGTGCAGTACCGTACAGAGGTGCACATGAGTGTAGGACACGACACAAGTGTCCATTGGTCTCGTGCACACGTGTGTAGGTTCGCCTAGGGTTGGTCTAGGTGTCTAGGTTCCTGCACCGTGTCCACGTGTCCTCAGGACACAGCACGAACACCGTATCAGTCGAGAAAAACTCGACTGATACACGTGCACAGTAAGTGTCGTGCAGTGATGCAAGTGTCTCGTGGACACGACATGAGCCACGTGGGGCCTCGTGGTCATGTCTACGTGTAACCCACGTGTTGGGCTATACACTCGTATCAACACGAGGTGTCCACAATGTGTCCAGAGTCGACACGACTCGCATGTCAGTGAGGAAAAACGTGTTCGTGCAGTGCAGTGCATGACCCGTACGAACGCAATTTCGTGTCCGACACGACTCGAGAAGTTGTGAGACTCGAAGGGGGGCTGTCAGTGGTTGCCCCCACCTCTGTGCCAAGTGGCACGTGTCCTCATGGCGTGTTGTGTCCGAAATTGGGGTCGAGTAGCAGGGGAGGCTGTATGCCTCAGTGCGGTGTCCTGGCAGTGGGTTCGTGTCGATTTTCGACACGGGCACGGGTCTAATTTGTGCTCAGTCAACTAGGGTTGTGACCTACAAGTCTAGGGCTACCCAAATATGTATTTTGTTTTAGAAAATAACAGTTTTGGTTTCTAAGTGGTATTTCACCAAATACTAGAATTAAAACATAGATACGTGTCCGATACGGACACCAAACCAAATCTATATCCTACCAAACTTGGCCTATAGGTCCATGGTACCTAGATGCATGCAACCATGAAGAGAAAACACAATATTAATAGGTTTAGAGGCATTTTACCTATTGAGTGAAAACTCAATGAACAGCCTAGAATATGGGGGTGTCCTCTTCACTTGGGGGTGCCAAATGCTTGTGTAACCTTGCTAGCTAGCTTCCCTTAGTATCCTCAATTGTAGGGGGTTCCAATGCAAGAAATTTGGCTCAATTTGGAGTTGATTTGGGTATTTGGGGAGGAATTGGGGAAGAACACTAAAGGAGGCAATTAAAATGAATTAAAAAAGATGCTAATGATTAATGGGTTGTATTTATAGAGGGAGGGAATGTGTGATGGCTGCCATTAGGTTAGGGTTAGGGTTTAGGATGAGTGACTAAGGCTTCTCCAACAATTTCAAGTCAAATCAATGGCTCACAACTAAAGTAGCCTTCTTTAACCTTTAGCCTAAAATATCTCTCTAACAAATATCTAGATATTACCCTAATTTGATTACTTAAAAGAAACCCTCTAACTTTGTCTCTAGGGTCATGACTAACATCTAGATTAGGCTAACTTCTAGGTCAAGTCTCAATAATTTAACTAACACATATTTAATTCATATAATTTACAATTTCACAAAAGTGTCAAAATGACCAAAATACCCCTAGGCTTAAATGTAGAAATTTGTAATCCTAAACACATGATTAGGTCTCCTTGGTCATGATTAGTCTTCTAGGTCATGCATGACTAAGGTTACACTAGCAAAACACCAATTTCATATTTCCCTCAATTAAATAGTTTTAAAAATAACTAAAAATCATATCATGACTAAAATCTAATGTTTTAATGATTTAAAATACAAAAGTTCAAAATTACCCTTATTTTAGAAAAGTGGGTGTTACAATTATGTTAAGGGTTATAGCTAGTCCTTTTGACCTGAAAGTCGTACCACGAAAATAGAGTACAAGGGGACGTGTTTGTGTGGGACATGATATGTCTACATAAAGGTGGAGTCGTCTATGTCTTGTATGTAAAATTTGTTAGAAGGTAACAGCTAGTCTCGTGCTCCGATTATTAATGACACTGCCGGGGACACAAAATAATCTAAATGGAAAGTAGGAGTCCATGGGGCACTAATTATCATCCTAATAGAAATTATTCTAATCAATCGATAATCCGCGTATATCCCAAAATTTTAGAAGGCTTACAGTCTACTCACCTTAGAAGCTAGGATATGGGTTTAGGCATAATGAGGTTAGAAGAATTCTAAGGTCCGGGTATTGTACCTCGACTCTTGTTAATAAAGAATAAGGCACGGCGTAACGGGATACGATAGATATAAGTCAAGTCAAGGATCGTTCCTCAATAAATGGAAAATGAATGTGCACAATGACACATGGTCGATAAAATAGAATGATCTACTCGTCCACAGTATACAAAAGTTATCGACGGGGTAACCAACTCTAAGGCACATCATATAAAAAGAATTCTAACAACTGCGTCCTGAATTTCTATTTGTGTCAAGCCTGCCAGACTATTGTCATAAGAGTTCTAGTGGTATGGGCTATAGTTATCGGGTATTGCTGTTGATAACTGGTAGATCATAACATGACAGTATTTAAGCTATGGTATTGGCTAAGCTAATGACTGTGGTGTTCCAATACTAGTTAGGTCTTAATAATAAAATTTACATAACTAGGGTAATATTTGTTGGAAATCAATCTCGGAATGAGTGTCTACCATAGTCATGGTAAATGATTGTCATTAACTTTGTCTATCCATCTCATGTCTAAACCGTGTGCTTTGGTCGAGGAAAGGTTGGGTTAAGGCTTAAGGGTAAAACCCTAATCACTCTCAAATTCAGATGGCTAGAAGGTCCCACTAGCAGTTTGGGGGTCGAGAGGAGAACGAGTAATTCAAGGCAAGGTTCTAGTCACATGGCTGGTCGATGGTAACTACATTTGTCTATACAACTATCATAGCCATGGGGAATACTCTGTATCTCTCTACCAATTACGAGCTTTCGTCTTTCCAAATCAGTGAAAGACAAAAACAATAAAGAGTTCAAAAAGGATGTCACTGAATACAATTACGTGATTCAAAGGCGAATGTATAGTTTAAAAGGAATTGTCAATGCAGTCGCAAATAAGATCCTAGAGGCATCTACATCTCAATCCTCGTAGATTAAACGGAGGGTGAGCGAACCGAGTGCATTAAGGTTGATCAGACCGTAATATGTCGATTCTGATTAGACAATATGTTAGCAGGCGTCCCCAATAAATATATGTCTTAAATCAAGCTCGATAAAAGAGTATGTCACAACCCGCATCCACTGTGAGGGTACGAGTACGTAACAGCGCCCAGCCTACGCCGCAGCGTCGGCGGCAGAACGCTGTTCTAGGTCACTATCTAAATAACAACTCATGCAATTATATAATGTACTTGTCAAATCTTAACTCCGAACGGAGGACAAGTATAGATATAATAAAATCTCAATCACAGTCTAAGCACGATATGATAACACAGAAGTTTATAACTAAGACTAAATAATAACAACAAAACCAACTACTAAATAATATTCTCAAAACAAGACATCTCAACTTATTTACAATTCAAGTTCTAAAACATTGAACTAAACCAAGTCAACTAGCTAGTCTCCCGATCACTCTGAGTGTCGAGGCCCAAGGTAGCTAAAACATCTCCTGGTCCATAGTAAGTAGGGCAAGTGTCCTCAGGGCAATCATCTGTAAAATTTTCAACAGGTCCAGTCAGGACAGGAACGAGCACATCTCATCTAGAAAATTCAAGTAAATGACAGAGAACTATAAAGCAGTTGTAGACAGTTTTATTGATGAACATGATAGTTTATATTCAGGTGATGGTATAGAGAAACAGTTAAGATACAAGAAAAGTAAGGTAACTAAAACAAGAGAAGAATCATGGCAATGAAGACTGTAAAATAAAATCTAGCTGAACTAGAGTAACATGATAAGTCCAGACAGTAAATGTAAAACAAGTGTAAATCCTATGTAAATCCAGTACGAGACGAATCTAATACAAGATGAATCCAGTAAAAGATTATTCTAGTCAGTGATCAAGAATCCAAATGAGAGCAACTATATTCTAACAGTGTGTTTTAAAATACCGAGGTCGATATGTAAACGGCTATAGGTAATCCGACACATCACATACCTGGCCGGGTGTGAGATGGCTATCATTCCAGTTTGATTCCAGCATTTGGGTGATTCCAGATTTGGGGTATGTCTACATGTCTTACTCAAGTATTTTCCCTTCCAGCAAGTACAAGTGAATCCAGAATCCGACACGAAAATTGAAAAGAGTCCAGCCAAACATGATAATACCAGCAATAATTCCAGAATAATTCCAGTAATAGAAGCCAGACATGATGATACCAACAATGATTCCAGTAATATAGGCCAGACAAGATGGTATGTGTGTCACATACATGAATCCAAAAATATTTATACGTGTTGTAACAGAGAATCATATAAAACTAACTAGAACTGAAGTACAGTAATTGACAAATAAATAAGAGAACTATCAGAGAATGTACTCGTCTGACACTCTGAAAAGAGTAGTATAATATCAGATGTCTGCAACGGAGTCACAATGTCCTAAATAGAGAAATATGGGTTATGACTTGTTCAATATGAAAATAAAAGAAAATACAATGCAGTCTACATGATTTCTAGGTCAATCTAGGTCAAAGTCAAACTTTGGTCAACCTTGGTCAATTACACTAGTCAACTAGGTCAATCCTAGTCAAGTCAAGTCTCGCTAGGCCTAACCAAGCCTAGGCTAACAACCAAGCACACTCACAAGTCACAGAGAACACACATACCATATCTAGAAGTATATATTCATCCATGCATTCATATTTCACACATACATGCTTGCATTTGTTTGGATATAATCATGCATATAATATTGTATCTACCTTGCATCATACACTTTACATTACACCATGTTTCATTGCATTTTATTGCCTATATGCATATATTCATCACAATATATGCATATATGAAGGCAGCTACCTTACATCCATATTTCATATATACATAGATACATACATTTGTGCATTCATACATAGATATATATAGGTACATAGATATATACATAGGCACATACCCACATAGGTATATAGATAGGTATATACATAGAAGCATATCTATATATTTATATAGATACATAGAGAGGTACATACTTACATACATACATACATACAATCCTCATCATCTTCTATCTACATGCATCACATCATATCATGCATTCATATGTAGATAGATGCATATTTACCTACATTATATTTATTGGTGACCATGCATTGCATTGCATTTATACTTATCATATATGCATTCCATTACATTCATAACTTGCATATATATACCATTCATTAACTTACACTATCACATGCATGGTACATTACATTACATTTCATAGCATTGTCTACATACATGCATTCCTACATACTAGCATATATATACATGGCATATATTTTATAACCTCATGCTTGCATACATATATATATATATATATATATATATATATATATATATATATGGAGATAGAAAAAAAATATATATATATATATATGGAGATAGGGAAACATGAAGCAAAGGGGGAGGAGTTATGGTAGTGTATGTATTCAAGTATGTGTGTGTGTTCTGAAATCAGCAAGGGGGGTCAAGTGAAAGGGGGTATACATAGATGCGTGTGTGTGTGTGTGGGTTGGTTCATGTAAAACAGGAAGGTAGAGGGTTTTCAGTCACTGTGTGTGTGTGTAATATATGTCAATAATGTGTGTGTTCCCAGTTCAAAATAGTGCAATGTGTCTCATGCTTGTGCGTGTAGATAGGGTGTGTGTGCATGACAGTGGTTGTGTCAAACTCAGGTTTTGTAGTATGTGTGTGGGTGTGAAACATATAATAGTTTAGTTCATATGTGTGTTTAAGGTGTCAATTCTCAGTTCTCATATTTCAGTTTCAGGTTGCAATGTGTGAGTGTGTGTTTAGATACATAGAAATCAATGTGGGTAAAACCAGTGTTGCACACTCTCAGAATTCCAGTTTGCAGTGTTCTACTTGTGTGTACATGAGTGAATGGGAATCATCAGAGGTTCCAGGTTTCAGTTTATACAACAGTTGCATTCTCATAGTATACAAAATAGTGTATATATTAGCAGCCTTGAAATTCTCAGGAACAGTCCCAAAGTAAATTCGAAATCCAATTTTCCAGGTTAACTTGAAAACCCAATCATGTAGGTAAATTTCTGATGCATATGGGTGAACAACATTCAATTTAATCACACAAAACTAGTTTAACATACAACAAAATTCTCAGGAAAATCAACTGACAGTTGGTATCAGGAAATTAGGGAAAACTCAATTTCGAAACTCGAAATCTCATGCTAATATGAACCCTAGTATTGTAGGCTAATCTCAGTATAATATAGTATGTATAACTTGTATTTACATATATATACATACTCATTAAAGATTTAATAAAATCAGAAAAACCCAATTCACAAAACTGTCAGCCCGAGAACTGAAATCAGTCCATATACATCGAAATTTTGAAACCAATTAAAGAAGTAAACTCAAAATAAATAAAAATTCATAGTGTACAGAGGCATGGGCATATCTGACATGTCCACGTGTCCATTCGTGTCTAATTTACAGGACACGAAGTGTCCAAAAATCCTAAAAACTGAAGTGTCAGAAAACAGCAACCCCCAGTCCTCGTGTACGCATATCGAGTCATCGTGGACTCGACACAGAGCTCGAAGTGTGTCAAGCTCGTGCACACGTGTTCGTCACACATAGGGCTACATGCCTATGCCCCTGCACCATGTCCCAGTGTCGCCGTGTCCAAGTTACGAGCACGTATCAGAACGTGTCTGTGCGCGTGTGTGCGTGTGTACAAAATCAGTGCGAGTCAGATTTCTCCCAATCCGCTCGATGAAATCCCCCCAAATTTTGTGTGTGTTGTGTCAGTAATTTCCCACACGTCTCCATAAATTTTCGTGGTGTCTCGTGTCGTGTCGTGTCCTGTGTCGACCCCGAGCAGCATGACAGCGCACGGTGGCCTCGTACTGCGTGTTCGTATCCATTTTGGACACAAAATTCCCCCAAAATCGTGCTCAGTCACATATATAATTAATCCCCATACATAGGGCTACCCAAATCTGAAATTTGTTTTGGAAAACAAGAACAAACGGTCCACAGTGGCATTTCAACAAACACTTGCACATACACATAGACACGTGTCCGATACGGACACCAAACGGACACAGTTTTCTACCAAACTTGAGGGGCGGCTAGGGGACACCTAGATCTAGCCTAATATACAAAGAAATTAGAATAAAAATGCAATTTGAAGGGTTTACCTATAGGTTGCAAATGACCAAGAAAAGCTCCAAATCAAATGGTTCCCGTTGCTAGCCAAATCCTCCAAATTGCCCACAAACTAAAATCACTCTCTATGAATATCAAATGGAGGATGATTAGAATCTATTGTAAAAGATTTGGATCAAAAAAGGAATTGACATGGATTTATTATGAATTAAGGAAGATGGGAATTACCTTTCCTTTCTAAAAGTTGGTTGAACACAAAAGAGGCAAGAACAAAGGAATGAGAGTTTAAATAGGGTGGGGATCCCTATGTGGCTGGTCATAAAGGAAAGAATTAGGGTTAGGATTTCACTAATGGGCTATGGGCCAAGTTTAAATGGTCATGGAAATCAATTCATAGTCTCAAGTCATTGAACCTAATCTTTAATCCTCCTAATTGAAACTTGATTCTAAGTGACCTAACTTGGGTTGACTTAAGTTAGACTAGGGTATCACCATGCTAATCAAGTCACCATAACCAGGGTCAACATCTAGGTTAGTCTCTTAAGTCACAACTAGTAAAAGTCAAAATTAACAATCACCACTCCATTAATTAATCAAATAATTCTAATTAGTCAAAATGACCAAAGTACCCCTAGGCTAAAAATGATAAATAATATCCGAATCACATGGTTAGGCTCTAGGTCATGACTTAAAACAATTTGAAATTGCTTAAAAATCACCAAAATATCATAATGTGATATAAATATCAATAAATTATAATTATAATTACAAAAGTTCAAAATTATCCTCATTTGGAAAACTGGGTGTTACAGAGTAAGCTTGCAAAACTAGGCTGTAATAGTAACATTGGTCAAGATAGTCAAAATACAAGTATACAAGATTTTTGAAAGGAGGCACAAGTAGTTCGAATTTTGTGAGAATCAAAACCTCACGTGGTGTTCTTGCTTATACGGTCATCCTACTATCTTCTTATCCATAAGGCCTTGGTCGACTAATGGGTTATGGACCTCTAAAATCTATATTCTAGGTAAACCTATTAGCGTCAGTCAATTACCTCGTCAATAGATCACAAGGTCCACGAAATACTAGGTTGGGAGACATACTACCCGACCGATAGAGCTTTTACTAGTATTGGCTTTGGATCTTATGGGACATACAGGACATTTTTCTATTCTCTATAGTATCCTAAACTTGTAGTCACGTCTGAAATCATTTCATCAAGAATTATGCCTCGCCCATATACTCTGGCTGTGGTAAACCCTGGGTTTCGTGATTCAAATGTGATATGCTATCGGATACTCTACCTTATATTGACACAAGGTCTAAAGAGGTCAACGAAGATACAGTTTTAGCAATGTTCCATAATCCATGATTCCTTGAAATAATTTCAACTCTATGGGTCGTGCCTCGCCAGTGCGCTGCTGGCTGCAGTGAACCCACACTCTCTATTCTCAAGTAATTGGCAACAGTGCGTTGATGTCTAGCCATCGCAGTCGTTAAGATTACTCCAACTATATTCCTCACAATAGTACGACTAACTTAAGTACTATCATGAGTTCGCATGATTTACAAAAACAGACCTACATGGGCTACCACAAAAACTTGTTGCGATCCGCACCAGCTTTTCGGAATACGAATGCGTGTCCAAGCCAGCCTACGCCGCAGTATCGACGGTAGAATGCTGTATACCACAAAGCTCAAAATCATAAATAATGCTCATTCATAAAATTAATTTAATTTATAATATTCACAAGTTTTACATTTGCAGAAAAATATAAACTCTTATAAATATTGAAATGATTACAACTCATCTATCTAGCTAATCCACTACCAAAATAAGTCATATCAGCGACGTATTTAGCGACTCCAAGGAAGAACGTCGCTATTTTTGGGGGTTTTAGCGACGTTTTTCCAAGACGTCGCTGTTTGTCGCTAACAGCGACTAATAGGGACGTCTAGCGGCTGCAATTTGTTAAATGAGAATAGGCGTCGCAAGTTCGTCGGTACACGTCGTTGATATAGCGACGTGTAGCGACGCACTTTAAGCAGCGTCGCTGTTTCATAAATATCAGCGACGTTTAGCGACGTCCTAAAAGAACGTCGCTAATCGTTTCATATAGCCGGCAAGGATTTCCTTTTCGATCTTTCACAAAATTTCCCCTCAAATTTTTCGTGCGCTCCTCCTCCGCGATGCTCCTCCGGCGATTTCCCTCCTCCGGCCTCCTCCTCCGCGGCGCTCCTCCGGCGATCTCCCTCCTCCTTCTCCTCCTCCTCCTCCTCCTCCTCCTCCTTCCTCAGGTAGCTCCTCCTCAGGTAACTCTTCCCCCCCCCGTTTCCCAGTTTCTTTTCGTCTTCTAGCTCTCTCTCTCTCGCTTCTAGTTCGTATCCACGAGAGCATGGACTCGCTGCCGGGGACACGAGACTCACAGTGGACTCGCTGCCGGGGACACGAGACTCATAGTGGACTCGCTTCTAGTTCGTGTGATACCTATTTTGTTGGTTTGGACACATCGTGTCCCACTGTGTGGATACGAGACTCACAGTGTGACACCTATATACTGATACTGGGAGTTTTTTTTGGGCATATCAACTGTCAATTTGATGTTTTGCTTGGATTCGAATTCTAATCTAGGGTTCGAGCCCTATTTACTGATACTGGGAGTTTTTTTTGGGCATTTTCAGGGTTTTGAAATGATGAATAAATTGACTAATAATTATTATCGAGCTCTATAAAATTTCAGCTATGTCACGAAGGTTGGATACTAATCCTGTGAATGAGTTTTCTCCTAATTATTCTCGACAGTTGAGTATGATTTAGCTCACTGACATTACTGAAATATGGAATGATTAGTGTAGGATATGTTGGTCAGGTTTTGGCAGAGTCAGCTATGTCACGAAGGATGGATACTAATCCTGAATACCATATTTTAAATCCTACAGCGCTGCTTAGTTGAAAGTCTTAATTAGACTTTCTGTTCAGTACCCTTTGACTGCTTAGTTGAAAGTCTTAATTAGACTTTCTGTTCAGTACCCTTTGACTAGTTTGATTTATATAATTATCTGTCATTCGACTGGCGAGACAGAAATCTATGTATGATATTTGCTATAAGGAATTTGCATTAATCTACGGTACGACATCGTGATCAGGACATAGTCCCTGCAGCCATTCGACTGGCGAGGCAGAAACTATGTAGCCGTAGATAAAGTTGACTGTCCTCCGAACCCCATCCCTCGGCAATGATGATACGATAACCTATCACTACATCTTTTAGTAGTAGATAATGTCTTAGTATTACATTATGTGGGTTCATCTTGATTCTGTTACATCCTTCAGATACTAGATTCGATAAGAACATATACTACACAATATATACAGAACATAGATGATTCAAACTAATGTATGCTAGAATACATTTTGGGTTGTGTTCTGAGCCATTCGTCCCCACACTTGGCAATTATGCAGAACCGTTTGTGGATATACAATCGTCATCCTGATAAATTATTATCTGTGTCAATCTTTGCAGAATTATCTTAAAATGGATATGAATTACTATCTGCGAAACCATTTGTGGATGTACAATCGTCATCCTGATGACATGTGCGATGTGTGGGATGAATTTATACAGGGTGTGCAACAGTTTCTGCAGTTTGCCAAGGCGTTCCCTCAGTACATGGACCGTACAAAAATTAAGTGTCCATGTATGAGATGTCGCAACTTAAAATATCATTCGGAAGTGGATATGACATATCATTTGTATTCGAGGGGTTTCATGCCAAATTATTATCAGTGGACCGCACACGGAAAACTTGTGTCTTTAGCCTCCGAGCCGGAGCCTTATATGGAGCCTTATGTAGATGTCCACGAGCATGTTGATTACGACCAAGGGTGGACGAACATGGTTTTCGATGCTGCGGGGCCTAGTTTCGATCCGAACAATCAATATACAGCTGAGGAGGCACCGAATGCCAATGCTGCAAAGTTTATGGAGTTGCTGGAGAATGCAAGGACTCCTTTATATCCTGGTTGTGATGACCATTTACCGTTGGAGGTGGTTACAAGATTGTTGAGCATAAAATCAGATTTTAACATGTCTCAAGAATGCTACAACCGAATCCTGGAGTTAATTATAGATATATTGTCGGAGGGTGGCAAGTTACCTAAAGACTTCTACCGATCCAAGAGAATGGTGAGATCACTCTAGATGGGGTATGAAAAAATTGATACATGTCGCAACGGATGCATGTTGTACTATAAGGACGACAAGGATGAAGACGCCTGCAGATTTTGTGGTGCCGATCGCTTCAAGACAACTAGTACAACAAGGACTTCTGGTGCACGCAAGCCAACAGATTCGATGTACTATTTGCCTTTGACGCCGCGGTTGTAGAGGTTGTTTATGGCAAAGGAGACAGCTGATAATATGAGTTGGCACAAGCGGGAACAAATAGATGGAGTACTGGATCATCTATCCGACGGAGAAGCATGGAAGCACTTTGATCGAGTGTATTCCGATTTTGCTTCGGAGCTACGTAATGTCAGATTGGGGCTTTCCTCCGACGATTTTACCCCATTTGGACTTTCGGGCTCACAATATTCTTATTGGCCAGTGATTGTTACTCCGTACAACTTGCCGCCTTGGATGTGTATGAAGACTCCTTACATGTTCCTAACTGTTATTATTCCAGGTCCGAAGAACCCGAAGAGGAACATCGATGTGTACTTACAGCCCTTGGTAGATGAGCTGAATCAGTTGTGGGAAGTAGGTACAACCACATATGATGTTTCCAGAAAGCAAAACTTTCAGATGAGGGCCGCACTAATATGGACCATCAATGATTTCCCGGCCTATGGAATGTTATCGGGTTGGAGCACCCATGGTCGTCTCGCATATCCGTATTGTATGGATCGCACTAAGGCTTTCCGCTTAAAACACGGAGGAAAACCGTGCTTCTTTGATTGTCATCGACAGTTCCTGCCAAAGGATCATCCGTACCGGAGGAACAGGAATGCTTTTCGTGCTGGCATGGTAGAGAAGTCCAGTCCACCGCCACGGTGGTCCGGGGACACGATATGGGAAGAAGTTAAAGAATTGTCAAGTGCTATTGAAGAGCCTACAGCGGGGTACAAGTATGATGGATTTGGCCGCGCTCACAACTGGACGAAGAGGAGTATATTCTGGGACCTACCATATTAGAGTGACCATCTGCTCAGACATAACCTGGATGTCATGCATATCGAGAAGAATGTATTTTACAATATAATAAATACTGTGATGGACGTAAAGGGGAAGACGAAAGACAATCCCAAGGCCAGGTTGGACTTAGAAGAAATATGCAGATGTCCAGAGTTGCATTTGATAAAGGAAGGCAGTGGGAAGTATAAGCAGCCCAGGGCCATTTTCTCACTGGACAAGGAGGACAAAGGTAAACTTTGTAGGTGGATCCAGGGCCTAAAATTTCCAGACGGGTACGTATCGAATTTGAGAAGATGTGTTGACCCGAAGGAGAACAAACTACAGGGTATGAAGAGCTACGACTGTCACATTTTTATGGAGAGGTTAATCCCGATTGTATTTCGGGAATTCTTACCTCATGTCGTTTGGGATCCACTGATAGAGCTTAGCATATTCTTCAGAGATCTTTGTTCTACTAAGTTGCTCGTCGATCGGCTTGAAAAGCAGGAGAAGGATATTGCAGTAACATTGTGTAAGCTTGAGAGGGTGTTCCCTCCTGGATTCTTTGACTCTATGGAGCATTTGCCAATTCATCTTTCATATGAGGTACGTGTTGGTGGGCCCGTCGGTTATCGGTGGATGTACCCGTTCGAGCGCCATCTAAACCACCTGAAGAGGAAGGTGAAAAATAAGGCACGGGTCGAGGGTTCTATTTGTGAAGCCTATGTCCTTGAGGAGATTACAAACTTCTGTTCAATGTATTTCAAGCCTCATATTGCTACAAATAGAACAAGAGCTCCGAGGAACGACGATGGAGATATAGAATATAATGATGCATTATTGAAAGTCTTCAATGCTCTTGGAAAGCCTTCAAGAAAACTGAAAAAGAGATATTTGAATGATGAGGAACTAAAGGCTGCCCAGTTATATATATTACTCAACTGCGAGGAGGATGAAGTGGAAAAGCTAGAGTGGTAAGTGAAAATCTTCAACATTCAAGTCATCTATTTGTTGATTACGTTATTATAATTTAACGAGTATATCCCGATATTTATTGGTTTTCAGCAAATTTAATGATGAGGTTAGGTCAAGTAGACGATACATTGCAGATGAAGAAGTAGAAGAAGAAATGAGACTTCATTTCCCGTCTTGGTTGACTGCATATGTACGTAAGAAGCTAGTTAGAATCTTCCTCCATTCACAACTGTACAAGAAATAACTTAACATTAAACTTAATTTTGTATCTTTTCGTGTTTAGGTCGATCGTCCGGACGTCATTCTTTAGAACGAATCTATTAGAACTCTTGCCAAGGGACCAATTTATGCCGTCAAAGTATGGCCAAGTTATTGCGTGAATGGGTTTAAGTTCAAGTCAACAAATGCTCTCATCAGAGATAGCTTCCTGGATCTTGATTCCACAAAAAACAGTTGCTTGTGTATCAAATCTACAAACTACAAAGATGTCACTCCAGGCAATGATTTCTATGGCGTCTTACGGGAGATCGTGGAATTGACGTACAACTATGGCATAGAGCCTGCCAAGATCATGTTGTTCAAAGTTGATTGGTTCGATCCCATACAAGATCAAGGATGGAAAATTGACAAGCATGGTCTTGTGGATATTAACTACCGTCGTCGATACCAAGGATATGAACCATTTATCCTAGCAAGTCAAGCTCAACTCGTATATTTTACAACATATCCAAGACGGGGAACAACGAGGTACGACTGGTGGGCAGTATGCAAGACTAAAGCCAGAAATACCTACGACATCGACGAAGTGGCTTATCAGGAGGACGAGCTGCCTCTTGTACCTAATACAGTTGATGTCGACTCAGCAGAAGTTCTCCATTCAATATCTACTTATGTAGAAGAGGTACAAGTATCCGAAGGGGAAGATGAAGGAGATGCTAGTGACGATAAGGAGGAAGAGGAAGAGGATGAGGAGGAGGAGGAGGCAAACGAAGAAGATGAATTTTCAGAGGATGATTGAGAAACTGTGATTTTGATGTATTCATATTTCTGTAATCTTAAATTATGAACTATGATCATTTTTAAAAACTTAAATTATGAATTCCAATGTATGCAGATATTTCTAAACTGTCATTGTATTTATTTATATTTTCAATCATAAATTGTGATTTTGATGTATTCATATTTCTGTAGTCTTAAATTATAAACTTCAATGTTATTATCAGCATGGCAGGACGATGCGGAGGCACCTCAGGACGACGCGGAGATAGGCCAGGACGATCCGTGTCCTTAGATGGGCAGAGAGCTCCGTTACAGGAGGATGGCTCTGGACTATCGTCTGACCCGAGCACTCCATTGTACCATACGGTCTCAGGTCCGGGTGGCAGTGCACCTACGACGAGCAGTTCCAGGCTTGCTGATCATACTACTTCCCCTAGCCTTCCTACCGCTGACAGCAGCATGGCGGGTGGGGAGCAGGTGGAGGAGGTAGTCCCTACTCCCGCCCGTCCTGCCCGGGCGGATCCATACCAGAGCGACCCTCCATGCGTACCTCAGGACGAGACGAGGATGGAGATTTGGGCCGACGGTCCTACGAAGTAAGTTAAATCAATATTTTATGCATGTCTGTATATCTATATATATTCATTAATATGCCAATTATTTATACAGATATCATCCCTCGTCGGTACAGAGAGCGTTGGGCACCTTTCTAAGGTCCAACTATGGGGGTCCGTGGATCAACTACTCGGATGCCTCGGAAGAGAGGAAGGCATTCTGGTTTGCCCACTTCAAGGTAACTAAAGATAGTTAATTTAGTATGATTAATATAATTTTAAGCATTTTTTAGAACTTATTATTTTAATTTGTAATTCTTGTAGAGGACTTATTTTTATCCACCAGACCGGGCCAAGCAGATTGAGAGGCAGTTTCCTGCCGTCGCCGCCAAGTTGATCCGTGATGCAATTGACGATCAGAAAGCTCGTCACCGCTCCGGAAATCCAATTGCTGGTTGGATCACACCTGACCAGTGGACCACGATGAGGGCTCGATTTGAGGAGTACGAGTACAAAGAGCGGTCGGAGAAGGCGAAGGCGGCTAGGACGATGGCCGGAAAGTGGTGTGGTGGATCGATTCCTATGACGGAGCATTTTCGTCGTCTGGTATGTAATTTATTGTAAAATATAAGATTTTATTGATAGTAGGAGTATATAATTTTCTATTTTACTAAAGAATAAAATATAACAAATACGCAGGTGAAGAGGGGTGAGGACGCAAACATGGTGACCGTCTTCCTGGCCATCCATCGGAAGGACGAGAAGCTCATCGACGACCGGGCTACTCAGAGATGCACAATGATTTCTATGTAAGTACTAATTTAGATTTCGTTAATTTTTAACACAACTTGAAGAATATAGAGATAACCATATACTTAATAATAATTCAATATTTTAGACGTTTATTAGGCTAATTAAGGTAAGTACTGATGTATAGAGATGCACAATAATTTTTAGGAAGAGTATGTTAGGCTACGTGATGAGCGTACGAGTGCTAGTGCACAGGCAAAGGGAGGGGTTGGTACATCGCAACCCTCTCCGCCTCAGTCGGAGGACGAGCTCTGGAAGACCGCTGTTGGTGGTCTTCAGAGGGGTACGTACTACGGTACGGGGTCCTACGGCGCATTTGTTGCGACGCAGGCATCCAGGGCTCCCTCTTCCAGTGCACATTCACAGCCATCACAGGCCAAGTCGAGGAGACCATTGTCCGCCAGATTGCTGAGCTGTGTGACGATATGCTGAGGAGGATTGCTGAGCAGCAAGGGCCTCAGGCGCAAGAGGACGCTGCGTCGGTCACCGCACGCTTTGACGAGCTTGAGCGCACCGTGCAGCAAGTACAGGGGACACAGGAGTCCATTCACGACACAGTTACCAGGATAGCGGCTTGCATGGAGCAATGAAGCGCCAGAGTCCGAGCCCTAGAGGAGACGCGGACGCACCCATCTCCAGCGGTTACACTGCCTCCTTCTCCAGCGGTTGCATTGCCTCCTCCTTCATCGTCGTCGGTGGTTCTTACACCGGAGCAGTATGCTTACCTTCTTTCCAGGAGCAGTGAAGCTCCTCCTGATCAGCCGTAGTCGGCATATACATTGTTGTGTGATGGCCCATTATTGGGTCTTTTATGTGGTTATACATACATTATTCTTATGTGGACACATTATGTTTGACATTGTTGTTACAAATTTTCATAAATCTGTGTTGATTGATGAGATTGTGTTTCAAACGTGTTCGTGATTGTGTGTATATGTGTTGTTTGATACTGTGTTCGTGATACACCGTCGTTGTTGTAACAAATGGTGTAGGGGATGCTGCAAATTCTGCAAATGCTACAAATTCTCCAAATGCTGCAAATTCTGCAAATGCTGCAAATGCCGTAATTTTTTTTTATTTTTTTAAATATTAGCGACGTTCAGCGACTGTCAGCGACGTCCAGCGACGAAGTAAACGTCGCTAAGTAAATATAAGGCACGTCGCTAACATTAATGAGTACCGTCGCTGATCGTCACTAAACGTCGCTACTTAGGACGTCGCAAAACGTCGCTATATGTCGGTAATATAGCGACGTCAAAAAGTCGCAGAACGTCGCCATTTGGCTCTCAAGCCAGGTCAGCATCGATGCATGTCACGTCGCTCAACGTCGCTAGGTTACGTCGGTAAATGATGACGTTTTACGTCGCTGGCAGTCGCCAAATTAGCGACGTGTCTGCGTCGCTAAAGCTCGTCGCAATAGCGACGTATTGTGACATTTTCTTGTTTAGCGACTAGGTTAATCGCGACTACTTGAAAACGTCGCTAAATACGTCGCTAATAGAAATTAGCGACGTATTTTCCCTATTTAGCGACGTCTTGAGGCGTCGCTGATTTGACAGATTTTAGTAGTGATCTCTAGGTTTTCGTCTGCAAGTACACCCGTAACTCCCTGTCATGACCCGCACCCAATATTTGGGCATGAGTCGTGGGTACGTCCAGCCTACGCCACAGTATCGGCTGTAGAATGTTGTCTAGTCATCTTCACAATTTATCAAATACAACCACGCATTCTATAAATTTCCACAAAAGGCTAAATTTGCAGAGCAATCCACAATAATAAAATATAGATATACCATGACCATGATGAGAGAAACAAACTAATAACTGAAGAGAGATCACAGAGGTGTAGAGACTAAAATAAGGTATATAAAACAATCTCAAGAGAACAAAATGTACCAAAAGGATGTCCACTACTCCATTCTCATAATCTATAATTAAAATGAAGTACAATAAAGAAAATAGTTTCTGTAAGCAACTCATGCCCTATGGCATAATGTCTCGATAAAAGTCTCCTGCGGAGGGTAGCCCCGCATCCAAGTCCTCATGCATGCTCAAATCAGGGTCTTCAGTCTGCTCATAATAAGTAGTATAGAACTCTTCTAACTCATCACATAAAATATTTGTTTTTCAGTCAGGAATGAAATAAGTACACATATGACAGCTATCCGAGACACAATAAAATCGCTAACATGTATATAGCATATGAGAATGAAACCAGAAAGTAACTAGTATCATGGTACAAAAGACATGAAACTCTATCAATGAGAATATAGCTACTAGAAGCAATATATAAATCATGGGGACATGGCAAATGGTGAAGAACATGATAGAATAATAGGAATATTAACTATCTACGTGCATTAAAATATTGACTTCAATGTGTGAACGGCTAAGGGGTAAATCCGGCACCCTACACATGTCATGTGCAGCTGCTATCAGTCAAGAATAGATATTTTAGGGATAGATTGGGTAGTTCACACGTCTACTAAGATATTTCCCCGCCCAACAAGTACTCATGGAATCAATCGCAAGTGAGGTAAGCATGTAAAAGCAGTCAAGATGTAAAATAAATCCATGATACTATCCCGTGTGACGATCGTGTCAACAAGCAGCAAGATATATGTATAGCATATAAAGGAAACTATCGAAAACGGTAACAATCAGTATATGCACTTGCATGTCGTCCTGAGCTGTGGGTATGAGTCTGAGTCCAAGTAATATATTTTATACCATATACCTATTGTCAACATGAATCAAAGTAATGCTAGTCTATATATTACTCATTTGTTAGTTTTCTAGTTTGGCCCTTATGGAGAGTTTGTGTATTTGGTTAGACATGGCTTTATTAGGGCTCTATGATGGGAATGTCTTTGTGTTCCTTTATGCTCCTTAACTAAACCAGTGGCTACCACATCCTTCTCTTGGTTGAACCCATGAGTTGACAACTACTGTCAACAAACTCCGGGTGGTTGCTACTAACCCTTTTCTATTTGGTACCTCATTCATGAGAGTCACTACCCTTTATAGTTCTAAGATAGATAAGGTCTGGCTGCTTTCCCTTGTCCCCAATCACTGATACTTCCTATTACTAGTTTTCTAATTATTCTTTTTACTACTATAAGTGGAGAATGATATAAATACAAATTTACATAAGGTGCAACTGTCATGTGAAGACTGATACAAGTGCAACAATAGTCTACTACTTATTGGTATAGTCCTGCAAGACCCAGCTAACCCAAATTGACTTGATTTTAACATTACTTACACTCTACCATATCCCTATTTGACTATCTGTCTTGCCTTCAAGATTGTGGGTATTCACATGTACTTGTTTGGGTACAACTAGATTCTTGGATATGAGTACTTGCAACCTACATTTTGTTTCATTTCCTAACTTGCCATCTACACTACTGATACTAAGGCTCTAATCCTTGAAACCTACGTTTAAACCCAAGGATCTACTTGTATAGTCACCTGAATTCCCTTCCTATTACTGTACACCCGGGATGTTGGCCTGCCCTCCACACACACTCCTGTGTATATATGAATTCCAGGTCTGCACACCCATCTAATTGGGACACAGGAAAACTCAATACTGCCATTAGGTTTAGGGTCCAACTGTATCAACATCTATCCCCCTTAGCTCACTGTCTGGACACCTAGAAAGACACACACACACTTGACTTCATATTATTTACTGATCTTTACTGTCACAAGGACATACTATCCCTATCTCTCTGTCTCACATAGGCCAGTGGCCAATTGTCCTGCTTCTAGGTACCCCAATATCCGGATACCAAAAAGTCTCACAAGTCGGTACCTATTGGGTAACAAGGATCAGTCCAAGGGCAGGGGATAGCCAAGGGTTCAGTATAACTTCCTTGGGGAGGGGATGTTCCCTTGACTATGTAGACCCACACAAGTATGGGAGTAAACCAGGAAAATAGTATATTTGCATTAGTTGGTTAGTTATTTGGAATAGGGTTAGGCTCTGATGCAAAAAGGTTACATGGAAAAAACCAGCAAGTAATGGAAGCAACCAATTTCAGGCTTATAGGTAGATAGGTAGGTACCCTCTACAGATACTCAAGGCTACCCACTGGCCATACACCTTTAGTTCCTGTGTTGTTTTGATGTATCCTTGTGCCTACTCATACTCTATAATGGTTCTCTATACCTTGGGGTTTAAGAATTAACTGTACACATAGCTCATCTCCTGCATCCTACCTAGAATACATATTCATGTACTCAAGGATGGCCACACGAGCATGTCTGATACCAAGGTTCCCGGGTACCCAATACTAAATATATACAGCTGGCCCCTGAATCTGTCTTAGTATCACTACTTCAGATGTCTATTTCCCTGTTGAAGCCTTCTCTACCTTTCAAATACTCCAATGTTTCCCTCAAGACATGCCTTTGGTAACTATATGCACTCTATTGGTCATAGATACTCTGGATGGATACTACATTTGTCCCTAAATTTTTGCATCTATGTGGGTAGGTCTGGCTTCATACTCAGTCACCTGGAACCCTATACCTAACCTTGTCAAAGTGTACTGTCCAATCTGTACTTACCTATCCTGATAGGTTGGTACCTATCAATGATGTTCCGGATACTGGTTTTTATCCAAGCCATAATATCTGGTTACCTATTGCCCCTGTTGTTACTAGGTGCATTCCTCTTTTCACACAACTCACCATCTTATTTTCCCCTCTTGGTTTAGGACACCGGTTAGTCAATAGAAATCCTGGGTGCTCATTATAGCAGCATCTAGGTGTAGTTAGGATACACCTTTCTGGTGCCTACATAGGGACTGCCCCCTAGAGTCTAACACTTCTATCTAGTCACAGGCTTGTTTTCCTACTGGTTGCTTGCAACAGTAGCTTGCTGCTACAAGATACACCAGTTTATCCTTCAATATGCATTTACGTATATCCCAAACTGCTACAGACCCTCTATTTGTACAGGTACCTATCCACAGGTCTGCTAGTACACAACCCAAGTCATGTGTACTCTTGTATTAATGCTACTACCTACGCAATGTTCTTCCTTCTATGGTTATTACAACATCCCTCAAATCCCATGTTAGTAAATACCCTGCCACTGCTGAAGGCAAACTGCATGCATATGCATCCTACTAGAGGTGAGGGCATGGTTTGTCTTTGTATAAGTCAGGGCAGTAACCTCACTAGGGTCCCATGGACATTGCCTATAGGCTTACTCTTGGTACTGCATTCCCAGGTACTAGGAATCTTGTTAGATGTTAGTAGTACCTCTTAGATACAATGAGGTAATTCAATTGTCAGCACCAAATTGATTCTCACATTGGTATCTAAGGGCTCCACAGAGAGTCGTATGACAATATCCGAGGGGCTCATATCATAGGTTACAAGGGAAATTCCACAAAGCAACTTCTAAGGAAACACAGAGGGGTTCCTGCCTTGGCAGTACTCCTTGATCTGACACATAGATTATTATTCCAGATTCTTTAGGGTCCTGTTTCAGAGACCCTCGACACAAGGGTTGTGTCGAGTCCTTGCACAGCCCGCCATAATACACTGGATACTTCCTATAATATCTCCTGGTGTGCTAAACATGTAATATTTGGTTTGACATTATCCATGATGAGTTTTATACCCCCCCCCCCAAAATTCAATTACACCCTCAACTAGTTCCTCTTAAGACTTTCTACGACCACCTTACTCCTATTGAGAGCAAGAGCAAGTTAACCAGTTTAAGGAATCAAAAGCCATGGGGTGAGGATTATTTGCTTGAGAATTCAACTGCTACCCTCTACGACCCTCTGGAAACTTGGCTCGATCTGGAGGAAGAAGGAACTTGCGGCAAAGATTAGGGTTCGTAGAGATTTTGGTGTCGATAGCCAACCCTATATATATATATATATATATATATATATATAATATATATATATATATATATATATATATATATATATATATGCAAATCCTTACAGGTCTCGGATGTTGAAGGGATTGGAAGGAAGATATTTGAATAAGATTTGAATTCACCATGCCAAGTTTGAACAGAGATTTCAAATACAGTGGTGGGTTATCAGAGGGATTTGGCTTGGCCGTTTGTATTTTTTTTTAAAAAAGAATCTAGTAATTAACCCCCTCCATTAATCCAATTTGCATAAAGCTCCTTTCTATTAGTTTAAAGGTTGTGGTTGGTAGGTTATTCCTATCATAGCTTATGTGTACATATAAAATAGCAATAATAACTATAGAAATGGTAATAATAATATATATAAAATAAATTGGTGCAAGGGTTCACACTCCCAATGCTAAGTGAAGCCACAGCTAACCTGAAAAATATTGGTTTCCAGTCAGAAATGGAACGAGTACAATTTACTGAATGCAGTTCCAATATATGAAAATGACTATACAACAAAGGTTAGCCTTTAAATAATAACCTCAAGAATATATATATATATATATATATATATATATATATATATATATATATATATATATATATATATATAAATATATAACATTTATTTGACAACAATAATATAACCAATAATAATAAAATAATATTATATAATAATAACCTCAAGAATATATATATATATATATATATATATATATATATATATATATATATATAACATTTATTTGACAACAATAATATAACCAATAATAATAAAATAATATTATATAATAATAACCTCAACAATATTGATAATAATAATAATAATAATAACGAAATTTAATAAATCAATAATGGTGTATATACCATTATTTACAGTCTAATAACCCCAAAATGTACAAGGACCTATTTTATACAATTGTCATTGAATATCAACTAATAATGATATTTATAATATTTAATTAACGAATACTTAGAAAATATTCATCAGATCATTAAAACGGAATAAAACACACTCATACCAAATTACATCAACACGAATGTCATTGGACGTACCACATGACTACATGGGCTTGGACTTGTTTTGGGTCCAATCTGGACTAGTTCGGTATAATCGGGTTCCCTAAAACTCAATAATATAATTATTAAATAAATAAATCTTCGGTAAGGGTTAAATTGTAACTTGGCCTGGTTTTCCTACTTAGGACATCACTATGGCTCGACCTCCCCTACCAGTGCTAATACACTAGTCAAAGCACGCCATTGCACTATCCGTGCCATGATTTCTAGTTACCTTGTACTCCAAAACTCCACCATGGCTAAAGTCATCTACCGTAAAAATTAACTAAGTAATTATTTATAAAAAAATTCTAAAAATTACCATTTAAATCAATTAAATAATAAATAAAATATTTTAAAATTTTTGGGAAGGGAAGCTACAGTCGTTGCTGAGATCTTGGGTGGTTAGCACCCATTCGTAGACAGAACTGAGTCAAATGACATGTGGCGCGTGTTCATGGCTCAAAGATCTCGAATTTGGTGGAGGGTGATCTGTCAGGATGCACCTAGGATCTGGCGCATGGGGCGACTTGGTCTATGACTTTCAGAGGTCACAGACAAGTCTGGACACACAGCTTCTGAGGCGCATGCAGAGCTTCGAGTACATGGTTGTGGAAGCGCATGTAGAGACTTGGCTTCTGTCTTTTGGGATCAGAAGTAAGTTAGGAGTGCATGGCTTTTGAGGTGCATACAAATTGTTGGGCGCATAGCTGTGGAGGCGCATGCAAGTGATTGGTCGGCCACGTGGTAAAGCACAGCTGTAACCGATAATGATGAAGATGACGTTGGCGCCTCTTTGTTTTCTGTAAAAAGCTGTCAATTGTTCAGTCTTCGGGAAGCGTGCTACCAACTCTGTCACATAGCTTAAATGCTTGATGGGTGATGAGCCTGAGTGGGCATATCTCCGTACACCACTGGTCGCATGGGTCTATGTTCCACTAGGCGCATCAGTACGGAGCACATAATATTGACGAGCACATCTGCTGTGTGGCGCATCCTCATTGGTCAGTCTTTGTTGGCTCTTTTGAGGCATTTAATGACTTCTTTGATGCTGAATTCGAAGGGGCAGATTCATCACCATAAATGCAATTTTATTGCACTGACTTCGGAAAAGTGCCACTTGGCATATGGGTTTGATTTGCCCTGGCCTATAAGTAGCAGCGTGAAGAGAAGTTTTATTTCTCGTTTCACTTTTCTTTCCAAACGGAGATGAACTCGATCGGTCCTCCTCCTTGGCGAGACGCTGCACTGTGGATTGCTGATCTCCTTGTTCGAAGAAGCTTTGACGATGAACTCCTTCAGAAGACTGAGATGTGCTGGGAATAGACACGATAGTTTATGTTCGATCCCCTTGTCGGCAGTATTCTTCTATAAGATGGCATTGGGTGCCAAGTTGAATGCATGATTTATGTTTGATGTGACCAAACCTCATTATGATGGAAGAGCCCCAGGCTGGCAGATGCGCCTGTGCATTGACGAGGAAGTAATTCGCTCTGATGGGACAGAGTGCTACACTGGCAGACTAATGTGCCGGGCTGAGATGATACGTCTAGCTGAGACATCAGAGTGATGCCCCTAGTTGAGAGTAGATTGTTACAAATTCTTCAATTGGCATCATATTATTGAGATAATGTCGGACAGGTGGCAGATTGAAGTCGCTGGAACACAGACTGCCTTGATGGTAGAGCCATTGTTTTGCAACAACAGCAGTTGATGATGGTCACCATGGCACAAGTATATCCCGTAAGGGGCACATCGTGCTTAATGGTCAGCTCTCCTGATCTGCATTTTTTGAGTGATCACATTACGCAAATCATGAGGGGAGAGTTTCACTTTCACACCCCCTTCAGGCGCATGGCGAGGCCAAGTGCCGGGGTGGTCATGTGAATGTTGCACCCCCTGATCCAGTTCCAGCACATGAGATACGCCCAGATTATTGGTGGGGGAGCAACATATATTGCGACTTGAAGCCACTTCATGTGCACAACTCACGTGGGCGCATGGGTACAAAGTCACAAGTTTTGCCTTGCACGACTTGGTTCCAAACGCAGAAGATGCACCCAAACGAGACAGGGACTTTAAAGTTGACCAATTCCGGGTACGAAAGCACCTGAGTCAACTTTTGTACATCCTACTATCAGTCGTGCGCGTGGTTTTCAACGCACGTCTCTGGCTGGTTGCTGGCATAGCACATTTAGGGCGCATGGCCCGTGTTGTCTTGGATTGCTTCGTAGTAGCCCAACTTTTCTTTGCCAAGATGGCAAGTGAAGAACTTACAGCCGATCCAAAAGAAGAAGAGGCATTGTTGCAACTTTTTGTGGCTCGAACGGGCTCCCTGGAATTGGGCTCCATTTTTTTTGGTACCCCTTTTCAAAGGAGGCAAAGGGGTTCTTTATATACAGTGAAATGAGACTTCTCTTCTTCTCCTTTCCGATGTGGGATTAAAAGTAATATCCATTTTTTATGCTTCTACAATAAAATTGACCCAAACTGGATCACAGTCAACCTAATTTAGAGAATTAACAAAACCATATTTGAGATGATCCAATATGACACATTGAGCTCAAAGTCAAGAACATTGTCTACAACATGTCAAGCTCAAGACAGACGTCATCGACATGTTGATCATTGCAATTGTAATTGTACTGAGTGTGTACTTTCTATTTTATTGAGTCTAGAAACATGTACGTTGAGTCGCATTGAGCTATCTTGAACCTAGACTTACTACTCCAAAGCTCCACCAAACAAAACAAGACTATCACCAAACCAAACTAATGCATCTGTAGACCATTGTATGTTCTGGCCCCATAGAAACCGAAATCGGGCCGAACTCTGCCTCCTAATTTTTAGGATGCTAATTTTTAGGGCCTGCTTGATACCAGCTATCCAACGTTCGAATTTTTGAATTCTTGGGACAGAATTTTGGCCGAATTCTGCCTCCTCGGACTAGTATAAATAGAGCTTGAATTCTCCCATTTCAAATCATCTCTTACCTTCAAATATTCAAGCCTTCTAGGCTCTACTACTCCAAGCCCTATTCTTCCATATCTCCTAAGCCACAACTCTCCTTAGCCCAAGGTGCTCAGTGCGATATCAACTAGAAGTTGTGTGCAAGAGTAAAAGAAAAGTCACTTGGACAATTCCAAGTTTTGCCTCTGCAAAGTTGTAAGAAGTTGGCGTGCTCTTCTGAGTAAAGGCACGTGGTTGTACCCTATTTCACAAATAGTAGATTTCAATCCTAAGCAAGAGTTCTCAAGCCTGGACTAGTCCTCCACGAGGAAAACCAGGTTAAATCGTTGTATTTACGTATGCTCTTCTGATCTCTATTTATTTTCGCATTACTCTCTGATTACTTACACTCTTGGTTTTTTTTTTTCTGGACTTGATATAGAGTTGAATTTTTAATTAGTTATTATCGACACAAACTCTATTCACCCCCTCTAGAGTTGCCTACACGTAACTTCAATTGGTACCAGAGCTCTGTTCTCTTGATAACAGATTAACATCCTAGATCTGATCCATGGCAACCACACAACCTATCTTTACCAACTATGGTGAGGGACATTCCACAAATAGGCCACCCCTATTTGATGGAACAAACTACACCTATTGGAAGACTAGAATGAGTTTCTACCTAAAGTCTACAGACTTTGATTTATGGACCATAGTCACTGATGGTTACAAGAAGCCTGCTAGAACTGTTGTCAAGGAGAATCTCATACATAAACCCCACGACAAATATACTGACCAAGGAAAGAAACATGCCAGTCTAGATGCTAGGGCTATTAATGCTTTTTTGTGCTATAGACATGACTGAATTCAATAGGGTCGCTACATGCTCCACCTCACACGAAGTATGGAAGCTTTTGGAGGTGACCTATGAAAGAACCACACAGGTGAAAGAATCAAAAATCAGTCGTCTGACACAGGAGTACGAAGCTTTCAAGATGAAGCCCAATGAGACGATCAAAAAGATGATCACTAGATTTCTCGACATCGCCAGCTCTCTATCTTCTCTTGTTAAGGACTACTCCAACCATAAGAAGATACGCAAGGTGCTAAGGAGACTAACGAAGAACTGGAACCGCAAAGCCACGACGATCATAGAATGCAATGATCTCACCACCATGTCTCTAGAAACTTTGGTAGGCAAGCTGATGACGCGTGAGCTCGATCTCAAAGACTTTGAAGAAGCGGCTCCAAAGGAAAAGAAAATTGCACTAAGAGCTCATCGCCGAAAGACTGCTCCAGAAGATACCGACGACGATGATTCTGAAGGTGATGATCAAGCAACGATGGTCCGCAACTTCAAGAAGTTTCTTCATTTCAACCAAAGAAAGAAGGAACAACACAAAGAAGACGATGAAGAGCCCATCCGTTTCGGCTGTAAGAAGATGGGGCATGTCAAGAAAGATTGGCCTACTACAAAGAAAGAAAGCCGACATGAAAGATCGTACAAGAGGCCAAACTCTCAAAAATATGCTAACACAAGTATTTGGCACGAGAGCGAAGCCAATGACTCAGAAGAAAAAGAGGACTCTCCTCAAGATACAGCAAACGTTTGCCTAATGGCAACGTCCGAAAAGGTAACAAACGATCCTCTTGATGACTTTACATTTGATGAACTTGGTGATGCCTTTAGTGACTTGCTTGAAGATCACAAGAAGTTGCTTAGCAAGTATAAACATGCAAAGGATAAGATCAAAACTCATGAAGTTGAGATACATAGACTTTCATGTTTACTTGATAATGTCAGAGACACACCACCCACGGATAACACTGAGGAGGTATCCAAGCTTAAATTAAGCTTACACGATGCTGAAACTCGTATTAGAAAATAAACACGTGATATTACAGCACTCAATAAAGAACTCCTAGATGAGAAAAAGAAGTATAATATTGTTGATGTAAGAATTGATGCTTTAACTGCCAAGTATCATGATATGTGCGACACCTCTAAAAGATTAGAGATCAAACTGGAAAAACAAGTTGTTCAGCCTCAAGCCCAGTCTCACAGTCACAACACGTACACTAAACAAAAGTTTGTTCAACACAAAAACACACGTAACAAGAGAAACACATATACTCATGCTGCTCATAATCATGTTTTAATGTACACTTATCCACATACAGCACGAAGAACACCCACACATAGACATACTCTTATGCACACATATTCTCATGCAGTACATCAAACACATAGACATCACTATTATCCTGCACCTAACACGAATATACATACTACATGTCACTACTGTGGTAAACATGGACACACTTCACCACAGTGTAGAATTAGAAGCTTAGTTGATTTAAAACTGTATGCATGGGTACCGAAGACTAACCTTTCAGGACCCTCAAAGACTTGGGTACCAAAGGTCACATCTACTCGTGGTATAGGTGTACCTTCCTTCATCCTCTAGAAGCAAGTGGATTCTTGATAGTGGGTGCTCACGACACATGACTAGGAATGTAAATCTTTTCACAACACTATCGATGAAGAGGAAAGGATATGTGTTCTTCGAAAATAACTTGAAAGGTTATATCATATATAACGGTACTATTGGCAATCATCCTTCTTCCGTCATTAAAAATGTCTGTTTAGTGCCGAGTTAAAGCATAACCTGCTCAGCATTAGTCATCTTGTTGATCATGGATATAATATTAACTTTGAAAAAACTAAATGCTCCATATATGATAGATCATCTGGAGACATCGTTTTTGAAGGGATAAGAGAAGATTATATATATATATATATATATATATATATATATATATATATATATATATATATTCTATCTTTCTAGAGATACTAACAATGCAGGAAGATGCCTCTACGCTCATAAAGATGAAAGACTACTTTGGCATATGCGTCTTGGTCATACAAACATGGATACTATATCAAGACTGTCAACCAAGAAGCTAGTAAAAGGACTACCCGACATTACCTTCAAAAAGGATACAGTATGTGCCGAATATAAGAAAAACAAAGCTACCAAATCCTCTTTTAAATCCATCAACTCTATAAGTACTACTAGACCTTTGCAACTGCTTCATATAGATTTATTTGGTCCTAGTAGAGCAGCCAGTCTTGGTGGAAAACTTTACGCTTTTGTAATTGTTGATGATTTTTCTAGATTTACTTGGGTTTTCTTTATTTCAAATAAAAGTGATATTATTTCTGTTTTTGAAATTTTTGCTAAAAAGGTTTAAAACGAAAAAGGCTTCACTCGGATCTGAAGTGATCATAGCGGGGAATTCGAAAACTCCGATTTTAAAAAGTTTTATGACTCAAATGGTTTTAATCATGAATTTTTGTGTCCTAGAACTTCCCAACAAAATGGTGTTGTGGAGCGGAAGAATAAGACTCTTGGAGATATTGCTAGAGTCATGTTGAATCAATCTCTTCCGAAATACTTTTGGGCTGAAGCTGTCAGTACAACATGCCATGTTTTGAATAGGGTGTTGATTCGACCTATTTCGGAAAAAAAAAACTCCCTATGAACTTTGGTTTGGTAGAACACCAACTATTTCTTATTTTCGAGTGTTTGGTTATCGCTGCTTTATCCTAAATACCAAAGACAACTTAGACAAGTTTGATGCCAAAGCTGACGAATATATTTTTCTTGGTTATGCTGCCAAGAGTAAAGGATACAAAGTGTTCAACAAACGCTCTATGATTGTTGAAAAATCTGCTAACGTAACCTTTGATGAGAATAATAGTACAGATGCTCTTCCCGATGACGATGATGACATACACATCAGACCTTCAACTTCTACACCCGTGGATACAACACCGGTAACCAGTTCTCTGGAAGGCTTACCAAAGAAGTTTTATTTTACACCATTGCATCCGAAAAACTTGGTAATAGGTGAGGTATCAAAAAGAGTAAGTACTCGATCAACTGTTAGAGAAACTATAGCTAGCACTGCATTTATTTCTCAAATAGAAACAAAAAATGTTTTAGAAGCTTTTTCTGGTAAATTTTGGATATATGCAATGCAAGAAGAACTCAACCAGTTCGAAAGAAATTAAGTTTGGGAACTTGTTCCTAAACCGGCTGATCATTCGATCATTAGTACTAAATGGATTTTTCGTAACAAAGTCAATAAGGACGGTTCAGTCATACGTAACAAAGCCCGTCTCGTAGCTCAAGGATACAACCAAGAGAAAGATATCTACGATGAGACATATGCTCATGTTGTACGACTTGAATCAATCCGCATGCTTTGTGCATTTGCAAATTTCCAAAGTTTTACACTTTTTCAAATGGATGTCAAAAGTAATTTTCTTAACGGTTTTATTAAAGAAGAAGTGTTTGTAAAGCAACCACCTAGTTTTGAAAATCACAAATTTTCTGATCATGTTTTTAAACTTAAGAAATTTCTCTATGGCCTCAAACAAGCTCCTCGAGCTTGGTATGAACGCCTTAGCACTTTTTTACTTGACAAAGGTTTTTCAAAAGGAAAAATTGATACGACACTCTTTATAAAATCTTTTGATGACACCATTCTCTTAGTGCAAATTTATGTGGATGACATCATATTTGGGTCTACTAATGAGGTCTTGTGCCAAGAGTTTGCTAAGTGTATACAGAATGAGTTTGAGATGAGCATGATGGGGGAGCTCAACTACTTCATTGGACTGCAAGTCAAACAATACTCACAAGACGTCTTCATCAGTCAATCAAAGTATACAAAAGAATATGCTGAAGAAGTTTGATCTTGACAACATCAAACCAATCAGTACTCCTATGGCTACTACAACAAACTAGAACCTGATGAAAGTGGCAAACCTGTTGATCAACGTAAGTATCGAGGTATGATTGGTAGTCTAATTTATTTAACTGCTAGTCGTCCCGATATCATGTTTAGTGTTTGCTTATGTGCGCGATATCAAGCCAACCCTAAGGAATCACATATGACCACGGTTAAGCGTATCTTTCGATACCTTAAAGGGACTGTTACAGTGGGCTTGTGGTATCCTAAAACAACTTCCTTTGACTTGATCGGATATTCCGATGCCGATTTTGCTGGATGCAAAGTCGACCGTAAAAGTACCAGCGGCATGTGTCATTTATTAGGTAAGGCTTTAGTCTTTTGGTTTATCAAGAAGCAAAACTCTGTAGCACTATCCACAACAAAAGCTGAATACATCACAGCAGGACGTTGTTGTGCTCAAATTCTGTGGATGAAGCAAACCCTTGAAGAATATAATTTACTGTTTAAGTACATACCAATATTCTGTGATAATACTAGTGCAATTAACCTGTCCAAAAACCCAGTATGTCACTCACACACTAAGCACATAGAAATTAGATACCATTTTCTGCATGGTCATCAAATGCATGATACTATTAACTTAGAATTTATTGACACTGATCATCAGCTAGCAGACTTTTTCATAAAACCATTTGCCGAAGAGCGTTTCAATTTTCTTCATCGAGAATTAGGAATTTTGGATGAAAATGTCGTATAATAAGTTATACCTGCACAAATAACTGTTAAAACATAATCGTACATAGTAAAATTATTTTGGGTACAAGCCGAAATGGCCCTTCTGACAACAAGGCATAAAAGCCTAAAAGACACGGTGTACTAGTCTTCGGACTACCGCTAGCTGGGATCCGGCCCCTACAGCTAACCTGAGGTGATTCACCTATACTGATCATTGTTTAACAAAGTTTGTCGCAAGGTTTAATTTATTTTATGGCTTATATAATTCATAATTGTTAATTCAAGACCATCTTTTATATCTTTTATCAACATTTGTCCAATTTTTTGGAGTTTTGGAACCAACCCCACAGAACTCGGGCCGAATTCTGCCTATGGCAGAGTTGGGCTGAACTCTGTGTCATGGGTACCAGAACTATCAGCCATTTTTGGCCATTCATCTGATTTAATCCAAGGGCTACAATTTAACTAGTACAGTCGGCCCTACTCTTCATATGCACGAATTTGGACTCTCTCTTCTTACTGCTACCACCTTCAACCACTCTCCAAAGCCTATCTCTCCAAACCCTAACCCTAGAAATCTCATTGTTGGTGCTCTCCACTCTTCAAAACTTAAGATTTCAAGGTTTTGGGTAATTCTCCTCCATTATTTTGAGGTATAACTCTTGTTCTCCATCTCCACTTTCATTGTTGTTCTTCATTTCCTTGTTTCTACTATTATCTATGGCTCCTAGACTTTCTAATAGGGGGAAGAGGGTTAGAACCGAAGGAGCTTCTTCAGCGAACCCTCATTCTCCTCCTCCAATTGTCAATCCCATTCACCCGTTGTTCAATCCTCATCCACCTTCCAATGCCAACACTTATAATAAGCATATTTTTGTCTTATTAGAAGCATCTAATGAGTGGTACTCTGACTTTCGCTTAAGAAGTGTTGTGCTGGGACACCCCATAAATTTTACAATATTTTCCGAGTTTGATCCGAATTTCAAGGATCTATGCCCCGATGAACTTGTATCCACATCGTCACTCATATACTTCAATACAATACAAATGTTTTATTACAATATGACTCACGACGATCGTAGAATTTACTCTCGTATCGCCGGCCTCGATATTATGTTTGATGATTTTGATCCTGCCACCCTCGACTCCATCCGCGATATGTTGCACAACCGCTTTCGTTTGGAAGATGATCGCTACACCCAGTTAGACTATCGGACCACTCTGCAGATGAGCGCCATCAGCAACACCCTGTATGATATCCAGTACAACATGGCCCGGCATTCTACTATGCCATTATCTACAGGTCGGGACCCTTCTCGCAAAGGCTACCGGATTGACGACCCATGGGCCTTGCAGTATTTGGATCCTGATGCGACGTTCGTTGATCCTTGGCGCTGTGCTAGCGAGCCTTCCGAGTCAGCCGATCCATCCCGTTCCCATACTCCATGATGGTTGTGGTCTTCTACCTGATGCTGCTACTGCTGATGTTTACATTTAGTTATGCTTTTCTATTTCATGTTTTAGCACTCTTTGCACCATGTTTTTAGTTTTATGACTTTAGTTTGTCATGTATGACTTTCAGTTCATTTTGGATTATCAAACTGCTTAGTTGTCTCTTTTGGTGATTGGTTATGGTTATAAGTTGTGTGTTTGCTATCCTTACTTTGTCTATTTTGTCTCACTTTACGGGGGAGCTATGATTCATTTTGCTAAATGACAAAGGAGGAGAAGCATAGATATTTGATTGATGTGGTCTTTGTTAGCCCAATGATTATATCATATTTTTTAATATGGCTAATCAATTAAGTTTAATATAATGACATCAGTAATATTCATGTAATCACTATCATGTTGCTACTTAAATATAGCATTGTCCTAAATGTTCTATATCATATTGCTATACTTGTATTATATTGTTCTGTTTGCCTAACATGTTCTTTCAGACATGCAGTAAGCATGATCAAACATGATTAAACTAGGACATATGCAATAGAGAATTATTGATGGGCCAAAGACGGCGTTACACAAGAAGATTTCTCTGAACCGCCGAAAGGTATTCAGATTTCCAGATCTGAAAGGTATTCAGATTTTCAGATCTGTTTATCTTTGGACGATTGCCGTCAAGTGAAAAAGGCGTCTTCAAGTCTGCTCAAATATTTGAAGAAATGCGTCATCAAAGGGCTCTTGGTTTTCCTATTTCATCAATGTAATTTTGCATATTTATTGAGTCTAGGAATACGATATACACTGCATCGTACTGGCAAATAGGCTACCCAAGAAACGTTTTCAAAATACCCTTTTATTTTGAAAACAAGCCCACTTACAAAAGCCCAAACAACTTCCTAACTGTTTGACTTTTCAAAAAGCCAAAAAACTAATTTGCAAAAACCTAACATAACCCTAGCAGAACTCGGCCCAAATTCGGCCAGAGTTCGGTTAGTGAACGTTGCTTTTTGAACTTGGTCTTCCTGCAGTTACGGATCCCAACGAGATTTTCTCATAGAGTTCTGCCTGAATTCTGCCCGAATTCTGTCAGAATTCTGCCTTTGGAAAAACTATAAATAGAGAAGGATTTCGATCATTTCAACTCACTCATTCACTTTCATATCTCTTCTCTATAAGCCTACTACTTCTTCCAATGTATTTTGAGCTATTCATTTTCAAATCCCAAGCCAGTTACAATCATCTAGTCGATTTATCAGTGCGGTACGGTCTAGAAGTTTCAGAGTGGTTGTAATCAGAGGCTTGATTGAAGAAAGACTCTTCACAATTAAAGTTGGTCGAGTACTTCGGATCAAAGCTCGCGTTGTAGTAGTTGCAAGAACTTCGGATGAAAACTTGTGGTGATTTTCCATAGTGGATTCAACTGGAAGCTAGAGTTCTTCCGACTGGACTAGTCCTCACAAGAGGGAAACCAGTATACATCCTTGTGTTTGCGTTTGCTCTCTTCTCTCTATTTTTTATTTACATATCTGTGATATATATTCTGTGATCTTGTTACTAATATTTTTTAAATAGTTAATTTCCGCTGCCTCCTCTATTCACCCCCTCTAGAGTATTGCGCTTTACAACTCATTCCTACAATCGGTCCTACAATTGGTATCAGAGCAGGCTCTGCAACTAGAGGTAATATATTCTGATCCCAATTGTTCCTACAATTGGTATCAGAGCGGGTGCTTGGTATATAGATATTGCTGCTCATACCAATTGCTCCAACAATTGGTATCAGGGCAAGTGCTCTTTCTAGAGATATTATTGCAGGTGCTCCTTATAGAGATATTATTGCTTATACCAATTGCTCCTTTAATTGGTATCTAGCAAGGACTCTATTATTTGGCTTAACATCCTTGGAGCAGATCCTCATTACCAGAGCGAGTTATACAGGTAAAGCGAGGTAACACTGCTATTATATTCTTATTTACATCTGCTGTTACATAGATCACTATATCATATATGGCAAGTATGTACTTCACAACTGAAGAGCAATCCTCAAATAGACTCCCACTATTTGATGGAACAAACTATAGCTATTGGAAGACACGGATGAGCTTCTACTTGAAGTCTCTAAATTTTGACTTATGGTCAATTGTTGTCAATAGCTACAAAAAGCCTACTATCACTTCTATTCTCACATCCTCTATAATCAACAAGCCTTATTATAGTTACACGGAGGAGGAGAAGAAGTTAGCTAGTCTTGATGCAAAAGCTATGCATATCTTTTATTGTGCTGTAGACACAAATATTTTTAATCTTATTAATACTTGCACAACATCTCATAAAATTTGGAAAGTTCTTGAAGCTACTTATGAGTGCAGGTATGAAAGCAAAGCTAGCAACTCCAGAGAGAAGGATAGTCTTCTTAATGATACAAATATGTACATGACAAAATTGGGATTTAAGGTACAACACAATCCCTTATACGAAGAAGAGCTTGTATGTGACAACTGCAAGAAGGTAGGCCACATCCAAGAAGATCATACTACTAATAGAAAGGAGAGTCACTACGAATAATCAAATGAAGGAAGATCATCGTCTCACAAGTACACTAGCACGAGCATATGGTGTGAAAGCGAAGCAACAGATTCTGAAGAAGAAGAGAGACCTCATCAAGCTGCAAATTTATGCTCAATGGCATTATCTAACGAGGTATAAAATAATTCTTTTTCTGGAGAGAGTGAATTTTTTTATGATAATTTATCTGATGCTTTCAGTGATCTATTAGAAGAACACAAGAAAGTATTAGATAAATATAAGCAAGCTAGAAAGGATATTCTATCCTATAAGCGTGAGATTGAAAAGCTTACTTCCTTATTGAATGATGCTAGAGATACTTCTACTTCTGATAATTCTACTAAGATTTCTACACTGAAGTTTAGATTGCATGAGGCACTTGATTGCATTGAGAAAAGCACTCAAGAAAATGCTAAACTTAAGGAGGAATTAGAATCAGAAAAGAAGAAGTATTCTATTGCTTCATGTAGATTTGATGCTCTTTCTGCTAAGTATGATGAGATCTGTGCTAACTCTAAAAAGTTAGAGATTAGACTGGAAAAGCAGGTAGTACAACCTACGACTCAGTCTAACACAAGACACTTAGCACATCACAAAGTCACACACGTCGGATCATTTAGAAAGGAAGCAAGCAAAGCTAAAGCTTCACATAACCATGCTTTCTATTACAAGTATTCACGAAGATCATATCACACTACTGCACGTTCTCATACTGCTGCACATAGTACTAATGTTAATTCTTTCTGTCATTATTGTGGTATGAATGGACATGTTTCTAATTATTGTCAGATTAGAAAACTTGTTGATATGAACTTGTGCAAATGGGTTCCCAAAGCTAACAAATGTGGATCCAAGTATTGGATACCAAAGTCTTCACCTAATATTGCAGGTGAAGCTTCTCATATCAAATAGAACTATGGAACATGTTGGTGATTGCAAAGCTACAAAGGTCATCTTCTATGCAATTGCACCAACATAAGCGTGGTCACTAGAACCACTTCGGTAACATGCTTTTTTAAATAGTTTTTAATATTTAGCATGTTCTTATTGATTTCTTGCTATTAGATCTCATTGATATCTTTTAATTATTTATTGTTTAAAAAAAATGTGAGATATAATCCTAGCTTGACTAGTTGTTTAGCTTAAATGTTTAGTTCACACTATATAGTATGTTATTTTCTACTAGTGTGACAAATTTGTCTATGTATGTTATTTATTCTTAATCTTTATTCTTGAAGCATGCATAGGAGCTTAATTTTGTTTTGGATAATATGCTTTTGACTCTTCGTCTTTAATATATATTTTTTAATGGTCACTTCTTACCGATTTGTCTTTAACATGTCATATTTACTTTGATTGGTATTTTTGAGTATGTATGTTTAGCACAAGTCTTCTATTTACTTGAAAAGTATATATATATATTTTTATGTTAACCTTGTGCTTGCATAATATATTCACTACTGATTCTCATATTTTATTTTGATTAAGTTCTTATGAATCAATTAAATCTTTGTCTGACAAAGTTTATTTATGCATGTTTCTGATCTTGTGATAATTTTTTTTATATGCTTATTAATGATACATGAATAATGCATTATCATTCATATTTTGCTGATATGTTTCTTATATTTTTGTATAAATATCTTTATGGGATATATGAGTTAAGTTCAAGTTCTATATTATATTATTTTGAAAAGTAGTTTTTAAAACTTGTGCTTATCTCACACTTAAGCTATTGATTTCTTTGAACAATTTATGTTCTTATCTTTATCAGCTTCTTCCTCAAAGCCTCTTTTAATGATGTATGTTTTTCTTGGCTTTTTGGTTGACATTTTGGGTACGTGATATTTTTAAATATCTTGATCTTGATAAACCATTCCTTGGGTATTTACTTTTAGGGATTCTGGATTTCGACGATGTTCGATGATACTGCATATATTCCTTTGAATCTAAGTCCTTAAGAGTAGAAATCATTTAGGAACAAGCCGAAAGGGTCCTTCTGTCATACAGGTGTAAATAGCCTGAAGCGACACGGTGCACTAGTCTTCGGACTACCGCTAGCTGGGAACCGGCCCCTACAGCTAACCCGAAGTGATCAATACTTTATAGACTTAAGATTTATTAAGGTGTACTTGCAACTATCGTCTAGTTCTGGATCCAAGGTACTGAACCCAGTCCTCTAGGTTCCAGAATACATCAACATATCTAGGTCCTACATTTTGATTTACATTTTTTTATATTTTATTGTTACCCAATGATTTTGTAGCACATGTGGATAAATGTAATTCATACATCTTATACCATATGCTACAATGTTCTAAGATTTTTAAGTCCATAGAATATAATGTATTTCATATTGCACTAATTCTTCTTAAATTTTCGGTTATTAAAGAAGAGATTTATTTTGGGTACAAGTCTACAAAGGGTCTGTCTGTCACCACGACTACGGTCGAAGCGAAGCGGTACTTAAGTGTTCCCCGGTGTACCTCCGTTAGCTGGGACAGTACCTCTACAGCTAACCCAAGATTGATCGACGCTTTTTAAACTAAAGATTTATTGAGATCTAGTTGCAATTATTATCTGATAGATTTTGAATTTTAGATTTGATGAATAATATTATTTAATGATTTATTTTCACAAAAGGTAGCATATGTTGATCTATCTTGTCGATTGTGAGATTCTATAGCATAGATCAATTTATGTCATCTTTTGACTTATACGATTATTCATCATGCTAATTTGAAATATCTTTTGATTGTTTTATTTTTAAATGTTCATTTAATGGATATTTCTTCTTTTGTCTAAAGATGATTGTTTCTCGTATTCGTGACTACTCATTGAATATTATGGTATTGTGATTTCATCTTTAGCTTGTGTAATATTCATAATATTAATGATTTTGAGCTTTATATTATTATCTTCTTATAACAGTTACTTACTGTCTATAACAGTAATTCTTTGCGGGGAGAAGTCATGCAAATTGAATCTCTCTCTCAAAGCGTTTCTTTTCTTTAACCCTACGGTTGTCAGTGAACACCGTGCTAAGGCTTTAAAAGGGAAGAAATGAACTTTGATAAGAAGACCTAATATTTTTGAATTAGTTTCCTACTTTCAAAAATATGTCTCTGAATTTTATTTTAAAATTTTGTCTATATTATTATTTTTTTTTGGATATAGCCATGTAAAGGTGGAGCAGTTAATTGTTTCAAATCAATTATCCCCTTGACATGCCATATATCTAGAATACACTTTTTTTTGGATATTTATCTAGTTATGTTTTCAAATGGATTTATTTATGATTTATGGATTCTTTTATTAAAATTATTTTCGTGATTCGAATCGCCAGCTTTCAGTCTGAGGACTAAATGGACGCATTCGAACATTTATTAAGATAGATTTTCGTAATAAATTTCACATTTTTTTGAAAAGCCTTTTTGATTTCTTTTTTATTTATTAAATCTGTCCGGTACTCAAATTTTATTATTAAAGACAGTTTTCAAAATCTTTTAATGTCTTAAAATATTTTATATATATATATATATTGGAGATATATTTTGTTTGTTCATCTTTAAGCATTTATTCATTGGATATTTCTTTTATTTGCCTAAAGATGATATTTATTTTGAGTTTGGAATTTTATATGCATTTGATCAAAGGAAAGAAAAGATGCATATCTTGGATATCCTTTAGATCTTGTGATCATTTTTTTTATCTATTTTATGCATATAAATTATTTTTGAACTATATACGCATATTTTAAGAGGGAGCAAATTAATTATTTCAATTATTTTATGCCCTTAATATGTGGTATAGCTAGTTCATCATGGGCATATTTTTTTACCTAACATATCTTGTTGAGTTGTTCATGATATTTGGATTTGTATTAGATGAGAGAATATATGATTATTATTATTTATTTTTAATTCTCTCATTCGAATTTTTAAAAGTTATCTTGCCAAATATATATTTAATTATCCTTATTTAATTAAGTTTAAAATTACTTTTGGCATTTTTTATTGAGATTTTATCTCAAAGTTCATGATTATCTATATTTAGGCTGATCATACTTTGTGGGGGAGCATTCAAGTCGACTAGATTTCTCCTTCTCAAGTATTTTGTCTTCATTGCCTTTATGTTTATCTAATGGATATTCATATATCATGCTAAGGCAATTGAATTCAATTGCACGAACTTTGGTATAGATTTTGTATAGATTCTAGTATACATATTTTGATTTCTTTTCGATGATTATACTCTTTATGGAATTGATTCACTAATTTGTATGGGCAAATTATGAATCATATTTTTTTGTGATTATTGTTGAAATTCTCATTATATTTTTGATTTTTTTATATATACTAGATCTGCGAATTTATATTCCTCATGATTTATTTATGACCAATAATAGGATTCTACATTATTGATATCTACCTATTAAAATCAATTTCAAAACATATTTCATTTTCTAGTTGGTAAACTATGTATTGATTGATTTTAATGTTTTTAAGTTCAACCAACTATGTTGTGTTTTGATAAGATTTTTTATATACTTTAATTTGCAATTTTCTAAACTTGTCGTTACACTGGTCTCCTAATCCTTGATCATGATTATTTTTGCTTTCCTCCTTTACTTATGCTTGAGTTCATTCTAGCTCTAATTACGGGGGAGCTTATTTTTTATCATGTCAAAGAAGGAGAAATAAGTTTAAGTCAGCACACAATATTCTAGTATTATGTGTTTATTAGTGATACATGCATCTATTGTATATATATTAAACTTAAAGGATTTGCCATAATCAAAAAGGGGGAGATTGTTAGCCCAATGATTATATCATGTTTTTGAATATGGCTAATCAATTAAGTTTAATATAATGACATCACTAATATTCATGTAATCACTATCATGTTGCTACTTAAATATAGCATTGTCCTAAATGTTCTATATCATATTGCTATACTTGTATTATATTGTTCTGTTTGCCTAACATGTTCTTTCAGACATGCAGTAAGCATGATCAAACATGATTAAGCCAGGACATATGTAATAGAGAATTATTGATGGGCCAAAGACGACGTTACACAAGAAGATTTCTCTGAACCGCCGAAAAGTATTCAGATTTCCAGATCTGAAAGGTATTCAGATTTCCAGATCTGTTTATCTTTGGACGATTGCCGTCAAGTGAAAAAGGTGTCTTCAAGTCTGCTCAAATATTTGAAGAAATGCGTCATTAAAGGGCTCTTGGTTTTCCTATTTCATCAATGTAATTTTGTATATTTATTGAGTCTAGGAATACGATATACACTGCATCGTACTGGCAAATAGGCTACCCAAGAAACGTTTTCAAAATACCCTTTTATTTTGAAAACAAGCCCACTTACAAAAGCCCAAACAACTTCCTAACTGTTTGACTTTTCAAAAAGCCCAAAAACTAATTTGCAAAAACCTAACAGAACCCTAGCAGAACTAGGCCCGAATTCGGCCAGAGTTCGGTTAGTGAACGTTGCTTTTTGAACTTGGTCTTCCTGCAGTTACGGATCCCAACGAGATTTTCTCATAGAGTTCTGCCCGAATTCTGTCAGAATTCTGTCTTTGGAAAAACTATAAATAGAGAAGGATTTCGATCATTTTAACTCACTCATTCACTTTCATATCTCTTCTCTATAAGCCTACTACTTCTTCCAAAGTATTCTGAGCTATTCATTTTCAAATTCCAAGCCAGTTACAATCCTCTAGTCGATTTGCCAGTGCGGTACGGTCTAGAAGTTTCAGAGTGGTTGTAATCAGAGGCTTGATTGAAGAAAGACTCTTCACAATTGAAGTTGGTCGAGTACTTCGGATCAAAGCTCGCGTTGTAGAAGTTGCAAGAACTTCGGATGAAAACTTGTGGTGATTTTCCATAGTGGATTCAACTGGAAGCTAGAGTTCTTCCGACTGGACTAGTCCTCACAAGAGGGAAACCAGTATACATCCTTGTGTTTGCGTTTGCTCTCTTCTCTCTACTTTTTATTTACATATCTGTGATATATATTCTATGATCTTGTTACTAACATTTTTTAAATAGTTAATTTCCGCTGCCTACTCTATTCACCCCTCCTCTAGAGTATTGCGCTTTACAACTTGTTCCTACAATCGGTCCTACAATCTTTATATGTTGGATATTATGTTGTGCTTGGATAAAGAATTTTATATCAGGACAAAACCGAAATAGTTAATTGTGCGGGGGAGACGACATATCTATTTGCGGGGGAGCTACTTCATATATCCAAACTACTCCCTTCAATATGTGTCCAGATATGAATGTTGCGACATGCAAATATCGTTTTGTCAATTATCAAAATGGGGGAGATTGTTGACCCAAAGTGGATCACAGTTAACCTAATTTAGAGAATTAACAAAACAATATTTGAGATGATCCAATATGACACAATGAGCTCAAAGTCAGGAACATCGTCTACAACATGTCAAGCTCCAGACAGACTTCATCGACAAGTTAATCATTGCAATTGTAATTGTACTGAGTGTGTACTTTTCATTTTATTGACTCTAGGAACATGTACGTTGAGTCGCATTGAGTTATCTTGAACCTAGACTTACTACTCCAAAGCTCCACCAAACAAAACAAGACTATCACCAAACAAATACATCTATAGTCTATTGTATGTTCTGGACCCATAGAAATCGAATTCGGGCCGAACTCTACCTCCTAATTTTTATGATGCTAATTTTTAGGGCCTGCTTGATACTAGCTGTCCAATGTTCGAATTTTTGAATTCTTGGGACAGAATTCTGGCTGAATTCTGCCTCCTCAGACTAGTCTAAATAGAGCTTGAATTCTTCCATTTCAAATCATCTCTTACCTTCAAATATTCAAGCCTTCTAAGCTCTACTACTCCAAGCCCCACTCTTCCATATCTCCTAAATCACAACTCTCCTTAGCCCAAGGTGCTCAGTGCGATATCAGCTAGAAGTTGTCTGTAAGAGTGAAATAAAAGTCACTTGGACAATTCCAAGTTTTGCCTCTGCGAAGTTGTAAGAAGTTGGCGTGCTCTTCTGAGTAAAGGTACGTAGTTGTACCCTATTTCATAAATAGTGGATTTCAATCCTGAGCAAGAGTTCTCAGGCCTAGACTAGTCCTCCACGAGGGAAATTAGGTTAAATCGATGTGTTTGCGTATTCTCTTCTGATATCTATTTATTTCCGCATTACTCTCTGATTACTTACTCTCTTGGTAGTTGTTTTCTAGACTTGATATAGAGTTGCATTTTTAATTGGTTATTATTGACAAAAACTCTATACACCCCCCTCTAGAGTTGCCTACACGTAACTTCACATAATAGGTATAGGGACCTATTTTATAAAGTTTGGTTTTATAGTCCAAATATGGCGATATGCATGGATGGGTTTATCTGGAGTTTAATGGGTTCCCTAATTGGACAACAACCTTGGATTGAAGGAACCTTGGATTTTAATCTATATCGGCTAGACAAGATCCCATAAAATCGATCTATACCATTCCATTTTGGTTAGTGTAACCTAGAATAGGTTCTAACTCAAGTGGTTGGACTAATTGCCAGTCGGGTTGGTTAACTAGGTTCCTTAAGTCCAAAATGCGTCTTATGTGACTTTTGTGTTTAAGTAGCACATGGAATCTCCATTGAATGGCACACTGGTGGCATGTACGTACTGGGCTTCGATTAGATCACAGCCGTATATTGGGTCGAAAGATTTGAGTCGAGTTTGGATCTCTAATTAAGGTCAAAAAGTACCAATATTACAGTAAGGGTTATAGTTAGCCTTTTTGACTTGAAAGTCGTATCACAAAAATAGAGTACAAGGGGACGTGTTTGAGTAGGACATGATATACATAGATGAAGGTGGACTCGTCTATGTAACTCCCCTGTCCCATTTATGTTAGGACTAGGAACATTTTATGCCAGCTGTATATATACGGAAACATAATCCAATATATGAAAATCTCGAATACATACATAAGCTTAAATGTGAATATAACAATAATAGTCTCAGGCAAGTCTATCTCATCCACATCAATATGATAAATGAATCCACTAATGAAGAATAAATTGTCGAGTGTGAAAATAGCCGGGTGGAGACAAATTAATGTCACGTAAAAATAGCATTTTTGACCTGAAAGTCGTATCATAAAAATAGAGTACAAGGGGACGTGTTTGAGTGAGATATGATATACCTAGATAAAGGTGGACTCGTCTAGGTCTTGCATATGCAATTTGTGGGGAGGTAACGACTAGTATTACGCTCCGAATATCAATGTCACGGTAAGGGACACCAAAAAATCTAAATAGAAAGTGGGTGTTCATGAGGCGCTAATTTGTCATCCTAGTAGGAACCAACTTCTCCTAATCAATCGTAATCCCAAAAATTCTAAAATTCAGAAGGGCTTCCAATCAGAAGGGCTTCCAGTCTACCCTCCCTTTCCTCTTCAATTAGGATTGTGTCGTTCAAAGTGCAAAACCTAAGAGGACTATTCAACAAATTGCTTTCTATTTATACTACCAAATTAGGACCTCCATGGTTCATTGTAATGTAATTGTAATTGAAATGAAGTTAAGCTTGTAATGTAATTGAGTTTATAATGTAATGGAATTACAATTATATTACAGATTTAGTAGTTGTATGCAAACAAGTAGTAGTAAAATGAAATCTTGTCTTTGAGTAGTAGTAGTACACTTTATTTGCATCACTCTCTTGGCTGACTGGTACATCTTCTTCGGTTGTGTCCCATTGCACCACAGTTGCTGCAACGAAGTTCTCTTGTCGATTCTTCTCGAAAATTTATGCGATTCTTCTTTGGTCAGTCGGCTTTACGTCGTATCGCCGGTACTCCAGTGTTTTCTCTTACCAAGGGCGCTTGAATCTGGTAGGGTACTGGAATTGGTTCCATTTTTGCTTCATATACATTTCGTAAGTTCGCAGTAGAAAATAGTGAATGATAAAAGCTTTCAATATTAAAATTACAATATCTACACACAAAACATACATGTATACACGGAATATAAGTATGGTAACATCTACCACATGTACAAGATCTATCGTCTAATCGTACAACGTATGTTCTACTTGTTGTACGATCCATTACTTCAAATGTATAACCATCAAATGCTAATATCTCTATATGATGTTTCTCTTTGATAATACGAGCCATAGTTTTCAACATCCTCGGACAAAAATCTGTTTTTATCTTTTCAGCAGTATTTATATTCTTGTCATGAAGTGTTATAATCTTGGCTCTAATACCATCGAGAAGTGTCGTCATTGGTTTATCGTGTAACTTCTTAATACAGTTGTTAAAACATTCAGCAAGATTAGATGTGTTAATATCTAATTTGTGACAAGGAGCATACGAGCATACGCTGTAATCCAATGTTCAAAACGACGATTTTTATCGTTCACACCAGTAAGCCAATCATACAACGTCATGTTCTCGGCTTTAATTATATCAAACAAATGCTCTGCATCCGTCGGATTGTACGATCTAGCAAGCGAGTCTAACAAGTTTTGAAATGTTTTTTCTTTCGCAACTTGTTTCATGTTCTGTTTGAAATGTTGAATACAAAAAAAATGGGATGATTCTGGAAAAACAACACGCATGGCATTTATTAACCCTTTTTGCTTATCAGAAATGAATGAAATTCCATTCCATTCAATAGAAGAACTTTCAAACGAATTTCTTAACGTTTTAAAAACCAGGACCAAGAATCACTGTTTTCACCTTCAGCAACAGCATAAGCAATTGGATATAACTAGTAGTTTGGATCATGTGCATAAATAATAAATAAAATACCTTGATATTTAGATAAAAGAAACGTAGCATCAGTACTAATAACCGGTAAACAACCTCTTAAAAAACCGTCAATGCATGCCTTAAAACAAATATATTTTCTTTGGAAGCTATTGTTTTCTGCTGTTTTTAGAAAATATCTACTATCCGGATTTGTCTCCATAATTCTAAATTCGTACTCCTCAAGACTGCCATAAGCCTCAACATAACTTTCATTTATTTCGGCTAATGACATCTCTCGGGCTCTCCATGCTTTGGAATAAGTAAAAAAAATTGTGTGCTTTGTGTACACAATATTCTTTATATATATCTTTAATTATTTGTGATTCGCTATACGACTGATTATCTCTAATTATATCAATTATCCTGCTCTTAACCCATGCAGCGGTAGCTAGTCGATGATGTCCGGTTGTAAGTGCACTAAAACAAGAATGATGACTTTCTAATGTACTTATTTTTACTATTTGCCATTTTCAATGGATCTGGCATATACTCTCCAATTACAGTTCGATTGATCACAAGTATATATAATTCCACTAGCATTATTCATAGGACTAGCTGAACAACTAAAATTATGTTCAATTGCAACATTACTTACAAAACTTCTAAATTCAGAACGAGAAGAAAATTCTTGACCGATAACTAATTCATGGGTGATAGCATTATCCATATTATCATCTACGTCATATTTCATATTTTCAACTAAATCATCACTATTTCCATCGTCATCATCATCGTCAGATTCATCTGATGATTGATTTTGTTGAAAAAATGAACAATTTGTTGAAAAGAACTACCACCCGCAAAATATTGACTATTTCTGTTATCAAATGTTGTGGCTATTTGAATAACAAAAATATTTACATATCGTGATTGTGAATTAATTTCAAAAATATAATTGCATGCTTCATCACTATCTATTAAACATCTACAATTAAAAACATACTTTAAAATAAATTCGTAATGAATAGAATAACGTTGAATAATAAGATTACGTAAATTTTCAAAAGTAATACTTTCATAAGTTGAAAATATAGATTTCTCCTCCTTCGTTATCTAACCCATTTAGGTTACCTCCGTGCGAACATATTATTCTTACGCTACGATCCATAATCGAAGGAGACGACTGCTAGAGATTGATCATAATCTTCTGTTGGAGAACTTGATGAATGAGTGAACTGTAAGAATTAGATGCTGGTGAGTAATAGGAAGAAGAGTGAGTAATAAAGAGTGAATTGTGTGGATTGAGTGTTGGTTTCATGTGCTTTTATAGGTGAACTGGAAAACTAGCCGTTTGAATAGGGCCGTTGGGAGCGGTGGCCTGGGCCCGCCCACTCACTTGGCGGCTGCCAAGTGAGCCCGCCAACTCACTGGCGGCTCCCAAGCCCACCGCCAACTCAATTGGAGATGGTCCCCCCTGCAACTTCTTCAAAGTTGTCCCTCTCAGCGGAACAAGGATAAAATTCATCCCTTTAGACGGTAATTTCTGTTAATGAACATAAGATGCCAAGTAGAATAAAGCAACAATCAATCAAACAATAACTTACCAAATATATGCTCAGCTACATTTGAATCACCACAAGATTGGCTTGAGATATTACACAAAATGGAGGAGTTATCAGTCTATAACGCATATGAGTAGGTGTTTGTTTTCCATTTAGTTAACAAATGTCAATAAACATACATCTTTACAACTTTTCCAATTTTGTGATCACTCTCACAAGGATAATCAACCAAACAATCACATAGAAGTAAACAATGAAAACACACATAACATTACTAAGCAAATGAAACTTCGGCCAGACGAATTTCTTGTTAGCTTTCTCCCTTGGCTGTCCACTGCCGGTAAGAATATATTTGGTCTAAGTTGGGCCACTGCAACAAAAAGACAAGCAGTTAATATTTTAAATTGATATGTGATCCAGGGCCGGCCCTGAGCAATTGGGGGCCCAAGGCAAAACTTCGAAAATAGGCCCCAACATAATGTAAAAAAAAAAAAATTATTGTTGTAGGCAAGATTTGAACCAAGGACCTCTTAAATATAAGTTTAGCATTGTATCCACTACACCACAATGCTTTTTGTTAAAAATTGGCACATGATACATACTAGTTCTATTATAGACAGTTTCATGTTGGTGCCCTCTTTCGTCAGGGGGCCCTGGGCCGTCGCCCGGCCTGCCCTGGGCCAGGGCCGCCCCTGATGTGATCATCAATCACAGCCTCTCAAACTCAACATAGCATCGACATACCATCTCAAATAATCCAGGAATGTGCATCCAAACTAGATTCTATACAGATTACAGAAGGACTAGGGAAGCCTATGAAAAAAATGACTATAGAATGAACGCAACAATGAAATAATGTGAAGAGAGAGCACAATAAACAATGAGAAACCAAAAAGGGAAAGAGGATGAGGCTGAGATTCACGGTTCACCTTTGACCCATCATGAGATGATCCATCAGAAGCTTTTCTCTGGTCCTCTCTAAATCCCAGTAACAATGACTGCATCACTATAGTCGTCGGTAAGGTGGAGAAGGGCTAGTATCAAAACAGTGACTGCAGACAATCATCACCAGCGCCTCAAACACATAAAAACATGCATAAAGAGACAATCATCACCTACGCCGTTGATTCATCTTACTGTCCATCTTCAAACACAAGGCTGCAGCGAAGCTGCACCACCGTAGAAGAGAAATGAACAATGGAGGAAGTAATCATCAGCTCTCAAGCCTAATACTTCAACTAATGAGTGTAACGGACTAAAATCACACAATGGTGCATTCAGATCACCATCGCCTCCGGTACGCATATATACATAGAAAAAGTGAATGAATTGACCATTATAATAGGGAAGGGCAGAGGAGAAGAGGTTGCATAGGGCTAGGGTTTATCGCACATTTTTGAGGTACAAAATTTAGATTATCAGACCCCTTTTTTATATAGAGAGTAGGGAGAAGAAGACAATGCGCATGTTGAGCATAGAAGAATTGACCGAATTAAAATTTGAGTTACTTCCATGTGTTTGGTTAACCTCAAAAAGATTACTCAGCAAACTTTCTCAGGGACCCCTCTGATCCCCAATTAATGGAATCCGGATGAGCAAAATCCAGCCCCTCATTTACTAGCACATAACTTAGACTTGTTTCCTCAAAAATCCATCATGGTCTTTGGCAATGCCACTTCTTAGTTAAGGGTCAATTTAGACTGTATTTACATTCATCTAGGACACCATCTGGTGCCAAATGCATACGGAGAGCTAAACAGCTCCTCTCCCAGATGTACATTAGTTGGACATCAGCAAACGTCTCGTTTCAGGGTTCAAATAGGCGTTCCCGGAATGCTAGCCCAAGGAGCATTCGGAAAATGGACATTTGAGCAGACACCAATCTCCCAAACTAGCCCTAAATATCAGTTTTAACTACATTTCATCATACATACCGCAACAACAAAAAATCCAATACATCAGCCAACATAGTGTAAAGACAAATATTTTCCAAAAATAAAGTTTCTAACCTAGACATAATTTGGCATACTTACATAATGTGCCACTAAGAATCATGCATTTACAGATTGAAGGAAAAATCCATAAATACATAAAATAATAAGACAGCGCATTTACCTTTATGAGTATGAATGGTGGACCCATAAGAAACATGTCCAAAATATGAGTTTACCCATGATGATGATGATGAGATGGATGAGTGACACAACACATTACACATAAGGTCTTAACCAAAACCGACTGATTCAAATCAAGAACTCCAAAACTCTGATTCTGATTCAAAACAAGAACTCTGAGACTCCGATTTGAGACCTCCACAACTACAAAACCACATACCAATACTCATAAGAAGAGTCCGAAATTGATTCCGATAACCCACAATATGAACCTTGGTTTATCATAGTTCAATGAACAAAAAGAATTTCATGTAGCTGATCCCCATAAATTGGAAATATGTGAACTTTTGACTGACAGTTAAAATAATATTTGTGGACTAGAGATCAAAGTATATCAATCACACAAAGTTACATGAAAATAAAATGACCCCAATAAGCACCTATATTAGTAGAAACGAACTGCATTATATTTCCTCACAGAAAATATATATTAAAATATACTTCCAGTGAAAAAAAAAAAAACAAATTTGGCATGTTCTAATACTGTAGGATGCACTAGTGCTCCAGGGAGATAAGAGTTGTCATTCCAAAATGTATTAGACACAACCCGGACACTCCAAAATATGCAAGAACAAACCAAAGTATCGTGTACATGCCTCAGTCCCCTTTTCGTGTTGTATCCATGTCCATGCAACATACTTAGTACTTTATAAAACAAAAGATAACAAAAATAACATAAAAAAGCATATATATATATAACAAAATAACATAAAAAAGCATATATTGCTCTGAAAAACACAATTGAACATAGAATTACCTTAACAATTACCATTTCAAATCATGCTGCAATGTGCTCATTCTAATAACACAAGAAAAGCTTATAATCGCAGTAAACCTCTCAATGGTGTAAACAACACAATTGAACATAGCACCATGTTACCATTTTAAATCATCAGTGCTTCGACAACTAAATTGCACAGAGAAGAGATTAAGTAAGAAGATGAAGGTAAAGGGCAACAAATATTAAAATGACTCCAAGAACAAGAAAAAAGAAGGAAAAGATAAACAGTAGGGAGAAGAAGAAAAAAAGACGGGAGAGTGACTTAGAATCTTCTCATCATGATGAGTAATGACCTCACTACCAACTCTGCACCCTTTCTCCGTTACTAAGGAATGGTTACAGCATCTGGCCTGCAATGGGTATAGGTGGGAAGAAGAAACTAAAGTTTGAATGGAATTAACAGGCTAATCGCCAACACTGAGTTCGGCTAATTGCTGTCGTCACACACCCACGTGCACACACACAAACATTATGTGTGTCTGAATACAGATGCAGATAAGTACACGTACAGACACAATAAGGATACTGACACCATCTTCCCTATCTGTACAACATATAAATAGACGCGCACGCACTCAAGCAGAAAACAGCAGAAAAAGAAGAAAAGAGAGAAAAGGATCAGATTCGCCTTTGATCCATCATATATGGAAATTCAATCGCGTTTTCTCCTTCCTTCCAACAAAAGGCTGCAGTGGAACTGCCTCGCCATCAGAAGATGAAGTCAAGGGACGGGTTTATGGGTTATCCCTTATCTGAGATACACCTCTTTATCACCATTGTCTCTCCCACACACACACACACACATACACACGCACACAAACACACATGGGATAATTATAGGTGGTAGGGGATAGAATAAATCTTGCCATGACCTAACTTCAAGTCCTGTGCACAATGCACCAAATTCGGACTAAATATACATGTGGCTATTACAGGAAATAATACTCACAACAATATTTCCTTGTATACCCTGGCGACCTAACCCAATCACCATACAAAGACGTAGAGAGGAACACACGCACACACAGGAAATAAAGAAGTCAGACGTTTAGGTTCACCTTTAATCCATCAATTTTTCCACTTATCCACTTCTTCCTTGTAACAAATGGCTGCAGAAGAGTTGTGTCACCATCAAAAGAAGTGTAGGCAGATAAGTTGAGATAGGTCATAAGTTAAGGTTTGCTTTAACCCTTTAATCTGATATACGAGGTTAGTTGTCACCGCGCCTCTACTATACAGAGACTGTCTGAAGGTGAAAGAGGAAAACTCATCAACTGGGGAAGATGAATTGGAGGCAACCTCTCCATGGACCACCAAACCCTTGCTTAAGGGATAATCCAACTGCACCTCTTATATGACTATTCCCAATCACAGTCACAAATTTGGCATTTGGGAATAATTCGAGGAAATCGAAAAGTTCGGATTTTGGCAAAATTCCAGATGTATCAGAATACTATATATAACATTATATACAATTGCATAGAAAATCATATCTTAATAGAAATTATCAAAAGATATGTGATGATAACTATTCTTCCAATCTTTTTTCAGGAAAAAATATTCCGCCATCATACCATTAATAAAAATGCAAGGAAATAAGCAATTCGTCAAAACTTCCTATCAAATTGAATGTTATAATCATTTTTATAAACATTATGCTTGAGATTTATAAAATCATAATAACTTGTGTTTAAGCACCAATCTTGGGCATTTGAACAGAACTTGAAGAAAATGGAGAAGTAGCTTGAAAAATTAGAGAGAGAAATTCCAAACAAGGCCCAAGGCTCATAAGGATAATAGATGGAGCTGAGTGACTTGTAATGTGAGAAGAGTGAGCTTGAGTGACTTGTAATCTTGGCCTTGCGCCCCTTTGTAATCTTTGTATCAATATCAATAAAATGCATCTTTTGAATGACTTGTGTTTTGTTCTAAATTTTCGCTGCTATTATTCAATGTCACTGCTAGGGACTTCTGTGCGACGACTCCGTCGCAACCGCTGAAATCGGCTGTTATGGAACTCGCCTTGCACGAGCGCAATATAGGCTCGTGCGGCATCACGCCTTAGCGAGGACGATCGCTCCTACGGGAGCGGGACGTGACATAATGGTATCAGAGCACGGCTTTACTGTAGTGCCCCGTCCCGCTCAGTCAATCGGAGGAATCGAAACGTCGATGGCGTTCGGACTTAGCATGCAACGGCAACTTGAAGACATCGCTCGGCCGAGGCGACCGCTCGCTCAGGTGGGGTAGTTTCGGTAAACTTGCCTCATCTTAGCCTTCACATAATAAATCGCATGTTTTCAACTTGCACAAGTAGGCTTGATAATAAAAGAGATGAATCCACATAGCTTAAGGGAATAATCCCGACGGGTCGAACTGAGTTAGAATATGGAAAGGTCCAACGGCCGTCTTAGAGTTGGTGCACGGTGGGCTTTGAAAATGACACTCGATCCTTCGTCCCGTGGCTTGGGAGAAGGAAAGTTGGTTGAGTAGGCGAAGTGTGATCGTAGCCTAAGTCATAGGAGTCGCCCGCATGAATGCTTCATAAAGCATGCACGGTCCCATCATCCAAGACTTGGCATAGCCTTGGCTTCCCCATGAGTTCAGTTGCGTTGCACGGCTTGTAACATAAGTCTAGGCACCCAAATGACTTGGTCGTTCAAAGTCGAACGCGTGCACGGCACGTTCCATCAAGGCAAAGCTTGACGCAACCTTTGCTCGTCAAGTTGTTGCAAAGTTAAGTTAGGCAAACTATGTTAGGCTATCGGAGTAGTAGCAAGCACGGTCCTACGAGTCCTACGGCTGGGTATAGCCACGAAGTCCTACGGTCTCAAAGCTAGTCATATGGAGTATGAGTTGGACGATAGTATCGCACGGATCACAAGTCGATTTGAAGGCACGACGCACGGACTTAGTGATTAAGGCACGAGCCACGGTTGATTCAAATTAAGTTATGGAAAAAGGGGGCTATCAAATAGTCAATCCTAAGTTGAGTAAAAAGGATATGGCATCAAGGGAGAAGGCTCGCGACCGTGGGTCGTCGAGGGATCTCAAGGATAGAAGTCTTGAAACTTGATTTTGAAAGAGAGGGTAACACTGAAAGAAGAATGACTGTGTGAGACGTCAGTTTGAGTCGAGTCTTGCATGGTCATGGACAACTTATCGACAAGGGCGATGTTTCCTCGAGCGACAACCCTGGGCCATGGGACTGACTCGGCCTAGAAGGAAACAGGGTATAGTGGTGCATAAGGTTTTAGCACAGGGTTAAAGCGGGGGCTTACAATGGATGCTAGCTATTTGCGTTGGAAGGTCCCCGATTTAACAAAAAGCTATACGTCTCAGGATAGCTTGTTATGCTAGTGGCCAAGTTCATATAGATGTCGGCAAAATAGCGGCTATCCGCGTGTATGCCTTTGGATTGAGTCGAGTTGAATGTGTGTACAGTTAGAACACAAAGAATGTTTGGGCATAAGATTTGGCATCAACATAGGCGTCGTGCTTCGACACGAGTTGTGGCGTCGAGTCTTAAGATGTTGGCATAGAGTTGCACAAGTGGGATTGAGTCGTCTCGGGTTTAAGTCAGGAATCGCCGCAAGGCAAGTTGGCTAAGTGACACTGAGTTCACAAGTCTCGATTGGGTCAGTTGGTGATCAAAGTAGCAAAGGTCGCTAGGCGGCAAGGACCGCAAGGCGGCGATATGGTTAAGTCTCATTGAATTGCGAGGCACGGCTTCAGCAAGGGTTTGTAGCACGGTCACACGGAAATGGAGCCCCATCGCGTAGTTGCGTCTCTGATTTTGGCCGAAAGGCAAGCACGACTTGATAGGTTAACGTTGTCGGCACAAGAAGGGTCTGGAGGCAAGGTGTGAGTTAACATTGTTGTTGCAAGCATGAGATAGTCTAGAGACACAAAATAGGCCAAGGCGTCTGTCCTAAAACTGATCCTAAGGCAAGAGTAGAAAGACAATACAAAAAGGGACTAAGTTGCACAAAGTAAATCAAACGTGTTGGTTTTGTATGGGTGGGTGAGGAGCTCATTCCACCAGTATAGTTGAGTACTGACACCCACATAGTTTTCATGTGCAGGCACAGGTAGAAGCTCGTGGCGCGGAGCTCGCTTGGATGCGTCGAGGCACGGAGTTCCTTGGCAATTCGAAGCGTGCGGCCGCATGGAGTCAAGACTTATACGGGACATAATGTATAGACGTCGCCTTCCAAAACATCCGCTGGCTCAAGACATGTATTGAGAGATAAGAGAGAGCTGAGTGACTTGTAATGTGAGCTTGAGTAAGCTTGAGAGACTCGTAATCTTGGCCTTGCGCCCCAATGTAACCTTTGTTTCAATATCAATAAAGAGCTTCTTTTGAATAACTCGTGTTTTGCTTCAAATTCTGCTGCTATTATTCAATGTCTCTGCATGGAACTTCTGTGCGACGACCCCGTCGCAGCCGCTAAAATCGGCCGTTATGGAACCCGCCTTGCACGAGCGCAATCTAGGCTCGTGCGGCATCACGCCTTAGCGAGGACAATCGCTCCTACGGGAGCGGGGCGTGACATTTACGTCCTTGGACTATCGATTGAATTCTTTAACTCTGTCGTTTCTGCAAACTCTGAAGTGTTACTTCCGTAAAGTTGATATCGTTGGTGCGCTCTCTCTCAAATGTTTCACGAATGTCCCTACAATAAGTCTATTTATTTTGCAAAACATAGGAGAACAGTTTTTGACAAAACAAAAAGATGGTTCGCATAAGCACGATTGGCTAAGTCGGGTTGGGTATATACACCAAAGTTGCGTCGACCTTAGAAGAGTCGAGTGAGGAATTCGTAATGTTTCGAGCATGAAACGAGTTTGGACTTGTTTGAGTAAATGAGATGACTATCGATAGGGGTGCTATCGAACGGCGATATCGTCGATGCGATATAGATGAGCGTGCTTGGAATTCGAGGAATGGTTCGAATGGGATTCGAAAAGTCAATTTAGATTCAAATGATAGTTTTGAGGATTTGTTGAATGACTTCATTCCTGAGTGGTGTATGCGATAGCCTCAGAAATGTCGATCGATCAATTGAGGATAAGGGGTATCGGTGAGTCTATCAGCAAGCATCGCACATATGCAAAGCCTTAGATCGAGTGCGATTGAGTGAGTTGTTGTCTTGAAGTTTGATAAGTGGATTCGAACAAATTAGAAATAATGCGCACAGAACGTGCACGGGATTGAGGATTGTGCGAAGTAATGAAACGCGAAAATGATTGAGTAGGCAAAATCGAATCGAGGAAAAATTAGGGTGTACGAATGGATGACTTGATCGAAGAAATTGATACAGATCGTATACGAAAAGTTAGCACGACAGGTAGATAGCGTGCATGAAAGGTTTGATTGGAAGTTACTGAAATGACACAAAGGATTGGAATGAATGTTGCTCGATGACTTGGGATAGAGGGATGAACGATACGCAAATTTGGGTTCGAAGAAATTGATGTTGTGAATGATTCGAGGGATAATGATCGAACTTGAATTTGAATGTTGAGGAGATTATCCAGTCGGACGATAGCATCATTCGCACGACTCGAAATTGGTTGCAAAGGAGATCGTCAGGTTATGCATATCGTCGATGGTATTGAAGTGTATCAAAGATCGATATGCGATAACTCGGGGGTACTCCGACTCGACGAATGACGATCGTGCAAGTGTTATTGTTCGGTTGGATGATATACTTAGGATTTTGATGGAGATGAATGTTGGATAAAAACAAAAGTGTCTTGAAGGTTACGCGGATAACCACAGCGTCGACATTCTTGTCTTGCGCGAGCGCGACTCCAGCCTCGCACATGCGTCGCGTCGGATTTGGGACGATCGTTCCTCGTGAGCGCTGACATGGTTATTTATGTCGCGAGAATGATCGAACTCAAAAAATCAGGATGCGGCAACTTTGATTGTCCCGACTTGTTGATTTGATGCGAAGGAAAATTCGAGAATGTTAGGACTTGCGATTGATGAATGAAATAAACTTGAGGATTGAGTAGGTCCGATCCGCGCATCAAGAATGAATTAGTCTAGACTCGAACAAAGAGTTACGTCCCGATGAGGACGATTATCCCGCGGGAGCGTGCATGGTGATTCATGACCACCGTGGATAATCTGAATCGCGTGAGATCGGGGCGCAACATATTGTTAAGCTAGACGACCTTATAATCGAATACGTGAATTGGGATAAATGACTTAGGGAATATAAAATGTGAATTATGGTTTAGCGTTGAAATGTGTCGTAGCGTACTTGACTTGGAAAGTTTGATAGGCGGATTATGTCGAACGTGTTCGAAGAGATAGACTATGCGAAATGGCTTGATGAACGAGTGATGTTGATACGTCGTGGAATTGGTTGAACGTGAGTTATCGTAGGATGGCTTTGCTGAATGACTCAGAACCCGTGCGACGAATGTTGGGATGTGTGTAGGGAATCGATGCTCGATGTTTAGAAATCGAAGTGATGCGAGCTTGTGTAGAAAACCCCGTACCATCGAGTTGGTTTGACCTTAGGATGGGGTCAGTATTGATATTGTTGTTTGGGAACTATGATTCCAATACTGACGGATGACTTTAGCCGAAAGACATAGCCTAGCGGTTAGGCAGACGTTCCGACATGAAGAGATAGGAATTGTGGAGGCACCACTCGCGAGTCTCGGCTGACATGCACGTATATCAGGGACGCCCGAATATGTGCACGATCCGACTCGAGTGATGATGGCGGATTCTCTATCACGAGGCTTGGCTGAAATGCATGTATTTTGGGGATGTCTAGAATATGTGCACGATCCAACTAAGTGATACGTTGAATCAAGTGAGACTTGAGAAATGGAAAAGTGTCGAGGATTTAAAATCGTATTAAAGGAAAGACTGATAGTAGCACAAGTGTGGCTCGGATTTGGGAAATGCATAGGAGTAGTGTGTGCGAGAGTTCTTGAATGTGGAAACCAGTGATAAGTCGATAAGTGTACTCAGTTAGTTTCGAGGACGAAACTTTTTCTGAGTGGTATATGATGTAGTGTCCCGTCCCGTTCAGTCAATCGGAGGAATCAAAAAGCCGACGGCGTTCGGACTTAGCCTGGCAACGACTTGCTCGGAGACATCGCTCAGGTGGGGTAGTTTCGGTGAACTTGTCTCATCTTAGCCTTCACATAATAAATCGCGTGTTTTTAACTTGCACAAGTAGGCTTGATAATAAAATAGACGAATCCACATAGCTAAGTGAATAATCCCGACGGATCGAATCGAGTTTAGAACATGGAAAATGTCCCACGGTCGGCTTAGAAGTATTGCACGGTGTGCTTTGAAAATGACACTCGGTCCTTCGTCCCGTGGCTTGGGAGAAGGTAAAGTTGGTCTTCGTCACAAGTTAAGAGTTAGCCTAAGTCATAGGCGTCGCCCGCGTAAATGCTCGATAAAGCATGCACGTTTCCTTGAATGCAAGGCTCGGCGTAGCCTTTATCGTCCCACGAGCTAAGTTGTATCGCACGGCTTAGGGCATAAGTCAAGTTACCCAAAGAATTTGGTTGTTCAAGTTGAGCGTATGCACGGTCCCACGGTTCTACGGCTGCATATAGCCATTCGTTCCCACGGTCTTAAGGCTCGTCACATAGAGTATGACTTGGACGATAGTGTCGCACGGAATACATTGGGTTATGAGGCGGTCCCTCGGTTGGAAGTCTCACGTTCCTATGCACGTTAAGAAGTATGAGGCGGTCCCTCGGTTGGGAGTCTCACGGTTCCTATACACGTTTTCAAAGTATGAGGCGGTCCCTCGGTTGGGAGTCTCACGGTTCCGATGCACGTTATACAAAGTGTGGTTTAGAGCACGAGATGCTAAGTACAGTTCCAGCGTACCGTAACATTAGGCCATGCATTTACGTGAGTCTAGATGTCTCGTGGGTGCGTGGTCATGGACAACTTATCGACAAGGGCGTTTGTTTCTTCGAGCGGCACCCCGGGGGCCACGGGACCGACTCGGCCTAGGAAGAAACACGGTATAGCCGAGCTGGGTAATAGGCAATGGTAGTTCGGGGACTTGCATCGGGGATCGCTACCTGCGGTGCAAGGGTCCCGTTTGCCAGGCTATGTCCACGATGGCTTGTCGTGCCAGTGACCTTTCATATAGATAATTGGTGTGCTAAGCGGCGAATCCGCATGCACGGTGTCGGTCGTAACAAAGGAAGTGTAAGCAAGGTATGACTTGAGTTATGAAATGTGTGCTCGGTTGCACCCAAAGTATTATGAGGCCTAAGATTTTGCTATGCGTAAGACACATGCTTCGGCATACGATGTGGCATCGTACTTGAGTTCTCAACACGAGTTCCACAAGTTGGGTTAGACGTTGCGAGTTAAGTCGAAAAGGGCCGTAGGGCAAGTTGGGTGAAGTTACGTTGAGTTGCTGGGCACGACATCAATTATGAGGCACGGCTGCGCTGTCATAACAAAAGTATGGGTAAGTCAGTAGGTAGCAAGGCACTACCTCAAGGAGGTAGCACGGTCACACGGAAATGGGGTCTATCGTGTAGTTGCGTCTCTGATTATGGCCGTAAGACAAACACGACTTGATATGTTAACGTTATTGGCACGAGAAGGGTCTCGAGGCAAAGTATGAGTTAACGTTGTTGTTGCAAGCACGGGATGGTCTAGAGACACAAAGATATGCCAAGGCGTCTGTCATAAAACTGATCCTAAGACAAGACTAGAAAGACAATTGATAAGAAGGGACTATGTTGCACAAAGTAAATCTAACGTGTAGGTTTTGTATGGGTGGACGAGGAGCTCACTCCACCAGTACAGTTGAGTACTGACGCCCACATAGTTTTCATGTGCAGACACAGGTAGAAGCTCGTGACGCGGAGCTCGCTTGGATGTGTCGAGGCACGGAGTTCCTTGGCGATTCAAAGAGTGCGGCCGCATGGAGTCAAGACTTATACGGAACATAATGTATGGACGTCGCCTCCCAAAGCATCCGCTGGTTCAAGACTTGTATTGAGAGATGAGAGAGAGCTGAGTGACTTGTAATGTGAGAAGAGTGAGCTTGAGTGACTTGTAATCTTGGCCTTGCACCCCTTTGTAATCTTTGTATCAATATCAATAAAATGCATCTTTTGAATGACTTGTGTTTTGTTCTAAATTCCCGCTGCTATTATTCAATGTCTCTGCTTAGGACTTCTGTGCGACGACTCCGTCGCAACCGCTGAAATCGGCCGTTATGGAACCCGCCTTGCACGAGCGCAATCTAGGCTCGTGCGGCATCACGCCTTAGCGAGGACGATCGCTCCAACGGGAGCGGGACGTGACACCCACCCACCCGTTGCTGCTCTCTTTTCCCCTCCCGGCTGATCCCCCCGTCCCTATTCGGCTACTTCGCCATCGCCCGTCCCTGACTGCACCCCCCCCCCCTTCTCTTCGCGCTAGCGTTGCCACCGCCGCTACATGCGGAGAGAGGGGGCGGGGAGGGGGGTGCAGCCAAGGGCGGGCGAGTGGAGCAGTCGGGGTGGCGGCAATGGTGGGGACGGTAGTGGGGGCAGCCGCCGCGGGGGGTGGAGGGCATGGGGAGGCGAGGGGCGGAGGAGGGGGTGCTGTAGGGGTGGGGGTGGGGGTTGGAGGAAAAAGAGGGACAATTTTGTCTTTTTTTTATTTTTAGGTATCAAGTTAAAAATATTAGTTGAAGGAGGGTATTAAGTTAGTACATATAAAAGTTGAGGGCATCAAGTTGAAAAACTCGAATAGTTAAGGGTATCAAGTTGTAATTTAGCCTATATTTCTAGACAAAAAAAATTGGAGATTTTTTTTCTACCTCAACCCCAAAATTTACTAAAATCCTAAATTTCGTTCACTACTGAAAAAAAATTCTACATAATCGCCAACTCAAAGTATATTTTCTTCCATAATTTTGCCTATAATTGTTGTATTGTGCTACATTGCTAACAAAAATTCCTAATTTATCATGCAAATTTTGACATTGTGAAATTGATTTCCGATTATATAAAATTATGTGCTGACAGTAATAAGTCATACATTGTATCGATGATTACTAAGTGAATTAGATTCAATTACGATACATGGAACAAATTTGAGAAGAACAAGTTCAAATTTTGAGGAGGAAAAGAGAACACTTGGTGAAGAACAAGTTCAAAGTTTGAAAGAAAAAACAAGAGCAATAAGGATCTGTTTGGATTAAGGGTTAAGAGAGTTAAGTGAGGAAAAGTTAAGTGAGGGAGAAATAAAATCATGCTTAGTTCGAGGGTGGGGGTTTAGGAGGGAGGGTTAAGTGAGGGTTTATTTCACCCTCTTTTATCGTTTTTTTAACCCCCCCAAATGAGGGCTAACGAGAGGATTGCGGGATTTTGTTTAAAAGTTCATAAATATTCCTTATTTATTCTATAAAATATCATGATTTTTTTCTTCATTTTTTCTTGTTTTCCGTACCTTCCTAATTTATGAATGTATTTTTACAAGTTCTAATTAAAATTTCAATCAAATATAATTTTATGACATATGTAATAAGGTTATTTTGGTAACTATTTTTATTAATCCTCCTCTCACTCAAAACCTTCAATCCAAACAAGAGTTATTAAACACTCCCCATTTAACTCTCCCTTCAATCCAAACAAGGTTCTATGTATTGACTCTACTCCCCCTCACTTAACTCCCCATCTTTTGGTCATGCCTCCGTCCCGTAGGACCGATCGTCCTTGGTAAGGCATGATGCCGCGTGAGCTTAGGTTGCGCTCACGCAAGACGGGTTCCATAACGGCCGATTACAGGCTAAGCGACGTGGTCGTCGCACAGAAGTCCCGAAGCAGAAACATTGAATAAGCCAGCACAATGCTAAGTCCCGAAGCAGAAACATTGAACAAAGCACCCACCTGAGCGAGGAGTTGCCTCGATCGAGCAGGACTTCGAGCAGGCCATCGCATGGCTAAGTCCGAACGCCATTGGCGTTTTGATTCCTCCGATTGAACTGAGCGGGACGGGGCATTACACTTTTAATCCCACTTAACTCTGCTTATTTTTTTTCTCCAAGCAGATCCTAAGGGTTATGATTTTACTTATTTAAATTCTAGTAAAAGGAAGGTCAATCGTCCATCTAGCTTAAATTTTACTATGTACGTATGTGACATAATGGTACTTGGGGGTTCTAATGAGAGAAGTGGGAATGCATGATAAAAAGAAAAACGTCAAGAGAATTTAATGATAAGTGGACAAACATGAAGAAAAAAAATCATATAATTACCATTGTAATAGCCATCTAGGTCATATTCCATAATGTCACACTTTTTAAATTTAACCTAATTCATATTGTGAATTGAAACTTTCGATAATTGATTTTGATATCACCATATATAGAGTAAGAGAAGACCAAGGAAAAAAAATTAGGGTTAGGTTTTGCTTAATTGCAGGGCAAGGAGAAAGAAGAAGAAGCAAGGTCAGCCCTGAGCTCATCGGAGCCCGAGACGAACTTCCAAAATTGGGTCCCCATACATAATGTATAAAAAAAAAAAGTAAAAGTAAATTTAAAAAAACATGTATTGTTACCCAGAATTTACCCAAGATCCTCCTATATGCAACCTAACATACTAACCACTACACTATAATTATCTTATGTTAATTAAGGTCCATAAATTTATATTTAAACTGGCTTTTTTTTATGGCCCTCCGGATCCCTAGGCCCTGGGCAGTCGCCCTGGCTGCCCTGGGCCAGGGCCGACAACCCCCCCCCCCCCCCCCCCCCTCCTACATCAATCACAATCTTTATTTGCTTTCAGGGTACAATGCTTGAGAATTAATGTTCAATGTTCTCCCCCCCCCCCCCCCCCCCCACACCACACAAAAAAAAAGAAGGTTTCCAAGTATTACTCTTCTTCTCCTTGGTCCTTAACGAATAAAGAATCAAATGTTGCACCATTTTCCAATGTTTGATTTTGGTTTGATACAAATAGTAAAATTTGTACAACAAATGTTAAACTTTATCATCCATAACACAATTTTGACAATATTTACTCCATTTACATCAATTATTTCACTCCCTTGATTAAGGTCACAACTAAACACTTGAATTATATTTTACAAAAACATAAGTCGTAACCAAATAAAGTAAATAAATCATTACAAACAATATAGTTATAATCATTCAAAACAATAAATTTTTAAATATATACATCTTCATCAAATGTACTAAAATAATGTATTTGCAATGCCGCATATAATAACAAATGATCAAATGATATATGTAATAATCGATGTAGGATATTTTCCATTTTATAGCTAAAAGTTACAAGGCAAGGCAAACTAGTCTTTTTGGGTTGCAGGGTTGGACAACGTAATATAATTGACATTATGTTGTCAATCTAACTAGGGTGTTTGGTTGGACAAAAACAAGATGTATGTAATCGCGATTACAAGTTTGATTAAATTATATCAGTTTATTCTAAAATCGATTACGTCAAAAAACCTATGTACTCGTGATTACATTACAACTTAAGATGACGTTTGGTACGCGGTAATTTTTTTGTTTTTGGTCTTTTTGTCGTTTTTATCGTTTTTGTATTTTGGTCGTTTTTGCTATTTTTTTAAGTTTTTGGTCATTCTTACTCGTTTTAGGTCTTTTTTTTGTAAAGTTTGGTCGTTATTGCTTCTTCTTCTTTTCATTTTTGGTCATTTTTTTCTCGTTTTTGTTCATTTGTTGTCGTTTTTGTACCTTTTGTCACATTTTAATCGTTCTTGCTCTTTTTTTTTTGTCATTTTTTTTTCTCCCTTTTGCTCCTTTTTATCGTTTTTGCTCCCTTTTTTTCCATTTTTGGTCGTGTTTTTGCGCGTTTAATTTTTTTACTTCTACCCGTTTTTGTCGTATTTTTGTCGTATTTTTCTTTTTGGTCAATTTTTTTCGGTTTTTGGTCGTTATTGATCTTTTGTTGTCTATTTTCGTCCTTGGTCCTTTTTTGCCATTTTGATCATTTTTTGTCTTTTTTATCGTTTTTGATCCTTTTTTTATTTTGGTCTTTTTTGTTTTTTGTCATATTTTGTCAGTATTGCTCGTTTTTTTGTCGTTTTGGATCGATTTTTGTTCTTCTTTTTTCCCATTTTTTGTCGTTTTTGATCACTTTTGTCATTTTTGATTCTTTTTGTTATTTTTTATCCTTTTTTTTTATTTTTTTTTGTTTGTCTTTTTTGTATTTTTGGTCATTTTTGCTCGTCTTTGTCGTCTTGGGTCTTTTTTTTGCTCTTTTTTTATCGTTTGTCTTTTTATGTCATTTTGGATAGTTTTATCCTTTTTGACATTTTTGATCATTTTTGTTTTTGGTTTTTTCGTTGTTGTCCATTTCTTGTCATTTTTTTATCGTTTTGATTGTTTTTGTTTTTTTTTGCCATTTATGGTCAATTTTGATCGTTTTTTGTCGTTTTTATACCTTTATAATTTGAACTTTTTCTCATTTTTGGTCATTTTTCGTTTTTGGTCGTTTTTTCGTTTTTCATCGATTTTGATCGTTTTTCATTTTTGATGAGTTTTTTTTTTTCCTTTTTGTCGTTTTTGATCTTTTGTTTTTTTTGTTTTGGTCGTTTTCTATTTTTTTATTTTATTTTTGTTTTTTGTTGCTTTTTTTTGTTTTTTTTCCTCGTTTTGTTCGTTTGGTCATTTTTTGTATTTGTTTATTTTTGATTTTTTTTGTAAGGACAAAAAAAAACCTTTATTTATTATTTATTTTAAATTTTCATTTAATTTTTTTTTCTTGTTTTTATTATTTTTTTTATATTTTTGAATTTTTTATTGATTAACTTTTTATTTCTATGTTGTTTTTAAAAAAATTATTATATTACAAACTCAATTACAATACATGGTAAACCAAACATATGAATACCAAACATTTGAATGCAATTGACAATAAATTACATGTTTCAACTAAACATAGTAATATAATTGTAACTCTATTACATTACAAACCCATTTACATTACAAGCTCAATTTTATTAAGATTACAATTACATTATAATGAACCAAACAGATCCTAATTTGGAAGTATAAAAAGAAAGCAATTTGTTGAATAGCTATTTAGGTTTTGCAGTTTGAACCACATAATGTACAATCCTACTTAAAGAGGAAAGGGAGTCTAGAGTTTAGTTAATATAAGCTGGAAGAAAGAATAAAACAACAATAAATCAACCAATAATAACTTACCAAATTCATGCTCAGCTCAGCTGCATTCGAATCACCAAAAGATTGGTTTGAGATTTTACACAGAATGAAGGAGCTCTCGGTCTATAGCTTGGTTGCACGCATATCACCAGGTGTTTGTTTTCCATTTAGACAAATGTCAATAAACATACATATTTATAACTTTCCCAATTTTGTGATCACTCACAAGGATAATCAACCCAACAATCACATAGAAGTAAACAATGAAAACACACATTACTAAGCTAATGAAACTTCGGCCAGACAAATTTCTTGTTAGCTTTCTCCCTTGGCTGTCCACTGTCAGTAAGAACATATTTGGTCTAAGTAGGCCACTGCAACAAAAAGGCAAGCAGTTAATATTTTAAATTGATATGTGATCATCAATCACTCACAAACTCATTTGTTTGTATATATATATATATATATATATGCAAGGATGAAAATGTTGAAGAGTCACAAAATTAACTTAGTGTGAGGCTTGAAAACAACACAAGATGAGCACAATTAAGCAACCTGAAATAAATATAAGTATACTTTTATTTTGAAAAATATATGGTATTTTCTCGGCTAATTAGCGTTTAGACCCTAGAATTTATACAAGTTTAGAATTTAAGCCCTCACATGTCCGATTAGAGAGTTTAGACCCAGAATTTTCATTTTTTTTTTGTTTTCTTTTTCCAATTATACCCTCCCTAATCTATATATGAAAATTTCATTATCAAACATGAGGGGAGGGTATATTAGGAAAAGAGAGAAAAAAATAAAAAATCCATGATCTAAACTCTCCAATTGGACATGCTAAGGCTTAAACTTTAAACTGGTATAAAACTCAGGATCCAAACACTAATTAGCCCTATTTTCTCTCCTTGATGATACTTCTAATATAGCACAGAAGTTTCAGCCACCAATGATCTAGAAGCAAGTTTCCGCTAAATAGAAAAGGTAAAAGTAACTCTGCACGACCGCATAAACACATTATTTACATCAATAAGACATTTCATATCTCAGCTATCCAAAACGCTCTTCAAATTTCCTTATACAATAAAAACAACAAAATCTTTTATCCCAAATTTTGGGGGTTTTTTAAGCTATTAAAACACTATTAAACATAGCATCGACTTACCATCTCAAATAATCCAGGAATGTGCTTCAAAACTAGATTCTATACAGATCACAAATAATCCAGGAAAGACTGAAGAAAAAAAGATATAGAATGAACGCAACAATGAAATAATGTGAAGAGAAAGCACAATGAACAATGAGAAACCAAAAAGGGAAAGAGGAAGAGGCTGAGATTCACGGTTCACCTTTGATCCATCGTGAGATGATCCATCAGAAGCTTTTCTCTGGTCCTCTTTGTACCTCAGTAACAATGACTGCATTGGCTGCATCACTATAGTCGGAGGTCGGTAAGGCGGAGAAGGGCTAGTATCAAAAACACTGACTGCAGACAATCACCACCAGCGCCTCAAACACATACAAACATGCATAAAGAGAAGAAAAGAAAAATGAAGCAGATAAAAGAGGAAGGAGGCTCAGATACGCCGTTGATTCATCTTACTGTCCGTCTTCAAACATACGGCTGTAGCAAAGCTGCCACGCCATAGAAGAGAAATGAACAATGGAGGAAGTAATCATCAGCTCTCCAGCCTCATACTTAAACTAATGAGTAAATGTAACGGTCTAAAATCACACAAATGGTAAATTCAGATCATCATTGCCTCAGGTATGCATATATAGATAGAAAAAGGGAAAAAGAAATGAGATAAGAAAGACGGAAAGAAAGAAAGAAGAGAACCAGATTCACCTTCGATCCATAACATTATGGATAGCATTAACATTCCCTCCCCTCCGTACAATAACTAATGGGTGCCCCGTGTTATAAACCCAAAACTTAGGGATAGTGTAAATAACCCATATTAAAATGACTCCAAGAACAAGAAATAAGAAGGAAAAGATAAACAGTAGGGAGAATAAGAAATAAAAAAAGATGGGAGAGTGACTCAGAATCTTCCCATCATGATGAGTAATGACCTCACTACCATCTCTGCACCCTTACCCTTTCTCCCTTGCTAAGGAATGGTTATAGCATCTGGTCTGCAATGGTTATAGGTAGGGAAGAAGAAACTATAGTTAGAATGGCATTAACAGGCAAATCGCCAACACTGAGTCCAGGTAATTGCTGCCGTCACACATCCACGCGCCCACATACACACATATGTGTGTGAATACAGATAAGGAAATGACACAGATACAGACACGATAAGGACATTGACACCATACAACATATATAGACACACACACATACACACAAGAACAGAAACAGCAACAGCTTTAAAAGAAGAAAAGAGGAAATAAGAGGACCAGATTCATCTTTGATCCATCATTTATGGAAATTCAATCCCATTTTCTCCTTCCTTTCAACAAAAGGCTGCAGCGGAACTGCCTCGCCATCATCAGATTTCATGGCCAACTCTCCTCTGCTCCACTCCCTCTTTGTACTGCTAGCTAATGGCTGCAGCAGTTGGCTGCCTCGCCATTATTGGAGGAAGAGAAGAGTATAAATTAGGCAATTAAAGTGAACATAGGGCAAAGTACAACGCATTGAAAATTAGCCACCATCACACTGTCATCATCACAGGGAAATGTTCATGATATTTAGCTGCAAATTAGCGAGAAAAGGCACAGATTCGGCTTCAATCTATCATCACTGACAATGTGGAGAGGAACCCCCATTCTCTTCATCACTCCTGACAAATGGTTGCAACCAAGCTGTCTCGCCATCATCAGGAGGAAATCCCAACATTGCATTAGCAGTAAAGCAATGTATTATAGTCAGTAGTACCATTACCATCTTCATAGCCTAGAAGAAGTAGAGATGAACAAGAATACGAAACAGCCGCAGTAGCAGCAACAGCAGCAATATATACTGCTCTCTTCCCCATTGCTAAAAGAATGGCTGCAGTAGCTGCCTCGCCATTCACAGAGGAAGAATTAGGGTTAAGATTTGGGGCTACTCGGTCTAAAGTAGTACAATGTTGAGTTGAAATCATCATCACCATCACCATAGCCTAAAAGTGGGACATGGATATCATCGCCATCATCATAGCCTAAGAGCAGCGCAGGAAGATCATGATCCCTATGCTCTCCGTCTCCTTCCTCCTAATGAATGGCTGCATCGGAGCTGCCTCGCCATCGGTAAAGGGGGGAAGAATAGACGGGCAATTAGGGTTTACTCATCATTATCAACACTCGAGAGGAAGGAAGAGTAGGGCACCACCACCAACAACAACAACAAAAAACAAGCATAAGCAGCCATGATAAGCAATCCCAAACCAATTCTAAGATTCATCTTTGATCCACCACCTTATTTAATTACCACATCTCCTTTGCTCCGCTCTCCCTTCCCCCTGCTAACTAATGGCTGCAGGAGCTGCCTCACCATCAGAAGGGAAGAAGAGACGAACAAGAAGGTCCCCATTACCACCACCCTCTGCCAACGGATGGCTGCAATGTCCGTATGCCATGCCTTTATCAGAGGAGATGGGAAAGTGTAAATTAGGCAATTAAAGTGAACTTAGGGCAACGTTCAAGGCATTAAAAATTGAGTCCATTTTTGTTCACGCACCCAACTTGTTTGGATGTTCACCATTCCACCCCCACCATTGTCATCATCATACGGAAAAATTCATGAAATTAAGGGTACTTTTGATTACAAGGTGGAAAATGTGGAAAATAAATTAATTCCACAGAATTATTTTACTAGGGAAATAATTCCATGGAAAAAAATTCCACGGAATTAATTTGGGTGTTTGATTGTCGTTATTTTCCATGGAAATTAATATTTTCCTATAGGCTGGTCCAATTTTATTTTCCACCATTTTGGAGGAAAATATGGAAAATGATAGATTTCTGGAAAAGAATTCCATGGAAAATATATGCTATCAAACACTACAATTGATGGAAAATTTGTTATGAAAATATTTTCCATGAAAAAAAGCTCAATCAAGCAAAGCCTTAGCTGTAAATTAAACACCACCACCATCATCATCGAGGTGAAAAGTTTAGGGTCTTTAGTAGCAAATCACCGAAGAAAGGAAGAAGAGGCTCAGACGAAGCTTCGATCCATCATCATCCACCGATATGGAGATGTATGTAATCTCATTCTCTTTATCCCCTTTCGCACAAATGGCTGCAACGGAACTGCCTCGCCATCGGAAGGAATAGGCAGAGAAGAAATTTAGGGGTTAGGAGGCAGAGAAGAAATTTAGGGGTTAGGAGGGTTTACTCATCATCATCGCCTCTTCCTTTAGTATATCCACAATTTAATCACACTCTTCATCCCTCCTCCCGACAAATGGTTGCACTAAAGCTTAGCCTCCACCACCATTTTCATCATCATGGGCGAAAATTCATGAATATTTTAGCTGCAAACTAGACACCACCATCATATCATCGAGATGAAAAGTTCAGGGTATTTAGAAGCAAATCACCGAAGAAAGGAAGAAAGAAGAGGCTCAGATGAGGCTTCGTTCAATCATCATTCATGATATGGAGATGTACATTCTCTTCATCCCCTTTCTTGGAAATGGCTGCAAAGGAACTGCCTCAGGAATAGGCGAAGAAGAAATTTGGGGATTAGGGTGTACTCATCATCATCGCCTCTTTCTGTAATCTATAATATAAAGCACAGTGGGTTTTTGGTCCAACCCATGTGCTTTGGTTCAACGATGATAAAAGGACTAAATTGCCCCTCTCTCTATAAGAGAGGAGGAGGTCCCATGTTGGGTGCGGAGCAACCGATTGTTCCAACGGCACCCCCGCCTCCAGCTCCTCTTGCACCGCCCCTCCCTCCGCCGCCTCTGCTCCATCCTCGCCCACGCCGTCGTTGCCGGCCTCTTCCACAATCCCTTCGTCGCAAGCAGTCTCCTCCACCGCGCCGTCGACGCCGACCCTTCCTTCGCCGCCTCCCTCTTCTCCGCCATGACCAACCCCAACCCCTTCTCCTTCAACACCGCCATCACCATCTCCGCCGACCCACTCTCCATCTACTTCCAAATGCTCCGCTGCCACGTCCCTCCCGACTCCCACACCTTCTCTTCCTTGCTCAACACCACCGCCGCCGCCGCCACCAGGTCGCTCCAGGCACACGTCCTCCTCCTCGGATTCCGTCCCGATCCCTTAGTGCAGACCGTCCTGCTCACCGCCTAATCCCGACGCGGCTCCGCCGACCACGCCCTGCGGGTATTCGACGGAATGCCACAAAGGGACGTCGTCTCCTGGACCGCCGCCGTCTCGGATCTCGCCGCCCTCGGACGCCCCGCGACGGCCCTGCGCGTCTTCGCTTCCATGAGGCCCTATGCCGCCCCGAACGCTGCCACCGTGGTCTTTGCCGTATCCGCCTCCGCCGAGCTCGGGTCCCTGGCGCTGGCCCGGTGCCTGTACGCTTACATCGAGAAGGCCGAGTTCGGAGGCCGCATCTCCGTCCGGAACTCCCTAGCGCTGGCCCGGTGCCTGCACGCCTACATCGAGAAGGCCGGATTCGTGTCTGTGCCATTATGGCACGGGTTATCCACTAGTCTATCCTATAAAGGATAGCAGGAAATAATCATCAGCTATGGAGGGTGAAAAATAAAATAGGGGTACATAAACCCATTCCTAATCTCTCTCTCCAAAGGCCGCATACTTGATCTTACAAGAGAAGAGAAATGCTTCTCTTGGTCACCAGCCTTCTCAACTGTTAATTGTTATTATTATTGCTAGTAGTGTTGTTGCGAAGGATGGGATTAAGGAGATTCCGAACAAGCTGAATTCATAGTGAAGCATCAATCAATATTCATTAGTACCATCATCATCAAAGAATCAGACGCTCAGAAGATTGCTCAAATGATTTACTTTGTTTCATCACCATGAGAAAAGATCTCACTACCACATATCCTCTGCTATCTTTCCTCTACCTTGCCATTGGCAAAGGGAGATAAGGCAGTTGAGGTTATTTGGACTAAAATAGCACAATCTTGAGTTCATATATATATATATATATAAAGAGAGAGAGAGAGAGAGAGAGAGAGAGAAGCAGTAGCATCCCGGAACATGGCCTCAGCTACCAACACCACCACTATCACCATATGGAGAAGTTTATGATATTAAGTTGCAAGAGGGCTCAGATTCAACTTGGATCCATCATTGTCACTGACAATGTGGTTGATGGAACCCCCATTCTCTTCATCACTCATGACAAATGGCTGCAACAGAGCTGCCTCGCCATCAGGAGGAAATCCCAGCCAAATCATCATCACCATTAATTTCCCCACGTTGCATTAGCAGAAAAGCAATATGTTAAGGTCACTAGTAGCATTACCATCTTCATAGCCTCAAAGAAGTAGAGATGAGAAAGAATAAGACGCAGCAGCAGCAACCACAGAAATATATACTGCTTTCTTCCCATTGCTAAAAGAATGGCTGCAGTGGCTGCCTCGCCATTCGAGGAGAGGAAGTATTAGGCCTCGTTTGGTTCAGGAAAAGGAAAGGAAACCAATTCATGGTATCGAGATAAATAGTTCAGGATATCTAGTAGCAAATCACCGAAGAAAAGAAGAATGAAAGAAATAAAGAAGAGGCTCAGATGAGGCTTCGATCCATCATCATTCATGGTATGGAGATGTAATCCCATTCTCTTCACCCCCTTTCTCACAGATGGCTGCAACAGAGCTACCTCGCCTCGCCATCGGGAGGAGGAATAGGTGGAGAAGAAATTTAGGGGTTAGGGTTTACTCATCATCATCACCTCTTCCTGTAATCTATCCTAAAGGATAGAAGCATAGTTTGCAGTATCGGCCGATACCGGTACGGTTTGTCATGTCCCGATCCGATACCAACTGATACCCGATATTGACCTATACCGACATTGACGTCTCTTTTCCAGTTAATACGCCAAAGAAAATTGAACGAAGAAGACCAATCAACAAGGATGTAAAAGCATAGTAAGGTTGTAAATGCATGTAAAAGAAGGAAACTTATCTATCGCGTGTAAACCAATCGGCAAGGGTGACTATTATTGCATTCAATTTCAAAACTACTAAGAAACGCTTCCTAATCTCTCTCTCTCCAAAGGCCTCATAGTTGAACTTATAAGAGAAGAGAAACGCTTCACTCGGTTACCGGACTTCTCAACTGTGAAGAAGAAGAATAAGAAGAAGGATGAGATTAAGGAGACCCCGAACTAACTGAATTCGTAGTGAAGCATCAATCTATATTCAGCAGTGCCATCATCATCATCATCATAGAATCAGAAAAGAGGCTCAGAAGATTTACTTTGTTTCATCACCATGAGCAAAGATCTCACTACCACCTCCTCTGCTATCTGTCCTCTACCATGCCATTGGCAAAGGGAGAGAAGGCGGTCGCAGTTACATGGACTAAAACAGCACGATTTTGAGTTCATATCATCAGTATATATATATATATATATATATATATATATATATATATATATATATAGAGAGAGAGAGAGAGAGAGAGAGAGAGATATTGAAGCAGTAGCAACCCCGAACCAGGCCTTAGCTACCAACACCAACACCGCTGCCATATGGAGAAGTTCATGATATTAAGTTGCAAGAGGGCACAGATTCAACATGAATCCATCTTCGTCACTGACAATGTGGTTGATGGAACCCCCATTCTTTTCATCACTCCTGACAAATGGCTGCAACCGAGCTGCCTCGCCATCAGGAGGTGGAAATCCCAGCCAAATAATCATCACCATTAATTTCCCCCCACTGCATTAGTAGTAAAACAATATATTATACTTAGTAGTACCATTACCATCTTCATAGCCTCAAAGAAGTAGAGATGAAGAAGAATAAGAAACAGCAGCAGTAGCAGTAGCAGCAATATATACAGCCGAGCTGGTCTAATGCGCCAGATTAAGGTTCTGGTCCGAAAGGGCATGGGTTCAAATCCCACTGTCATTAGCTTCATCATAGAATAAGAGATGGCTGCAACAGAACTGCCTCGCCGTCGGAAGGAGGAATAGGCGGAGAAGAAATTTGGGGGTTAGGAGGGTTTACCTCTACCTGTAATATATCCACAATGTAAACCCATTCTCTTCATCCCTCCTCCCGACAAATGGCTGCAAGAAAGCTGCCTCGCCATCACTAGGAGGAGGAAATCTCGCCATCACTAGGAGGAGGAAATCCCAGCCCAGCCAAACAATCATCGCCATTTTATTCAGTAAACTCCGCTCTCTTCCCACCACGCGGAGAAATAAATTAGGGTTAGGGCACAATTATGAGGTCCTATTTGAGTTTCTGTAGTCGAACTGGATGGAGATAGTCACATTGTGGAGAAGATGACGATGGTGATGATCCCCATGCCCTCTATCTCCTTCCTCCTAAACGAATTGCTGCAACAGAACTGCCTCGCCATTGGTGTAGATTGGGGGGGGGGGGGGGGGGGGGGGGGGGGGGGGGATTAGAATTAGGGTTTACTCATCATCATCAACAACTCTCCAGGGAAAGGACGAGCAACAGCAGCAGCGAGAAGAGGACACTAAGAGAGAGAGAGAGAGAGAGAGAGAGGAGCTGGACCTTCTTCTTCTGAGTTGAGTTGCTGCTGGAATCACACACCCTCTGGGGATCTGAAGGGGTCAGTGGAAGAAACCCCTAAATTATGTAACCCTCCTAATGTATTTTTTTCCCCTAATTATGTAACCTCACTTAACTCTGTTTATTGTTTTTCCCTCAATCCAAGCAGACCCTAAGAGAGAGAGAGAATAGAGATAAAGAAAAAGAAAGGAGGCTCAGATGAGGCTTCGATCCAATCATCATTCACGATATGGAGATGTATGTAATCCCATTCTCTTCATCCCCTTTCTCACAAATGGCTGCAACGGAACTGCCTCGCCGTCGGAAGGAGGAATAGGCGGAGAAGAATTTTGGGGGTTAGGAGGGTTTACTCATCATCATCGCCATTCCTGTAATATATCCACAATGCAATTCCATTCTGTCCTTCCCTCCTCCCGACAAATGGCTGCAACAGAGCTGCCTCGCCATCAGTAGGAGGAGGAAATCCCAGCCCAGCCAAACCATCATCACCATTTTATTCAGTAAACTGGTTAGGGTTTGGGGCTAGTCGGTCTGAACTAGCCTAAAAGCAGCAGATGGAGATAGAGACACATTGTGGAGATGACGACGATGGTGATGATCCTCATGCCCTCTCTCTCCTTCCTCCCAAACAAACGGCTGCAACGGAGCTGCCTCGCCATCGGTGTAGACTGGGGGAAGAAGAATAGACGGAGAATTATAATCAGTTCAACTACAGAACTAGTACAATGATGAGTTCAAACCATCAACACCACCACCACCATAGCCAAAAAGTAGCAGATGGAGATAGAGTCACATTGTGAAGACGATGACGATGGTGATGGTCCCCATGCCCTCTATCTCCTTCCTCCCAAACGAATGGCTGCAATGGAGCTGCCTCGCCATTGGCATAGACTGGGGGAAGAGTAGACGGAGAATTAGAATTAGGGTTTACTCATGATAATCATCAACATGGAAAGGAAGAGCAACAGCAGCAGCGAGAAGACTGAAGAGGGCTCAGATTTGGTTGAAGACAAGGGGGAGAGAGTCAAAAAGTGGGATGTAAGTACAATTCATATTAATAAGTGGGATGTAAGTACAAATTCATTTTAGTATGTGGGACAAAATTCAAAAATTCCCAAGAAAGAAGAGGCTCAGATGAGGCTTCAATTCATTATCAATCACGGTATGGAGATGTAATCCCATTCTCTTTACCCCCTTTATCACAGACAAGGTTGTAAAAATCGCTAGTCGGCCGCTAGTCGGTTCGTGGGGACTACGGATTAATCGGACTACTCGGGGACTAGTTGGATTAGTCGGTTTAGAATTTTTAATGAATATATATATATATATATATATATATATATATATATATATATATAATATGTTATAAAAATATTTTAAAAAATAATATGTTAATCGATGAACTTTTAATTATCGCAGACTACAGTGCATTTTCTTATTTATTATTTTGCATAAATTTCTATTTCGATAAATATTTAAATAATATGTTAACAACTTACTATTTTGCACGGAGAGTTACAGCCGCAATAGCAAGCAAAAGTAAAAAAAGTAACAAAAAAAAATTAAAAAAGAGCCACAACAACAGTAGCAAAGAGATAACAAAGCAAAAGTAAAAATAAAAAAAGAGTATGCTAGTTACTTTTTTCAAAAATAGAAAAAGGCAGCAACAAAGTAAAGAGTCGACGACGGCTGCCTTGACAAAGTCGACGACAGCCCAGACTAGTACCAATTTAGCTAATTTTTGGATGGACCAGCCCCTAATCGAGTCGACGGTAGCCGACAAGTGACTAGTCGGGGACTAGCCCCTAGTCGAGTCGGCGGCGGCCGACTAGCGACTAGTCGGGGACTAGTCGGCCGCCTAGAGGGATTTTTACAACACTGATCACAGATAGCTGCAACGGAACTGCCTCGCCATCGGAAGGAAGAATTGGCGGAGAAGAAATTTGGGGGTTAGGTTTACTCATCATCATCGCCTCATCCTGTAATCTATCCTAAAGGATAGAAGGAAAGAATCATCAGCCATGGAGGGTGAAGAATAAGAAGAGGGATACAAAAACCCATTCCTAATCTCTCTCTCCAAAGGCCTCATACTTGAACTTATAAGAGAAGAGAAACCCTTCACTCAGTTATTGGACTTCTCAACGGTGATGAAGAAGAAGAATGCTTCACTTGGTTACCGGACTTCTCAACTGTGAAGAAGAAGAAGAAGAAGAAGAAGAAGAAGAAGAAGGTTGGGATTAAGGAGATCCCGAACTAACTGAATTCGTAGTGAAGCATCAATCTATATTCAGTAGTACCGTCATCATCATCATCATCATCATAGAATCAGAAAAGAGGCTCAGAAGATTTACTTTGGTTCATCGCCATGAGCAAAGATCTCACTACCACCTCCTCTGCTATCTTTCCTCTACCTCGCCATTGGCAAAGGCAGAGAAGGCGGTTGTGGTTACATGGATTAAAACGACACAAATTTGAGTTCAAACCATCAGTGTATATATATATATATATATAAGACTAGGGTTGGAGATGCTCTAAGCAAACAAATGAATCCTAAGATTCATTTTTGATCCATCACCTTATTTTATTACCACATCTACTTTGCTCCGCTCTCTTCCCCCTGCTAACTAATGGCTGCAGCGGCTGCCTCGCCATCAGAAAAGGGAAGAAATGGCAAACAAGAAGGTTGTTGTTTAGCCAACACTGCCACCACCATCATGGAGAAAAGTTCCCGATATTTAGTTGCAAATTAGCCAAGAAAGAAAGACGAGAGGCTTAGATTCGGCAAAGGTACATCATTCCTCACAACGGAGCTGCCTCCATCAGGAGGAAATCCCAGCCAACCATCATCACCATTTTATTCAGTAAACTTAGCTCTCTCCCCACCACGCAAAGAAATAGTCGAACTGGATGTTGATAGAGTCACATTGTGGAGAATATGACGATGGTGAATATCCCCATGCCCTCCATCTCCTTCTCCCAAAGGAATGGCTGCGGAGCTGCCTCGCCATTTAGAATGGGGGAAGAATGGACGGAGAATTAGAATTAGGGTTTACTCATAATCATCAACACAGAAAGGAAGAGCAACAGCAGCAGCGAGAAGACTGAAGAGGGCTCATATTTGGTGAAGACTATGGAGAGAGTCAAAAAAAAAGTGGGATATAAGTACAAATTCATCTTAATATAAGTGGGATGAAACTCAAAAATTCCCAAGAAAGAAAGAAGAGGCTCAGATGAGGCTTCGATCCATCATCAATCACGGTATGGAGATGTAATCCCATTTTCTTCACCCCCTTTCTCACAGATGGCTGCAACAGAACTGCCTCGCCATCGGAAGGAGGAATAGGAGGAGAAGAATTTTGGAGGTTAGGGTTTACTCATCATCATCGCCTCATCCTGTAATCTATCCTAAAGGATAGAAGGAAAGAATCATCGGTCATGGGGGGTGAAGAATAAGAAGAGGGGTACAAAAACCCATTCCTAATCTCTCACTCTCCAAATGCCTCATACTTGAACTTATAGGAGAAGAGAAGTGCTTCACTCGGTTATTGGACTTCTCAACTGTTAAGAAGAAGAAGAAGAATGCTTCACTTGGTTACCAGACTTCTCAACTGTGAAGAGGAGGAGGAGGAGGAAAGTACCATCATCATCATCATCATCATAGAATCAGAAAAGAGGCTCAGAAGATTTACTTTGTTTCATCACCATGAGCAAAGATCTCACTACCACCTCCTCTGCTATCTTTCCTCTACCTCGCCATTGGCAAAGGGAGAGAAGGCGGTTGTAGTTACATGGACTAAACAACACAATAGGGTTGGAGATGCTCTAAGCAAACTCAAATGAATCCTAAGATTCATTTTTGATCCATCACCTTATTTTATTACCACATCTGCTTTGCTCCGCTCTCTTCCCCCTGCTAACTAATGGCTGCAGCGGCTGCCTCGCCATCAGAAAAGGGAAGAAGAGGCAAACAAGAAGGTTATTGTTTAGCCAACACTGCCACCACCATCATTATATCCACAATGCAATCCCATTCCCTTCATCCCTCCTCCCGACAAATGGCTGCAACATTCCCTTCATCCCTCTTCCCGACAAATGGCTGCAACGGAGCTGCCTCGCCATCAGTAGGAGAAGGAGGAAATCCCAGCCACAAACAAACACACACACACCCCACCACCACCACCCCCACCACCACAATCTAAGATTCAGCTATAATTCGTCACCATATTTCTTTTCTTTCTTTTTTCTTTTTTCTTTTTTCCTTTTTCCTCTCTCTCTCTCTCTCTCTCTCTCTCTCTCTCTCTCTCTTTGCGATGTTCGTCACCATATTTCAATACCACCTATCTCCATCGGAAGGTTCATATGCAAAAAGAAGAAGAAGAAGAAGAAATAAACTCTGCTCTCTTCCCACCTTGGTAAAAGAATGGCTGCAGTGGCTGCCTCGCCATTGGTGGAGAAAGAAATTAGGGTTTGGGTTTGGGGCTACTCGGCCTGAACTAGCACAATGCTGAGTTCAAACCATCATTATCGTCACCACCACCACCACCACCACCACCACCACCACCGTAGCCCAAAAGCAGCAGATGTAGATAAGAGTCACATTGTGGAGACGACGACGATGGTGATGATCCCGATGCCTTCCTCTATCTCCTTCCTCCCAAACGAATGGCTGCAACGGAGCTGCCTCGCCATTGGTGTAGATTGGGGAAGAAGAATAGACGGAGAAGGCAAATCTAAGGAGGGTTTATATGCACTTTACCTATATATATATATATATATATATATATAGAGAGAGAGAGAGAGAGGAGTTGGATGGACCTCCTCCTTCTTCTTCTTCTGAGTTTTGCTGCTGCTATAGTGAGAGGAGAGGAAAGAGAGAGGAGAGAGATGATTTGGGGATCTGCAGGGGTCGGTAGAAGAAGCCCCCCAAAAATTATGTAACCCTTACGTATACTGATATGTACTGTATACCCTTCTCCGTATAAGGGATCCAAGGATTATGCAAGTTATGCCAATATTATATTTGTAGACAAATAAATTTGTGATTTTTTTTTTTCGTGAACTCCAAAATTTATTAAAATCCTAAATTTTATTCAAACTTTAAATTTCTACTAAAAAGTTTTTTTTTACCAAATCTCCAACTCAATTTTTTTTCCGTAATTTGTCATATAATTGTTATATTGTGCTCCATTGCTAACTAAAATTCCTAATTTTATCATCCAAAAATTGACGTTGTGAAATTGATATCCGATTGTGTAGAATTATTTATTGACAATAATAAGTCATACATTATATCGATGATTACAAAGTGAATTATATTCAATTATGATGCAAGGAACAAATTTGAGAAGAACAAGTTCAAATTTTTAGAAGGAGAAGAGAACACTTGTGAAGAACAAGTTCAAATTTGGAAGGAAAAAAAGAAGAGCAATAAGGGTTAGGATTTTACCGATAGTAAAAAGATGGACAATTTCGTCCATGTAGTTTAAATTTACTATATATATATATATAACATAATAGGACTTGGGGCATGATAAAAAGAAAAACTTCAAGAAAATTTAATGATAAGTGGACAAACATGAAGAAAATTTTCAGATAATTACCATTTTAATAGCCATCTAGCTCATATTCTAGAATATCACACTTTTTAAATTTAACCTAATTCATATTATGAATTAGAAAGTTCGATAGTTGATTTTGATTCGCCATATATAGAGTAAGGCTGTGTTTGGTAGGAATGATGAAAAAATGGAAGGAAGGAAAATGAAAAAGATTTATTTTCCATCCATATGGAAAGGAAAGACTATTTTCCTTCTTTTGTGTTTGGTAAGATGGAAGAAAAATGGAAGTGATATATATATTTTTTTTGTTTGTTATGTAAAAAAAGTGGTAGAAAGGAAAATAAAAATATAGACATTACCAATTATATCCTCAACTAATAATATTTATTTACCATTTGACTTTATTGAACTACTTTAAAATAATACAATTTCTATATGGTATAATTGTAAATTAAGATGGGTATGCACTTTTTCTTCCACTTTTCCTCCCACTTTTGGGGTGATTGATTTTCTTTGGTCATGAGGGAAACCAATCCCTCCGCTTTTTCTTCCATTCACTTTTCTTTTCATACCAAACAAGAGAAAATATTTCCTTCCTCCCACTTTTCCCTCATTCATTTTCCTTCCCAAAAATGCCCTATGGCACGCGCTTATCCGTGCGCCTCTGCTCGCAAGCGGCGGCGACCGGCGACCCTCCCCTCAACCTCGCCCCCTCTACCCTCCTGTGCTCCGCGGCCAGCTACCCCCAGTGTAGTGTCCCGTCCCTACATCATGCCCCGTTCCCCGTCCACGGGGTGCACGAGAAAAGAACACTGTCGCTATCGACTCGGTCGGGACCGATAGGTCGGGATCGATCGAATCGATCGAACGGGAATGGTTGAATTAAGATCCATTCCCCGTTATGGAATGGCTTCTTCGGAACCAAATCTCATATTCAGCGGGTTGCGCCTCAAGGATTGACTCTGCGGCTGAGTCGGGAGAGACCTCCCGTTGCTCTGTTTTTCACGTCGCTTGCGTTGGTTTTGGCTTTGTTTTCTGAATGCATTTTCGTGAATATTTTCGATGGTTTTCATGGCTTGCGTTTCGAACTTCGCATTCGAATCAAATTTCCTTGAATAATATAGTGTTCTAATCGGTTGCTTGTGCGATTTCAGGTGATCGCGTAGTGTGAAACCCAGAGTTTTAGAATTTATATTGTAGCATAATTTTGTTTAATTATTATAGTTATTATTTATTATTATTATTATATAATTATTTATTAGTCGGATTTAGGAAAATATTATTTTTCAAAATTATCATTGGGTTTTTGTTTGTGGCCCTGTCCCCGATCCTGAGTCCGGACTCCGACCCCGAGTCCGAACATCAGATTCCGTTTCCCGAACCCAGTTTTCGTTTTCAGTCCCGAATCCGTCCTAAAATCTTTTATTAAAATATGGTTTTAGATAAATATGAAAACTTATTTTGTTGGTTAAAAAAATAATAATAATAAAACCCTTTTTCCCTTGGCCAGGATTTGTTCTCACGTTGGACTTGTTCCCACGTTGGACCTTTCCCCATTAAACTCCTCAACTCCCTCCTCTCCTTACAATTCTTCTCATCTACTTTATTAAAACACCCACCACCATCACCACTCACGAACAACACCCCCTCTTATTTCTCCAACTCCTGCTCCTCCTCATTCTCCTCTCCACACACTTCTCCCACTCCTCCCTTTTAAACACACCAGCAACACTCCCACCACCAGCACATAAACCACCACCCCCCTCTTCATTTTCTTCTCACACACTCTCTCTCTCACTAGAGCATCAGAACATTTTCTCCAAATTCTCGAGCCCGCGCGCCAGGCCAACCCGTGGCCCCGCTGCCCCTAGCACCGCCCCAGCGGCGTCCCGCCGGACCCCCGACTGGCCCCGCGCCCCTGCCCCGGTTCCTGCGAGCCTTCGGCGCCCCTCTGCCCGCCAGCGCTGTTCCCGAGAGCGCCTCCCGATCTGCTGTTCCGTGCCCAACTCGCCGTCCGCAACATCTTGCGGGTTTCGATCCGTTGTCCATCACCTTCTCGCATGATTCCAGCGCTGTCCCGGGGTTTTTCAAACCTGCTGTCCATGGTTTTCTTTCTTTATACCATCTGAGAGCTCTAGCCGAGCAACCCAAGGTATAATTCCTTTATCCCGTTCCATTTTCGGTAGTCGATGATGAATTTGGTCCCCGATTCTGTTCCAGGAATTCGGATTCGGTACGTTTCGAATTCGAAATTTTCGAACAGTTGTTGGATAGGTTCTGAGATTTTTTTGGTATCTTTAGTTAGTAATGTTAGAGCTTCTATTTTCCAAGGTTTATATCGGGTTTTCCGATTTTCAATTCGGGTTTTTCGAATGTTCTTCAGAAGCATATTTTGTGGATTGGTTATTATATTAATATTGTGGTGGAATAGAATTTATGGGTCTTTCCCTGGTTTGGGATATTTGTTGGAATTGTTGGAGCATTTTCCCAGTTTTGGGTTGTCCCAAATACAAAGGAGATGCTGCCCAAATTTTTATAAAAATTTATATAAACTTCAAATCGGTTTTTCGGAAATAATTTAATAGATTTTGGGCGACGACCGTACCGGTCCATGGGCCCTTAGCGAAATGCAAACGAAACCGGTTTTACCCGGACGTTGAGGCATTAGCTAACTGTGACGATTGGACCAAGTCTGAGACTCCTAAGATTTAATTTAATTTATTTTTAGTTTTGTTTTCGATATTTAAAATACGGGACATTAGTCAGAGCTAACTAATTTTCTCTTATTTTATTTATGTAAAGTTTGTAAGGGCATAAGCCCATATTTCTATTTTATTAGCTGTGCCCCTGTATTGCGTAGTCTAGATTTTTCATTTTTCTTTTCTTGGTTGATTTTTCCTTTATTTTCTGGTTGGTTTTATTCTTCGTAATTAGGCGCTTAGTTACATTATGACTAATAAGTATTTTGTGTAAAGTTAATAAGGATTTTCATGATAAAATAACTTGAATAAATATTGATAGTTAACAAAACCCACGTTTTATCATTGAAAGAAAATGTAATTTTATACGTATAATATTAAAAATATAAAGTTTTGCGAATTAACCGGTAAAGATAATTTTTCTAAGTAAACCAGAAACTGGCTATCCAACTAAATGAGAACCAACGTAGTACGCATCGTAAACCGTTAGCAGTAGATTAAATAAACAAACTTAAAACTTGACTAGGACCTGCTACTAGAAATTGCAACTAGCACACCTAGCTCGGTTTCACAATGGTTCTAAGTCAAGTTCTCAACTGTAGGATCTCGAAGACGAACTTGACTTCCTCCTCGGTACCAACTTGCCCCTACTCCAGTCTTACAAATCGAGGCAAATTACGGTTATATTATTCTGCATTTTTAATTAGTAATTGTTATCTTGCATGTTTAAACCACATTGTTACACAGAACTCTCTCCTAGAGTATCGATTTGTGAGACCCGTCTCACTGTATTGGTATTTTATACGGATACATGTTTATTTGAGCCGTATTTCGTATTTATTGATTTGCGTGATATTTTAAAATTTTCTTAAGTGTAGGATTTTCATGACTTGGTTTAACTTGGTTTGGTTTAGTTTGGTTCATTGTGAGGTGAGGTGTATGGTTTAGATTGAGTGGAGAGGAATGAATGGTGGAGATCACCTGAGCTTGTTATATAAGCCACTTTTCTCTCTCCCTCCTCATTCACCCTCATTCATTTTTTTTCCACCAAATCCTAGCCATTGGAGAGAGGCAAGTACACCTTGCCGAACCTTGAACAAATTTATTTTTGTTTGTTCCATCTTCTTTCTTGCATGATTCTAAGCAGGTTTAGAACTTGGAGTTTTCGGTTTTACCGAGTGGATTGTTGTAGATCTAGCTTTGTGGTAATTTCGGTTTTCATGGGTTTTGATCTGTCAAACTTGCATGTTTTTGTCAACTGATGGTTCCATGTTACATAGAATTTCATTTTACCCAAATTTGACCCATGGGAGTCTGGATTTGGGTTCCTATTGTTGTTTGGAGGAGCTTGGATGTCCTGGTATTTTCCATAGACATGTTCTCTGTGAGAGCTGTCAATTTTGCTTCTGGCCGCATGAGCACTTTTGCTTCTGGCCGCATGAGCGTTATTTATTGCATGGCCTTTTAATTTAATTGTTTGCAAGCTTGCATGCATTTGCATGCAACTTGCCTGAGCCGCATAGGCCATTGGTTATTCCCAGCCGCATGGGCCTTGGTCATTAGCATTAAATAATTGCTTGTATTAAATATTCACCATTAGTATTAATTATTTAGCTTTGGCCTTAAGCATAATATCATTTTCTTGCATGCTAAAATGCAAACAGTGAGCCGCATGACTTTATTATTGTACGCATACATTATCAAGCAAGTGGGCCGCATGGGAAATTTGTGCCTGGCCGCATAGGTTTCTGAAGATGAATGCATTGTAATAATATTATAATCAATGCATATACTTCGGCCGCATGGGCTTTTTGAAGATGAATGCATTATAATAATATTATATTCCATGCATTAGGCTTCAGCCGCATAGGCTTTTGAAAATGTGACACTTTTTGCATTTAAGTCCCTATTCCTTATGACTTAATGCCTTTTGCATATAAGTCCTTTTTCATTATTTTGTAATACTTTAAGTATTAGTCCTTTATGTTCTAATGATTTCCAAAGTGTTGTGCTTAATGACTTTTTGCATTTAGGTCCTTAACATTTAATAGTTTATGCATTTAAGGCCTTCCCTTGGAAAGGCTAGCCGCATAAGACTTTGTGTGCTTTAAAAGCCTTTTTGCATTTAGGTCCCCTTGGGAGACTCAGCCGCATATGGAGCAATTGAGAGCCGCATGGCTCACTTGTACTGTGATATTTTTTTTTTTATCTTGTAGAAAAGAAAAAGGAGCCGTATATACTTGCCAATGCATACTTGCCATCAACTGCATGGCCATTATTTATTTATTTTTGTTTGTATTTTCATGCAAGCAAATGTGAGACTGAGCCGCATGGCCTCTTCCCACTTGCTGGCCGCATGGCCATTGTACTTTGGACTTTGAATTTAATATTGGATCGCCTGGCTTTTATTGAGTTGCCTGTACTTGCAGGATATATTTTATTATATGTCATCATTGCTTGGCCACGTGAACCAATATTTAAATGGTTCACGTAAACTTTTTCTTATTGCATTAATTGTAGGGGGTCCCACATAGCTTCTTCTAGTTGACTTGCTTGCTGAAGTGGGAGTTTGCATTTAATGAGGGTCCCACTATCTTTTGTCTTATTTGATTTTATGGCCTATTTATTGTTTCATGGCCACATGGGGTCCCTCCCACTCTTGGCCGCAGGCACAATTGTATGCTAGCCGCATATGGCTTGCTGGCCTTAAAGGGTTGACTGATTACATTTAATTAATTTCGGAGCCGCATGGGTGGCCTCCCACTCTCTTTGACCGCATGTTTGTTCTCCCACTTTTGGACCGCATGGGTCCCACTTTGATTGTTTAAATGTTTTATTTGCCTGAATTGTGGTCAGAATTTTTTCCCACTCCCAACATGAAAATTGTAGAGTTTCTCCTTGGCTTCAAGAATATATATATTATTAATATATTATTATTTAATTGTGCAAGTTTCTTCCTTCTTTGATAAATGACATGACACGACGGTGACCCGTAGTGGTGCACTCTTGAAATGAACTTGACATGATATCTTGACATAATAACTTGAAATGATAATTCTTGATAGTGGCCCGTCGTGGCGCACTCTTGATAAGTAATAATGATAATGATAGTGGCCCGTCGTGGCGCACTCTTGACATGATATCTTGACATGATAACTTGAAATGATAAATAAAAATGACTTGATAGTGGCCCGTCGTGGCACACTCCTGACAAGAATTAATTAGTATCCTGACACCGTGGGTGTTGTATTGAATGTGCTTGTATAAGCTACCGTCAAGTCTTGCATCATGTCTAGGACATGAATTCCTGATTTCCCACGGTCAGGGATTCATATTGAATCTGGCTAGGTTAATGACTAGATTAATCAAGTAGTTCATGGAAAGACTTTTCCAGTTACCTGTTGCCCCTTTGACCCCGGCCTTATATATATATATACATGGGATTTGTTGCTATCCGTCGAGATGAGCGCACTTCCAGCCCGCCGTCGAGTGTGGTACCTTAGGACACATGTATCTTACTACAGTGTGTCTGCTATATCATGCTATCTTTTCCTTTCCTTTGCTGGGGTCATTCAGGTAGTAACAAACAGGTAACCGGACTTGGAAGAATCTTATTGCATCTTGCTAGTAACTAGGCCTGTGATAACCCTAGTTAGTTAAAGTATCAAGTCGTACTTATTGCTTGGCCGTGATTGATTGAATGGAGTCTAACTCAGTCTAGTCTTGACTTGATCCTGCACAAGATTGTCACATGACCTGATTGTTCATATTCGCCCCGTCCTGTACATGATCGTTACATGTCCTGATTTCTTATTTTATCCTGCCGATAAATGGTGGGAGAAACCAAGTTCTGTTCAGACGAAGGGTTACAACCCCGGTCCTTGTTTGGTTTACGGGTTGTAACCTGGTTATCTGAATAGTCCCATGGTTATCTCATCGTATATCACCTTCCCAGTTCTATTTATTTAACATGTTCTCCAGTTTACTTACTGCTCAATGATGATTTACTTACTGTCTTCCTATGTTCGGGATAAGTGCATTGGTACCGCACGAATCTCGATCCTTCCTTACTTATTTGCTTGTTGATTGCTAATGATTACTGGTTTTAAGTTCATAGTTCGGCCTCCTTTGTGGTACTTGCTATTTGGGGTCTGACCCTACTGGTTTTGTATGGCCAGGTTCTGATAGAAGAGCCCGAAGGATCTACCGCACCATCTACTCGACGGTGACCAGCCGGAGCACCAGAGTGCCTCAGTGGGTTTTTTCTTCATCCTCCCACTGATATGTAAATTCTCCTCTTGTAACGTTTAGCCCCGAGCACGTGTTTAGCTCGTGTTTTGGTATTTTCCTTGATATTGTAGCCTATGGACATAAACATGATATGTGTATTCTAGACTATAGCTAGTCCTTATCATGTACGACTAATACTCTAGCTAGTCCTCAGTTCTGTGGTACTGGCTTCATGATCATTCATGTATATATGGTTCGGGACGCCTTACTATTGTATGGATGATGATCGTACTCTTGCTCTTGTATAATAGGCCTGTGATTGAGATACCTAGGATTGTTAAACCCTAGGATTGACTGATGGCTTGTAGAGTAACCCCCATGTCTAGACAGCTTATACGTAATTCCAGAGTATTAACGTACTTTGGGATTGCGTAGCTGGCTATGTCTGCCCCCGCTCTCCAGTATTCTGGTTCTGGGGCGTGACATGGTTTTAGTGGTGGCGCCATGCAGGTCTGAATCTCGATTTTCAGATTTGTGGGGGTTACCATGTTTAGATATCTCAATCACGATTATCCTTATTGATCTCCTTCAGATTATTCTCTATCTTTGATACTTGACTTGATATATGTTTTGATCGTTGGTCATTCCTGTTCCCATGATTTGATCTTGTGTCCTTCGACTTTCAAGGGCACTGTTCTTGATCCTTCAGATTATCTTGTTCGTGTTTTGCCGAGGGCAGCTCAGCATTCTTCAGCCAGGCCAGTTATGGAGGATCAGTCTCAGCATGCAGGCAGAGATGTCAGTCCATCCCGATCAGCCAGTCGCTTCTGTCTTCGTACCTTGAGACAGGTGATAAAGTTCATGCATCTGTTTCAATTACGATGTTACGTCCTGGGTAGAGTCATGTCTTGAACTAAGTCATTGGTACCGACTTACCTTGAGGCTTGACTTTTATCCATTTTTGGGAGTCAGCTTAGGCCAGCAAGTACGTTGGTTTCTACACAACTGTCTCAGGAGTCATATTGATCCATATGCCTCCAGCCCTTCTTGATCATGATTGTATTTGTTCTTGTGCATTTATTTTCCGCTTACGCATTTTATTTACATTCCTGATTGCTTTATTTTCCTTACTTGTCGTGCCTTGACTTATTGAGATTGTTGAGTTTCCTGGAGCTTTTGTTTTGCTCGACTAGCCTCAGAAAATTCCGAGGACGGAATTTTTCTAAGGTGTGGAGAGTTGTGAGACCCGTCTCACTGTATTGGTATTTTATACGAATACATGTTTATTTGAGCCGTATTTCGTATTTATTGATTTGCGTGATATTTTAAAATTTTCTTAAGTGTAGGATTTTCATGACTTGGTTTAACTTGGTTTGGTTTAGTTTGGTTCCTTGTGAGGTGAGGTGTATGGTTTAGATTGAGTGGAGAGGAATGAATGGTGGAGATCACCTGAGCTTGTTATATAAGCCACTTTTCTCTCTCCCTCCTCATTCACCCTCATTCATTTCTTTTCCACCAAACCCTAGCCATTGGAGAGAGGCAAGTACACCTTGCCGAACCTTGAACAAATTTATTTCTGTTTGTTCCATCTTCTTTCTTGCATGATTCTAAGCAGGTTTAGAACTTGGAGTTTTCGGTTTTACCGAGTGGATTGTTGTAGATCTAGCTTTGTGGTAATTTCGGTTTTCATGGGTTTTGATCTGTCAAACTTGCATGTTTTTGTCAACTGATGGTTCCATGTTACATAGAATTTCATTTTACCCAAATTTGACCCATGGGAGTCTGGATTTGGGTTCCTATTGTTGTTTGGAGGAGCTTGGATGTCCTGGTATTTTCCATAGACATGTTCTCTGTGAGAGCTGTCAATTTTGCTTCTGGCCGCATGAGCACTTTTGCTTCTGGTCGCATGAGCGTTATTTATTGCATGGCCTTTTAATTTAATTGTTTGCAAGCTTGCATGCATTTGCATGCAACTTGCCTGAGCCGCATAGGCCATTGGTTATTCCCAGCCGCATGGGCCTTGGTCATTAGCATTAAATAATTGCTTGTATTAAATATTCACCATTAGTATTAATTATTTAGCTTTGGCCTTAAGCATAATATCATTTTCTTGCATGCTTATATGCAAGCAGTGAGCCGCATGACTTTATTATTGTACGCATACATTATCAAGCAAGTGGGCCGCATAGGAAATTTGTGCCTGGCCGCATAGGTTTCTGAAGATGAATGCATTGTAATAATATTATAATCAATGCATATACTTCGGCCGCATGGGCTTTTTGAAGATGAATGCATTATAATAATATTATATTCCATGCATTAGGCTTCAGCCGCATAGGCTTTTGAAAATGTGACACTTTTTGCATTTAAGTCCCTATTCCTTATGACTTAATGCCTTTTGCATATAAGTCCTTTTTCATTATTTTGTAATACTTTAAGTATTAGTCCTTTATGTTCTAATGATTTCCAAAGTGTTGTGCTTAATGACTTTTTGCATTTAGGTCCTTAACATTTAATAGTTTATGCATTTAAGGCCTTCCCTTGGAAAGGCTAGCCGCATAAGACTTTGTGTGCTTTAAAAGCCTTTTTGCATTTAGGTCCCCTTGGGAGACTCAGCCGCATATGGAGCAATTGAGAGCCGCATGGCTCACTTGTACTGTGATATTTTTTTTTATCTTGTAGAAAAGAAAAAGGAGCCGTATATACTTGCCAATGCATACTTGCCATCAACTGCATGGCCATTATTTATTTATTTTTGTTTGTATTTTCATGCAAGCAAATGTGAGACTGAGCCGCATGGCCTCTTCCCACTTGCTGGCCGCATGGCCATTGTACTTTGGACTTTGAATTTAATATTGGATCGCCTGGCTTTTATTGAGTTGCCTGTACTTGCAGGATATATTTTATTATATGTCATCATTGCTTGGCCACGTGAACCAATATTTAAATGGTTCGCGTGAACCTTTTCTTATTGCATTAATTGTGGGGGGTCCCACATAGCTTCTTTTAGTTGACTTGCTTGCTGAAGTGGGAGTTTGCATTTAATGAGGGTCCCACTATCTTTTGTCTTATTTGATTTTATGGCCTATTTATTGTTTCCTGACCACATGGGGTCCCTCCCACTCTTGGCCGCAGGCACAATTGTATGCTAGCCGCATATGGCTTGCTGGCCTTAAAGGGTTGACTGATTACATTTAATTAATTTCGGAGCCGCATGGGTGGCCTCCCACTCTCTTTGACCGCATGTTTGTTCTCCCACTTTTGGACCGCATGGGTCCCACTTTGATTGTTTAAATGTTTTATTTGCCTGAATTGTGGTCAGAATTTCTTCCCACTCCCAACATGAAAATTGTAGAGTTTCTCCTTGGCTTCAAGAATATATATATTATTAATATATTATTATTTAATTGTGCAAGTTTCTTCCTTCTTTGATAAATGACATGACACGACGGTGACCCGTAGTGGTGCACTCTTGAAATGAACTTGACATGATATCTTGACATGATAACTTGAAATGATAATTCTTGATAGTGGCCCGTCGTGGCGCACTCTTGATAAGTAATAATGATAATGATAGTGGCCCGTCGTGGCGCACTCTTGACATGATATCTTGACATGATAACTTGAAATGATAAATAAGAATGACTTGATAGTGGCCCGTCGTGGCGCACTCCTGACAAGAATTAATTAGTATCCTGACACCGTGGGTGTTGTATTGAATGTGCTTGTATAAGCTACCGTCAAGTCTTGCATCATGTCTAGGACATGAATTCCTGATTTCCCACGGTCAGGGATTCATATTGAATCTGGCTAGGTTAATGACTAGATTGATCAAGTAGTTCATGGAGAGACTTTTCCAGTTACCTGTTGCCCCTTTGACCCCGGCCTTATATATATATATATATACATGGGATTTGTTGCTATCCGTCGAGATGAGCGCACTTCCAGCCCGCCGTCGAGCGTGGTACCTTAGGACACATGTATCTTACTACAGTGTGTCTGCTATATCATGCTATCTTTTCCTTTTCTTTGCTGGGGTCATTCAGGTAGTAACAAACAGGTAACCGGACTTGGAAGAATCTCATTGCATCTTGCTAGTAACTAGGCCTGTGATAATCCTAGTTAGTTAAAGTATCAAGTCGTACTTATTGCTTGGCCGTGATTGATTGAATGGAGTCTAACTCAGTCTAGTCTTGACTTGATCCTGCACAAGATTGTCACATGACCTGATTGTTCATATTTGCCCCGTCCTGTACATGATCGTTACATGTCCTGATTTCTTATTTTATCCTGCCGATAAATGGTAGGAGAAACCAAGTTCTGTTCAGACGAAGGGTTACAACCCCGGTCCTTGTTTGGTTTACGGGTTGTAACCTGGTTATCTGAATAGTCCCATGGTTATCTCATCGTATATCACCTTCCCAGTTCTATTTATTTAACATGTTCTCCAGTTTACTTACTGCTCAATGATGATTTACTTACTGTCTTCCTATGTTCGGGATAAGTGCATTGGTACCGCACGAATCTCGATCCTCCCTTACTTATTTGCTTGTTGATTGCTAATGATTGCTGGTTTTAAGTTCATAGTTCGGCCTCCTTTGTGGTACTTGCTATTTGGGGTCTGACCCCACTGGTTTTGCATGGCCAGGTTCTGATAGAAGAGCCCGAAGGATCTACCGCACCATCTACTCGACGGTGACCAGCCGGAGCACCAGAGTGGCTCAGTGGATTTTTTCTTCATCCTCCCACTGATATGTAAATTCTCCTCTTGTAACGTTTAGCCCCGAGCACGTGTTTAGCTCATGTTTTGGTATTTTTCTTGATATTGTAGCCTATGGGCATAAACATGATATGTGTATTCTAGACTATAGCTAGTCCTTATCATGTACGACTAATACTCTAGCTAGTCCTCAGTTCTGTGGTACTGGCTTCATGATCATTCATGTATATATGGTTCGGGACGCCTTACTATTGTATGGATGATGATCGTACTCTTGCTCTTGTATAATAGGCCTGTGATTGAGATACCTAGGATTGTTAAACCCTAGGATTGACTGATGGCTTGTAGAGTAACCCCCATGTCTAGACAGCTTATACGTAATTCCAGAGTATTAACGTACTTTGGGATTGCGTAGCTGGCTATGTTTGCCCCCGCTCTCCAGTATTCTGGTTCTGGGGCGTGACACGATTGATTGACTGCGGGTTATTGGGGAAGTAGTGTAGTGTCTATGACCAATACCCCAAATAATTAATGAATGTATTAGCTTACCCCTCTTACACACGGGGATAAGCCATATCGTATCGCTAGGATACAAGTGTACAACCCAAGCCGGTCATAGTCATTATCTACTCAAATCACATTGTTTTCTACCGTATAGAATTGTAGGAAAATATTGTATTTCAAATTGTTTAAAATTGCAAATTTCTATTATTATTTGAAATGTTGGATATATACTCGTACTTGCTCCCTCCTGACTGGAGACCCAATATTTTAGGTGTCACTGATGATTGCTGAGCTATAGCACAATAGCTACTATGACCCAGTACCATATTCTGCTGTGTTACCGGAGACCCATTGGAGGACGCAGATCCTGAGGCTGACGAGACAGCCATTCTAGCTAGTTGTCGTTTTAATTCGAGTTTCTTTTATTGGAATTTTTGTAGACTTGAATTCAGTATTTTCTTTCAGCACTTTCAATTTCAGATGTATTCCATTTTGTTGATTAATAAAAGTTTTAAAGTTTTCGTATATAAATGTTGTGACAAATGTTTAGATGTTGTTGTGATTACCTGCAATAAAACAGCTTACTGCCGCCGTCTCACAACGGTGCAGGCTGGACATGATCCGGTTCGACCCAACAAGTTGGGATCGGGTCGTGACATGTTTTTAGTGGTGGCCCATGCAGGTCATGAAACAACAACTTAGGAAAACATACCTAGAAACAATTAGAACACTAGAACATTGATTTGTCACAACATAGGTCCGAATTATATATATAAATATTTTTGGTTGTTATAGACTGGTAGGCTACCTTGCTTATGTTTGCTTCCTGAACCTTTCAGACTATGACTAGAGGAAAGACAACCCGTTCTAGTCCTGCTGATGACAAGGTGTTATCTCCTGATCACACCCCTCTTTCTCAGGCCCGTTCCAACCCTTCTCCTTTGCAGCTCATCAATCCCCCATTTGCTGCACAAGTCCCCAGCACAGCTCATACTACAGCCGAACCTATTTTGCCCATGGCAACTTCACCATCTCTTGTTATGATAGTTACTCCTGTCGCCCCACCAGTACCAGCAGACACCTCCCAAATGGTTGCCCTATTTCAAGAAATCCTGGAGTCCCAGAAGGCCCAAGCCGAGGCCCAGTAGAAGCAGATTGATATCACGAGAGATGTTATGAAGGATGTAGACGTAGCCTTAGCTATCTTAAACCGAGATGGTGCGGAACCTCACCCTAGGAGGGATACCCCTGAATCTAGAAGATATTTGGGTCCCATCAAGTACTCTACTTCCCGGCAGTCATGTCGTAGGAAGCTATTGGCTTGTGCCTACTGCAAGAGGCCTGGTCATCTAGCCAATAGTTGCCGCAAGAGATTGGGACAATGTTTGGCATGTGGATCCGCTGAACATCGGGTAAAGGACTGCCCCTTATCTTTCCATCGTACCAGAGCACCTATCCCAGCAATACCTGCTACGCCGCAACTTAGGGACTCTCTTCCTATCGAGCAGACCTTGCCTCCTACACCCACTACAGAAAGGCATGATGCAGACTCGAGGATCATAGAAGAAGATGAAGCAGTTGGAGACTGCTCGTGCAAGAGCCAGAGCTATGAAGACTAGTACCTAAAACTGCTGAGTAGCATTATCTATTGTTATAAGAAGTTGTAACAGGATGTCCTTAGAATAATCATGAGAGTCTTGCTGTAATTCTCCAATATGAATAAAATTCTTGGTTGCACCTTTATGGTAGATATCTTTCCCAAAGTCTTTTCCCTACGATTCAATTTCTGAAAATTGTAATCTTAATGAGAAGGTATGTAAGGCGGTATTTATCACGGATATATTGGTGATTAAGAATTGGAAGAATAGAATTTTGGAATACCCAGATATTAGTTGGTACTTATAACATTTGGGAGTGATAACGACATAAGGAGTGAATTTTGACCTTAACCAGTTTAGGCCGACTGTATGATGGTATATGTTACTACATATTTTGTTTCCTAGATTTTTGTATCTTTTAGCGTCCCATGATTTTCGGGAATTATTTCCTTCCCATATCTTTAACAGATTTTTAGTATCCCTTAGGATCTATATTTTTTGCTATTTATGGACCAATATTAGAACTCTTCAATCTCCTTCGTCAACAAACCTATTTTTTCAAACTTCTCCACTAGTCGATCAAATCTTATTTCTCCATCTTTATTTGGAATCCAGACTCGTTCGCTATCTAGAGTTTCTAATTATAATAAACCCTTATCTATCCGAGTACTTCTACGACTAGCGTATCCAACCATTCGCCTTAACCTCATTTTAATTGACTTTCTCGGAACTAATCCTGAACCAAATTCTTCTGGAACTATAAAGCCTCAAGGTTAATTATTACCAAAAGAATTGGTTCATCTTAGTTAGTTCATGATTTCTCTAAAAGATATTTCCAAAAATACTTTCAATACTGATTGTTATCTCCTAGGTTATTCCAAATATTTTATTTTGATCCCATCCACTCAACCTGAAACCCTACTCTCTCTATGCAACTTCTTGATCAATTCAAGGCCTAGACAGCTTTTAAACTCAATGCTTGAGTATCGTGAAGTACGAACGATCAGAGAATTGATTCCATCCTATTATTAAATCTTCTTTAAATTATTGAAAAACTTTTAAATTGTTGAACCATCCCCTTGTTGGCTTTACTAAACCATTTTAACCTGACTTCCTTGAATCCATAAAGACATACTTCTTTTGTGTCAACCCTACTTACCCATCACATTCTCAAAACTTTCCTTGGATAAGAAATTATTTCTTCAAATAATTTTGGTAAACGTCTGTATCCTTTAAGTGATTTGTTGGGAATACTCTCATTGGCTTCTTCAACTCAACTCAAAGCTCTGATTCTTCTACCTTATCCTGTGTCCAACTCAATTAGTCATACTCAAGCTTGATCAATTTCTTCAAAATCAAATCTCTTAAATCTCAAGAGCTACTGGAACACATATTTATCCTGATAAATTTTCTTGAAACCAGAAGAACATACATCAACATCTTTTCCTATCATGACTAGAACCTTAGAACTCGTTTGAATTTTTTGGAAACTCCTTTAAAATTCTTATGGACAAAGTTTGGGAAAATATTCCGTGACCTAATATGACTTCGCACATTGCGTTATAGTCAATTGTCTGAATTATGGAAACTGCGAGTTTACTGCAGCCAATTGCGCACTGGCGAGGCAAAAGACTCTAAAGTTGAAGTGATTTCGGGTGTTCATAGGTTTCCAGATATTATTGTGACTGTCCTAAATGCACTATGTTGATCTTCTATGTTGCTTAGCCATGAAATGGATAAAGTTGAAAGATTACTCGGTAACCTAAAATTATTCAAGTTATTGGGTCAAAAATTTACTGCAGTCAGGTGCACTCTGGCGAGGCATGAATTTGAGACAAAGTGACTTCAAACATATTTGGTTTTCGAATATTATTCAGACTATATTCATACCATGGTTGTCTTTTGCACCATCAAATCATTCTGACTTTTGCCTGATTAGAGGATCTACATTTCTAGCGGTTGTCTCCATTTCCAGAAATCTCTTGTCACAACCAGAAAGAAAAGATTCCCTATAAAATTTTACTTGATTTCCCTACAACTTATTAGGACCATATCAATCTCTATTGGCTCAATTCCTTTCAAGGTTCCATTTTTAGGGTGTTGCATATTTTTGTGGGTAGTTATATATTTTTGCAGCTATATAAAATTGGTTGATAGTTATATGTGGGGAAAACCTAGATAGTCACCTAGCAACCTTATTGCATTAATCTGATAAAAGCACACTTAGGGGATCGATTTTATTCTAATGAGATTAGATAGCTAAGGGTACCAAAGGGTAGCATGGCAAGGCACAAAAGCAAGTTAGTCTAGAGAGAATTATAAATTATGGTTCATTTAGGAATGAATCATTAGTGGAGCATATTAGTACTTGGGTATTGGATTTGGTGAATGAAAGAAGGTGATGATTTTGAATTTTATGATTTGGGAAAATAAGTTATGGCAGGATGGGAGGAGCCTTAGAGGATCAAGGGTGATGATGGTAAGAGCTAGTAATTATGACGTACAAGTAATTGATGGAGCGTACGTTGTAAGCAATATGGAATTGCATCACTTAGTAGATATCGAATCGACTAGCAAGATGAAGAAGTTTAGATCCTACCCGAAGATTATAGGTACGAATACAAAGAGTAAGTTCGCACAACCATTCCGATGGCTGACAATTCAGAAATAGAAGCAAAATTTTAATTATGGGCTATGACTGTGTTTCTAAGGAGGAAAGACTGTTGATTCGAAGGAAGTGCATAAATTGATCAAATTAGACTATCTAGAGGTTGTCAACATTACTAAGAGACAGTAAAGGAAGCTTTGGTCTACATGTAGAGATTTTGATCATTCCCCTAGTAGTTGTCACGACCCGCACCCGTTTTTTTTTAAAAAACGGATACGAGACGTGTCCAAGCCAGCCTACGCCGCAGTGTCGGCGGTAGAATGCTGTCACGGCCATGAAGATCAAAATCACAAATAATACTCATTTACAGACTAATTTAATTTACATTATTCACAAGATTTACATTTGCAGAAAAATATAAACTTGTACAATGACTACAACTCATCTATCTAGCTAGTCTCTAGGCTTTTGTCTGCAAGTATTTCCGTCACTCCCCAAGCTAAGTGAATCCACGGCTAACCTGAAAATGTTGGTTTCCAGTCAGGAATGGAACGAGCACAATTCACTGAATGCAATTTCAAATAAAGAAAATGACTATAAGACAAAGGTTGGCATCAATCATGAGTTTTGAAAATAACAGTAAAGCCGTAAGAAAAATCAATAGTAATAAATAGACCAATATACTTTCCACCGTTAGAAGTACCTTTGATATGTGATCAGTCTGGGCCACTACACCGTACGGTCTACAATGTCTACTTGCAGAAAATAAGCACTGTCTACAATGTCTACTTGCAGAAAATAAGCACTGTCTACGATGTCTACTTGCAGAAAAATAAGCACTGTCTACGATGTCTACTTGCAGAAAAGTAAGCACTGTCTACGATGTCTACTTGCAGAAAAGTAAGCACTGTCTACGATGTCTACTGCATGAAAAGTAAGCACTGTCTATGATGTCTACTGCATGAAAAGTAAGCACTGTCTATGGTCGGATCACACATCCTTGGTACTTCTCATTCCCGACTCAACAATTTATAATAGAGTATAAAAAATCACATAACCAATGACTAATCAATGAAGTATAGTAAAGATCAATATCGAAATGCAGACAATAAACTGTACTCGCCTGTGGTCCGTTGCTGGTGAAACCGACAATCTGAACTACTCAATGTGCCACTATAGTCAAAATCTGTACAACAGTCCTCGGAAGCTGAAATAGACAATACCAATGATCTCAGAATAGTCAAATTAGCTAGGATTGACTGTCCTTAAGTCCAATTCTGGACACAGGGGCAAAACAGTAATTTAGGGCCAAAATGATGTCCGCCGTTGGACCCGCTTTGCACCGAAAAACGTGCCAGAGTCAACGGTCTCTAAAGTCGTCCAACTACATGTCTACGGATCCAGTTTTCCGATACGAACCCAACCGTTTGTCCAAAGTTGGATCCGGTGGGCCGTGCATAAAATCACCCGTTGAATGGGACCGTGGGGCCCGCAAAACGGCGTACAATTCAACTGGCTCAAAATTGGACCAAACTTGGCATACAGGACCAGAAAAACGATACGGTTCTGTTGGCACAAGTTTCGTCACAATCCGAGGTGCACACACAAAGTTATGACTGAATTTGTATCGCGCGGATACGGGGCAATTCCAACGGATACGCGTTCGATACGACGTGCACACACATCCAAATCAAGTTCCGTCAGTTCCCACACGTCCACTTTTACTGCCCGCTTCCGTCGGAGTCAGCGGTATGCGACGAGGTGGACCAGTTTGACGGGGCACACCCGTATCGGGAAAATCCTATTATTTCTATCACATGTCCTTCATGGATTAAATTCTACAAACTATTGCATGTGCTTTGAAGGACTAAGTTATAATTTATAAAGGTTAAGGGTCTTTAACAAAGTTATTACTATTAAATGCCATTGAATGCAAAGAAGTCTTAACGTTACAACAAAGAAGAATGATTCCTAACCACAATAATTACTCTCTCTCTCTCTCTCTCTACACCACCTATATTCTAAAATACGTTCTCCTATTTTATTCTTCCCATTTACTTCTTACACGTGTATGCAGCATAGTTAACTCTCCTCCTATATTACCATTCCTAACATGAATCTTAATTATTGGATTGGCTTATTCTTTTTCTTTATATATAAACAGTGCTCAAACATCACCTGGGTTTGCCGAGGAGAAGTCTAAGGGTGATGCTTGCTTCCAGTCGACGGAGTCTTCAATCGTGTTTGTTCCCGACTGTCGGAAGCAGTACTCGACGAGATCTCGGGGCGGGAGTCTCAAGTCAATGCTTCCGATGCCCTGGCGCTGGCGAGAGGCGAGAACTCACCAGGGGAAGAGACGAGCTCGCTGAGGAAGGGAAAAACTCGGCTAGCTAATACACGTCGAACGACTGGCAGATGGTCCACACTTCACTCCAGCCCGCGCGGGTGGAGGTTGCAGGTCGAACGGCGTTGCACACTGCTCGCGGAGTTGAGGGTTCTCGTGTATGTGTGATTGGCGCGTGGCCGGAAGCCGTCGGTAGCCGAGCGGTGGCACCAACAGGCTGGTCGGCGCTGTGGAGGAAGGAAGAGACTGGGGTTGATGACGATGATGTGGATGGTGAAGATGATGCTCGACGGCTAGGGTTTTCTTTCTTCCGAATTCTTTGTCCGCTCTTTATATATATACGCGCAAAGCTTCTCGGTTTGGGCTGTCACACACAGGAGTCGGTTGTGGGCTTCCTGAGCTCGGTTGGGGTTTGCCCGGCTGGGAATAGGGTTCGGCCTGGGGAAGTAAGTAGGCTGAACTCCTCGGGTGCTGGGTTTCGTATGGTCGGGTTTGGGGCCATACTTCAAGTGTTGCTTCTGCTGCTATCAGTTGTTGTAGGGAGTCTTTGCTATTAACATCATCATTATTATTATTATCTCTTTCCCTTATAAATATATATATATATATATAACTATATACATATATCTGTCCAACTAACACACTCATATTTTTTTTTTATATATACGCTAAAGCTCCACAAAATCTAAATAACTCCAATATTATCCATTTCCTAGTATAGGCCCTTATTTATATATATATATATATATATATATATATATATATATATATATATATATATATATATATATATATTTTTGCCCTTATTTATATATATATGTATATGACTATACATAATAATATTTAATTGACAATGTGATCTGACCAATAATAAAATAATATTATTAACCTCAATAAAATAATATTATTATAATAATGAAATTCAACAAACGATAATGGTGTATAAATACCATTTATGTGCAGTCTGATAATTCCCAGAATGTATAATAACTTATTTTATACCATACCATTGACTATCGACTAATACTAATATTTATAATATTAAAATATGAATACTTAGGAAAATTCATTAAATCATTAAAACGGAAAAACAACACGATCCTTCCAAAATACGTCAACACGAATGTCATTGAACGTCCCGCATGCCTACATGGGCTTGGGCTCAGTTCGGGTCCAGTCCGGACTAAAATGGTATAACCGTTTCCTCTAAACTCAATGATATAATTAATGAATAAATAAACCTTCGGTAAGGGTTAAGTCGCAACTTGGCCTGGTTTTCCTAGTTAGGACATCACTGTGGCTCAGCCTTCCCTGCCAGGGCTAATACACTAGTCCAAGCACGTCATGGCACTATCCGTGCCACGATTTCTAGTCACCATGCACTCCAAAACTCCATCATGGCTAAAACCACCTACCGTAATAATTAACTAATTAATTATTATAAAATCTAATAATTTCTATTAAAATAAAATAAATAATAATAAAATATTTTAAACAATTTCGGGAAGGGGAGCTACAGTAGTACCCTCTGAATTTCGAGGACGAAATTTCCTAAGGAGGGAAGATTGTGAAACCCAGAGTTTTAGAATTTATTAATTTTGGATTGTAGCGTAATTTTGTTTAATTATTATACTTACTATTTATTATTATTATTATTATTATTATTATTATTATTATTATTATAATATAATTATTTAATAGTCGAATTTAGGAAAATATTATTTTTTAAAATTATCATTGGGTTTTTGTTTGTGGCCCTGTCCCCGATCCTGAGTCCGTACTCCGACCCCGAGTCCGAACATCAGATTCCGTTTCTCGAACCCAGTTTTCGTTTCCAGTCATGAATCCGTCCTAAAATCTTTTATTAAATTATGGTTTTAGATAAATATGAAAACTTATTTTGTTGGTTAAAATAAATAAATAATAATAAAACCCTTTTTCCCTTGGCCAGGATTTGTTCCCACGTTGGACCTTTCCCCATTTCACTCCTCAACTCCCTCCTCTCCTTACAATTCTTCTCATCTACTTTATTAAAACACCCACCACCATCACCACTCACGAACAACACCTCCTCTTATTTCTCCTACTCCTGCTCCTCCCCATTCTCCTCTCCACACACTTCTCCCACTCCTCCATTTTAAACACATCAGCAACACTCCCACCACCAGCACATAAACCACCACCACCCCCTCTTCATTTTCTCCTCACCCACTCTCTCTCTCACTAGAGCATCAGAACCTTTTCCCCAAATTCCCGAGCCCACGCGCCAGGCCAACCCGTGGCCCCGCTGCCCCGAGCACCGCCCCAGCGGCGTCCCGCCGGACCCCCAACTGGCCCCGCGCCCCTGCCCCGGTTCCCGCGAGCCTTCGGTGCCCCTCTGCCCGCCAGCGCTGTTCCCGAGCGCGCCTCCCGATCTGCTGTTCCGTGCCCAACTCGCCGTCCGCAACATCTTGCGGGTTCCGATCCGTTGTCCAGCACCTTCTCGCGTGATTCCAGCGCTGTCTCGGGGTTTTTCAAACCTGCTGTCCGTGGTTTTCTTTCTTTATACCATCTGAGAGCTCTAGCCGAGCAACCCAAGGTATAATTCCTTTATCCCATTCCATTTTTGGTAGTCGATGATGAATTTGGTCCCCGATTCCGTTCCAGGAATTCGGATTCGGTACGTTTCGAATTCGGAATTTCCGAACAGTTGTTGGATAGGTTCTGAGTTTTTTTGGTATCTTTAGTTAGTAATGTTAGAGCTTCTGTTTTCCGAGGTTCATCTCGGGTTTTCCGATTTTCAATTCGGGTTTTTCAAATGTTCTTCAGAAGCATATTTTGTGGATTGGTTATTATATTAATATTGTGGTAGAATAGAATTTATGGGTCTTTCCCTGGTTTGGGATATTTGTTGGAATTGTTGGAGCATTTTCCCAGTTTTGGGTTGTCCCAAATACAGAGGAGATGCTGCCCAAATTTTTATAAAAATTTATATAAACTTCAAATCGGTTTTTTCGAAAATATTTATTGGATTTTGGGCGACGACCGTACCGGTCCATGGGCCCTTAGCGAAATGCAAACGAAACCGGTTTTACCCGGACGTTGAGGCATTAGCTAACTGTGACGATTGGACCAAGTCTGAGACTCCTAAGATTTAATTTAATTTATTTTTAGTTTTGTTTTCGATATTTAAAATACGGGACATTAGTCAGAGCTAACTAATTTTCTCTTATTTCATTTATGTAAAGTTTGTAAGGGCATAAGCCCATATTTCTATTTTGTTAGTTGTGCCCCTGTATTACGTAGTCTAGGTTTTTCATTTTCTTTTCTTGGTTGATTTTTCCTTTATTTTCTGGTTGGTTTTATTCTTCGTAATTAGGCGCTTAGTTACATTATGACTAATAAGTATTTTGTGTAAAGTTAATAAGGATTTTCATGATAAAATAACTTGAATAAATATTGATAGTTAACAAAACCCACGTTTTATCATTGAAAGAAAATGTAGTTTTATACGTATAATATTAAAAATACAAAGTTTTGCGAATTAACCGGTAACGACAATTTTTCCAAGTAAACCAGAAACTGGCTATCCAACTAAATGAGAACCAACGTAGTACGCGTCGTAAACCGTTAGCAGTAGATTAAATAAACAAACTTAAAACTTGACTAGGACCTGCTACTAGAAATTGCAACTAATACACCTAGCTCGGTTTCACAATGGTTCTAAGTCAAGTTCTCAACTGTAGGATCTCGAAGACGAACTTGACTTCCTCCTCGGTACCAACTTGCCCCTACTCCAGTCTTACAAATCGAGGCAAATTACGGTTATATTATTCTGCATTTTTAATTAGTAATTGTTATCTTGCATGTTTAAACCACATTATTACACAAAACTCTCTCCTAGAGTATCGATTGATTGACTGCGGGTTATTGGAGAAGTAGTGTAGTGTCTATGACCAATACCCCAAATAATTAATGAATGTATTAGCTTACCCCTCTTACACACAGGGATAAGCTATATCGTATCGCTAGGATACAAGTGTACAACCCAAGCCGGTCATAGTCATTATCTACTCAAATCACATTGTTTTCTACCGTGTAGAATTGTAGGAAAATATTGTATTTCAAATTGTTTAAAATTTCAAATTTCTATTATTATTTGAAATATTGGATATATACTCGTACTTGCTCCCTCCTGACTGGAGACCCAATATTTTAGGTGTCACTGATGATTGCTGAGCTATAGCACAATAGCTACTATGACCCAGTACCATATTCTGCTGTGTTACCGGAGACCCCTTGGAGGACGCAGATCCTGAGGCTGACGAGACAGCCATTCTAGCTAGTTGTCGTTTTAATTCGAGTTTCTTTTATTAGAATTTTTGTAGACTTGAATTCAGTATTTCCTTTCAGCACTTTCAATTTCAGATGTATTCCATTTTGTTGATTAATAAAAGTTTTAAAGTTTCCGTATATAAATGTTGTGACAAATGTTTAGATGTTGTTGTGATTACCTGCAATAAAATAGCTTACTGCCGCCGTCTCACAACGGTGCAGGCTGGGCATGATCCGGTTTGACCCAACAAGTTGGGATCGGGTCGTGACACGTAGGCAACGTCTAGCGCGGCTAACCAATTTCTCGCCTCAAGTAAATACTAAGGTGAGTGGCTGACCCTTCTTCCCTCGACCCTCTTCTCTAATACATTATCGATACTAGACATGTGCTATGCTAGATGTAATGCAACGACATGAATGATATTCCGATAAACGGTCACAAGACGTCCCACGAACACGAACTATACAAATGCTTGTCATATAACCTTATCGTGCTTGCAATTACCGTATTATATAGAACCGTGCTAAGAAAGGATGAATCGATTAAATGAATGTCGCAACGATACTATAAGATGTGCCTTGAAATAACAATTAACTTAGCACGGTCATGGACAACTTGTCGACAAGGACGATTGTTTCTTCGGACGATATCCCGAGGCCACGGGACCGTTCCGGCCTAGGAAGAAACACGGATAGCTATGCCGGATGCATGCCACGGTAGGCAGTGGCTTTCAACGGGGCTCGCTACCTGTGTTGAAGGACCACTGTCTACCAAACTATATGTCCAGGATGGCTTGTCGTGCCAGTGACCTTCACGAATGCACTCTATTATGTCTTATTATTATCAACATGACAGGGAAGAACATGGTAAGTTTACGCTACAACGGCACGCTCTGCCGGGGGTAAGATCTATCGTCGTTATACGGTTGTGCCTACAAATATAAGTTTTAATTGAGTAGGATGGCTAGAAACTTCACTAATCAATTGCATGCACGCTCACTTAACTTCTTCAACAAATAAGAGCACGGGATTTAAACTGCCACGCACCAGCACAAAGTGTAATGTGCTGACCCTCGCTCTCAATAGGTACTCGGAACCAGGATAGCGTGCCAAGGAACTGAAGGCGACGCTCCTTTCTTTTGAAGCCTTGCTAGCGCGTAGGCTAACTCTGCAACTTTTTGAAGACTCCAACCCAACTGCATCATGAGTCGCAAACTCTCGCCGATCCCAGGTCTTAGAGAGTCATTTTGATATTTTGTAAAAAGAGATGTAAATGTATGGAACGACTATCTCATCGATGTCGGTTGTAAGCCCGAGAGGCCTCTTTTGTAATCGAGTCTGTAACTTAACTTATTATCAATGAAAATGCAAGTTTCCTTCTCTATATAAATGTGTTCAACTTCTCTGTGTACTCTTATATATGCTGTTGTTTCGGATAACCTTATGAACCGCCTTGTGCAAGCGCAACTTAGGCTTGCACGACATCACGCCCGGGGGACGACTATCAATTCTACCGAATCAGGGCATGACATAATGGTATCAGAGCAAGGCTTTACGTCCTTGGCCTCCAGTGTCGAGTCTTAGTCTCAAAACCGTTGGTCTCGTGTCGATGAGATATGTCGTTCCATACGAGTGAGCCGTAATAAGTTTTGTGACTAACGTAGTTTGCCTTCAAAAATCCCAGAAGGCACGGCGGTGAGCATGGCGGCGAACGAAGAAAGTGCTTCGAGCGGCTCGAGTAGCTCGAGACCCGGACCCTCTAACGATGCCATGGAGCGGATGTTGCGCATGCTGGAAGCACAACAACGACAAGCTGAGGAGAGTCAACGCCAGAATGAGCAACATCGACGGCAGACGGAGGCACGCCAGACTCAGTTCGAGGCCCGATTCGATGCACAATTCAAGCTGCAGCAGAAGCAGTTCGACACTCTTCAGCAGATCGTTCAAACAGTGGTGGCCAACAACAACAACTCCTGACAACCCATGCCGTAACCGAGCCTGCGGCCAGACAAAGTAAAGTCGAACTGGAGGTACCCGAGCCTATGCCTGCAGCACCGAGAAGTTCCAACTTCGATGTGTCAAAATTCACGAAAAGCTGTCGCACTTCCTTCAACGGCACGGAAGATCCCTCCATGGCGATCGACTGGTTGGAGGAACTGGAAGATAAATTCGAGCTTCTGGTGTCGAAGAGTCCAAGAAAGTCGCATGCGCTCAACTTCTACTCCGATTGAATGCGCACGACTGGTGGGCCGTGCAAAAGCGAGCGATCAGACGCGATGACGAGACAGCGGTAATTTTTTGGGCCACCTTCCGAGAGGCGTTCGAGATCGAGTACCTCCCCGAAGCCGTTCGACAAGAGAAGGAAAATGAATTTATGCAGCTAAGGCAAGGGAATATGACGGTGCGACAGTATGCAGCAGAGTTCAACAAGTTAGCCAAATTTGCTGGAAAATTCCTGCCCTCCCTGGCGAGTCGTGCTCGACGGTTTCAAGTGGGTCTGCGGCCATCTATTTACGCCCATGTGTCTGTCCCGTAATACAAAATGATGGAGGAGTCTCTCAACCACGCCCTCCGCCTTGAACGGCAATACCCTCCAGGTGCTGTCGGCGCTGTGCATACCTACAATCACAAACACCCTAGCCATGCGGGAGGAAACAACGTGACCAAGCGTCCGAACAACGGGCACCAGGGCGGACATCAGGCGCGGAACCAGGGACCTCACTGCACAAAATATAACCGGAACGGACACCTTGCCGTCAACTGTGAAGTTCAGAATAGCGGGTGTTTTATCTGCAGAAAAAGGGGTCACTTTCATGGAGACTGCCCAAACCGTAGAAGAAACAACTTGAACACACCTCAGCATCAACAGCATCGTCCGGGGAATCAAGTTCCGGTGCCTCGAGCACCTCAACCCGTACCGCAAAATAGCCAAGACCGTCGCCCGAATGCCCAGGGTCGCGTCTACGCCACGACTCGAGATGAAGTGCTTGCATCAGATACGGTCGTGACAGGTATACTAAGTTTCAATAATGTGCCTGCTCGTGTACTATTTGATTCAGGTGCTTCACATAGTTTTATATCGGCGGACTTTGTCGCCGAGAACAAATTTCTGATAATATCATTAGATCTCGACCTTAGCGTAAGTACACCTTAGGACATACCAATACTCACTAATTTAGCCTACGCCGACGGGATTATCTGTATCGGCGATCAAAAGATCGGTCTTGACGTGATAGTTCTAGACATGAAGGACTTTGATATCATTCTGGGAATGGATTGGCTCAGGCCGTGCAATGCAACCATAGACTGCGCCAGAAAGACGGTCACCTTCCGCATACCAGGAGTGCCTGAATTCTGCTTTTCGTGTGGTAAGGCGTCATCGACCTGCATGCTGATCTCGGCAATTTCTGCTCGGAGGATGCTGCATTCTGGGTACGAAGGCTATTTGGCATTCGTTCGAGACACGCGAAAGGATGGTGCAAACACAGGTTAGACCGAAGTTGTGGCAGAATTTCCCGATGTGTTCCCGGACCAGCTACCCGGCATGCCCCCCGACTGAGAAATCGAGTTCAGCATCGATACATTCCCCGATACTTGACCAATTTCCAAGGCCCCGTACAGAATGGCTCCCGCCGAGCTGAAGGAACTCAAGGTCCAGTTACAAGAGTTGCTCGATAAAGGGATTATTCGGCCTAGTGTTTCACTGTGGGGAGCGCTCGTGTTGTTCGTGAAGAAAAAGGATGGGTCCATGCGTCTGTGCGTCGATTACCGAGAGCTGAAAAAGGCCACCATCCGGAACAAGTATCCATTGCCCCGCATAGACGACTTATTCAATCAACTGTAAGGCGCCTCGGTATTTTTGAAGATTGATCTCCGCTCGGGCTATCATCAACTCAAGATCAAGTCAGACGACGTACAAAAGTCAGCCTTTCGCACTCGGTATGGCCACTATGAGTTCCTGGTGATGCCATTCGGCCTGACAAATGCCCCTGCTGCCTTCATGGATCTGATGAATCGAGTATTTCGACCCTTTCTTGATAAATTTGTGGTAGTCTTTATTGACGATATTCTCGTCTACTCGAAGGACAGGGCGCAGCATGCAGAACATCTATGGGCCGTACTCCAGACACTTCGAGAGAATGAGTTGTATGCAAAGCAGAGTAAGTATGAATTTTGGCTAAGCAGCATATCCTTTCTTGGTCACATCATTTCGTCCGAAAGATATTGCAGTCGATCCGAAGAAAGTGGAAGCTGTTGCTGATTGGAAGCGGCCTGCGTCTGCTAGTGAGATTCGAAACTTTCTTGGTTTGGCGGGATACTATCGACGCTTCGTAAAAGACTTCACGAAGATTGTATCGCCATTGACTCGTCTCACTCAAAAGGGAGTCGTGTATGAGTGGTCAGATGACTGTGAATCTTCTTTCCATGAGCTAAAACAGCGACTAATTTTGGCCCCTATACTCGCACTTCCGGATGGGCCAGAGGGTTTTCAAATATTCAGCAATGCTTCAGGCCAGAGCTTGGGATGTGTGCTCATGCAGCAAAACAAGGTGATATCCTTCGCCTCCAGACAGTTGAAGCCGTACGAAAAGAACTATCCTACGCACGACTTGGAGTTAGCGGCGATTGTGTTCGCATTGAAATTATGGCGTCACTATCTATATGGCGTGGCGTGCGTGATCTATACCGACCACAAGAGCCTCAAGTATCTTTTCACCCAGAAGGAATTGAACTTGCGACAGAGGCGCTGGCTCGAACTGATCAAAGACTATGACTTGACGATCGACTACACTCCGGGCAAGAGAAATGTGGTGGCGGACGCTCTGAGTCGAAAATATCTTGCCTCGCTATCCATCAACCGCAGACTACTACAAGATCTAGAAGAAATGGGTATCGACCTCCGGGTTCGATTCAGGGATGTATGGTTGGCGCAGCTGCAGTTAGAGCCGAGTTTGCTGGAAAAGATCATGACCGCTCAGAAGGATGATCCGTACCTAAAGAAAATACGTGAGCAAATTTCAACAGGTAGTGCGACCGACTTTACAGAAGATAAGATCGGCGTACTGAGATTAAATGGCCGACTATGTATTCTGGATGATTGAGAACTACGAAAGGAGATAATATTGGAGGCACATTATACGAAATATACCTTGCATCCAGGCAGTACCAAGATGTATAAGGATCTCCGTACGACCTTCTGGTGGCACAGGATGAAGAGAGATGTGGCGCTCTTCGTGTCACAATGCATGGCCTGTCAGCAGGTGAAAGCTGAGCATCAGCGACCGGGCGGGGAGATACAGAACCTTGCTATTCCAGAGTGGAAATGGGATCATGTCACTATGGACTTTATTGTTGGCCTGCCGAAGACACCACAGGGGAGCAACGCCATCTGGGTCATCGTCGATCGATTAACCAAGTCAGCACACTTTATTGCCATCAAGGTTACTTGGAGCGTTGATCGCCTAGCACAGATTTATCTTGACGAGATAGTACGGCTGCACAGAGTTCCAGTATCCATCGTCTCTGATCGGGATTCATGGTTTATGTCACGATTCTGAAGTAGCCTTCAGTCGGCGCTGGATACCAAGTTGCAGTTCAGCTCAGCTTACCATCCTCAGACCGACGGCCAAATGGAGCACGTTAATCAGATTCTCGAAGACATGCTACGACTCTGCACAATTGACTTCAAATCAAGCTGGGACATCCACCTACCGCTGGCAGAATTTGTATACAACAATAGCTACCAGTCCAGCATCCAAATGGCGCCGTATGAAGCTTTGTACGGCCGGAAGTACAGATCGCCCATTTGCTGGGATGAAGTCGGAGAACGGCAGATACTCGGCCCGGAGCTGGTGGAACAGACTGTGGAAAAGGTCAAGCTAATTCGAAAAAGACTAAAGATTGCACAGAGTCGGCAAAAGAGCTATGCCGACACCCATCGAAGACCGCTTGAGTTCCAGGTGGGCGATCACGTGTTCCTAAAGGTGTCGCCCATGCGAGGAGTTACTCGGTTCGACACGAAGGAAAAGCTGTAGTGCCCCGCTTCGCGAAGGCACTAGATAAACAGAAAGATCGGATTGCTGGCTCTACAACAGAAGACGATTAATCTGGGTGAGTGGACGAAGTCTCATTTGCTGATTCGCTTACGCCTTAAGAATCTGAGTTTTTGATTGAATGCTTTTGTTAATAACAAGATGGTAAATCATTGAGTATGCTTTAAGAGAATTCACATGTTGCCTCGTTAAGATATGAATGTTGCCTTGATATAGAGAACCTTGCCATGCTAAGAGCAAGAAAAGAAATAATTTACATGCTAACAAAAAGACTCGTTGCCTGCTAATAAGAACTGAAATGATGCTTGTCATGCTCGATAGGATAAGAGAAGACTAATGAATCGAATTGAATGCTTGATATTTGCTTGCTGCTAAGTATGCTTGAGAATTATAGACATGTACAGACGGACTTGTACATGTTGACCTGAATAAAAGAAAGGCACGAATTGAACGTGTCGTATATCTGCAAAGGCATGAAAAAGAAGAAGATGAATATGTTTCCAAGCTGCTTGATTGATGCATGATTGTTTATATGATAGTTGCATTTGCATTGGTCTAGACGGCTTGTGCACAAGTGGTAGTCTCTCGACGATTCTGGGGGCGCCCGGAGTCGATCGGCCTAGGAGAGAACAGGACACCTGGGGCTAGAAGTCCTCGCAGTTAAGAGGAGGTGTCAGTCTATTAGTAGTTGGGCAAGAAGTTCCGACTGCTAATATGGGTATTGCCCATGGACCACAAGAGTTATTATCATGTTGCATATTGATAAGAGTGAAAAGAATGTTTTGCTAAGAGCTAACCATGCAGAGACGGACAGGGAATGACAATGTTGGTTTTATAATGTTTATGCTAATCCTTGTCTTGTGCAGGGATCGACGGTCGGCTATGGTAAGAGTCACTGAAAAGTGATATACATGTGTTGCTTAAGTTCTGATATAAATGCTTGCAGAGATTAATTTGTTACCAAGAAATGCTATATTCCACTAAGAGAAAGGATGTAATATCATGCTTGTAATCTGACCTTAAGTTTGTCTTGAACAAGAGAAAAGAATGCTAAAGTTGTTGTCCCTAATGAAATGAATATGCTCATGAAACGCGCTGCGCACTGCACATGAAAGGAATAGTCATCGTGCTAGAATTGAATAGTCCCTTGTATGCTTGAAATAATATGAACTGTGGCTTTTCAAAGATGTGTTTTCAAAAGATATGTAAACTGACTCTGTATGCATGGAATGAATCTAGGTAAAACTAGCAAGATCACATCACAAGAAACGTTTTCTCACTAAATAAACAGTGATCGTTTCAGACAAATGTAGCTCTTTGTTCACACATTCACCAGTATGCTGATATACTGACCCATCATTAGTCTGCATGCAGGTGCACCATGCATCGAAAAGGATAGCCCGAGCCTCATCCTCAGGAGCCAGAAATCAGAAAAGGTGCCCAAGAGATGACATCTGTGCAAGAGTTTGGTTTTGTATATAAAAGGATGTAATGTATGGGAACGGGATCATTGTAATCTGTAAAGTTCTGAGAGAATGTAATATTGTATCAGAGAGAATCGAGAGCTTGTAATCTGTTCAAATGAAATCAATAAAGAGAATTATTTCTTGTTACCATTGTGTTCAATGCATGTATTCTAAAATATGTCCGCTGCTGCTTCAATTATCTGCGATACGTTCCGCTGCGTATTGTCAACCTTGTCTATCTTATCTTGTTCCAGGTCTTGGCCTTGTGCAAGCACAACTTAGGCTTGCACGGCATCACGCCTTAGCGAGGACGAACGGTCCCAAAGAGCCCGAAGCGAGGACGAAAGGGACTCTGCGGGATCGGGGCGTGACAAAAGCTGAGTCCGAGATTCGTTGGGCCGTTCGAAATACTCGAGTGGATCACTCCAGTGGCCTATAAAATTGCCCTACCGTCGGCGCTTGAAGGTGTGCACAATGTCTTCCACGTCTTTCAGTTACGGAAGTACATGCACGACCCTAGCCACGTGGTGGATTTTGGCCAGCTGGAGCTGAAGTTCGACTTGTCCTACGTTGAAGAGCCAGTTCAGATCTTAGAACGCAAGGATAAGCTACTTTGAAATCGGGCAATCCCTCTCGTTCGCATACTCTGGAGGAACCATGCGGCGGAAGAGTCGACATGGGAACTCGAGTCAGAGATGAAGGAAAAGTTTTCTTCATTATTTTCATAGAGGTAGGTTCTATTCTTAAGTTTCAAGGACAAAACTTTTTCTTAGTTGCTTATGGTGTAGTGCCCCATCCCTACATCATGCCCCGTTCTCCGTCCACGGGGTGCGCAAGAAAGAAACACTGTCGCTATCGACTCGGTCGGGACCGATAGGTCGGGATCGATCGAATCGATCGAACGGGAACGATTGAATTAAGATCCATTCCCCGTTATGGAATGTCTTCTTCGGAACCAAGTCCCATATTCAGCGGGTTGTGCCTCAAGGATTGACTCTGCGGCTGAGTCGGAAGAGACCTCCCATTGCTCTGCTTTTTACACCGCTTGCGCTGGTTTTGGCTTTATTTTTTGAATACATTTTCGTGAATGTTTTCGATGGTTTTCATGGCTTGCGTTTCGAACTTCGCATTCGTATCGAATTTTCTTGAATAATACAGTGTTCTAATCGGTTGCTTGTGCGATTTCAGGTGATCGTATAGGCAACGTCTAGCGTGGCTAACCAGTTTCTCGCCTCAAGTAAATACTAAGGTGAGTGGCTGACCCTTCTTCCCTCGACCCTCTTCTCTAATACATTATCGATACGAGACATGTGCTATGCTAGATGTAATGCAACAACATGAATGATATTCCAATGAAACGTTACACGACGTCCCACGAACACGAACTATACAAATGCTTGTCATATAACCTTATCGTGCTTGCAATTACCGTATTATATAGAACCGTGCTAAGAAAGGATGAATCGATTAAATGAATGTCGTAATGATACTATAAGATGTGCCTTAAAATAACAATTAACTTAGCACGGTCATGGACAACTTGTCGACTAGGGCGATTGTTTCTTCAGACGATATCCCGAGGCCACGGGACCGTTTCGGCCTAGGAAGAAACACGGATAGCTATGCCGGATGCATGCCACGGTAGGCATTAGCTTTCAACGGGGCTCGCTACCTGCGCTGAAGGACCACTGTCTACCAAACTATATGTCCAGGATGGCTTGTCGTGCCAGTGACCTTCACGAATGCACTCTATTATGTCTTATTATTATCAACATGACAGGGAAGAACATGGTAAGTTTATGCTACAACGGCGCGCTCTGCCGGGGGTAAGATCTATCGTCGTTATACGGTTGTGCCTACAAATATAAGTTTGAATTGAGTAGGATGGCTAGAAACTTCATTAATAAATTGCATGCATGCACGCTCACTTAACTTCTTCAACAAATAAGAGCACGGGATTTAAACTGCCACGCACCAGCACAAAGTGTAATGTGCTGACCCTCGCCCTCAATAGGTACTCGGAACCAGGATAGCGTGCCAAGGAACTGAAGGCGACGCTCCTTTCTTTTGAAGCCTTACTAGCGCGTAGGCTAACTCTGCAACTTTTTGAAGACTCCAACCCAACTGCATCATGAGTCGCAAACTCTCGCCGATCCCAGGTCTTAGAGAGTCATTTTGATGTTTTGTAAAAAGGGATGTAAATGTATGGAATGTCTATCTCATCGATGTCGGTTGTAAGCCCGAGAGGCCTCTTTTGTAATCGAGTCTGTAACCTAACTTATTTTCAATGAAAATGCAAGTTTCCTTCTCTATATAAATGTGTTCAACTTCTCTGCGTACTCTTATATATGCTATTGTTTTGTATAACCTTATGAACCGCCTTATGCAAGCGCAACCTAGGCTTGTACGGCATCACGCCCGGGGGACGACTATCGATTCTATCGAATCGGGGCGTGATATCCAGCCCGTGGGGGGCTCCGCCCCTTCCCTCCACCCTCCCTCCCTCATACTCCGCGTCCGGGTGGCCCGCCGCCGGCCGAACCGCCACCTGCGTGTACTGCGCGTGCCAACAAGCGTGTTTGTTTCCTTCCTCCTACTTTTCCTTTCTACCAAACACACCCTTAGACCAAGGAAAAAAATTTGGGTCAGGTTTCGCTTGCAGGATAAGGAAGAAGAAGAAGAAGAAGAAGGGCCGGCCCTGAGCTCATGGGGGTCCGAGACGAACTTTCAAAATTGGACCCTCATACATAATGTAAAAAAATAAACAAAAACAAGTAAATTAAAAAAAGTACATGCTAAAAATATGAACCAAGGAAGTCGTATATATAAGCATAGCATAATAACTACTACACCATAATTATCATATGTTAATTAAGGTCCATAAAACATACTAGCCTATTTTAGATACAAAAAAAATTAATATATTTATATTTAAACTAACTTTTTTGGTCCTCCGGATACATGTGCCCTGGACAGTCGCCCTGGTTGCCCTGGACCATAGTCGACCCTGAGAAGAAGACAAGAGCAACAAGAACCCTTTCATAATTTTCAACACCCCCACCCCCTTCCTACATCAATCACGACCTTATGTTTTCAGGGTACAATGCTTGAGAATTAATGTTCAATTTTTTATTTTTTTACTAAAATCCATTCCCCCCCCCCCCCCACAAATAAAGTTTCCAAGTATTACTCTTCTTCTCCGTGGTCCTTAATAAAGTAAAAAAAAACAAATTTTAGAATAAAATGTTGCACCATTTTCCAATATTTGATTTTGGTTTGATACGTATACAATAAATGTTAAACTTTTCTCATACATAACACAATTTTGACAACATTTACATCAATTTAGTTCACTCTGATTCAGGTCACAACTAAACAATTGAATTATATTTTACAAAAACAAAAGTTGTAACCAAATCAAGTAAATAAATCATTCCAAACAATATATTTTAATCATTTCAAACAATAAAGTTGTAAATATATACATCATCATCAAATGTACTAAAATAATGTATTTGCAATGCCACGTACAACAACAAATGATCAAATGATATATGTAATAACGGATGCACCATATTTTCCATTTTATAGCTAAAAGTTATAAGGCAGAGTTGGTTTGTAGGGCTGGACAACGTAATCTAATTGGCATTACGTTGTCAATCTAACTCGGGTGTTTGGTTGGACAAAAAAAAGAGATGTAATGTAATCGTGTTTACAAGTTTGATTACATTACATCAATTTATTCTAAAACCAATTACGTCATAAGACCTATGTAATCGTGATTACATTATAATTTAAGAGGACCAAGTTTTATTTTTGGTTTTGGTCGTTTTTGCTCGTATTTTGTCTTTTTCATTTCTTTTATTTTTGGTCGTTTTCACTCGTTTTTATTGTTTTTGCTTTTTTTTTTGGTCATTTTTGGTCATTTTTAGGTTTTTGTTCATTATTGCTCATTTTTTTTGTCTTATTGCTCGTTTTTGGTCTTTTTTTTGTAAAGTTTGACGGTCCGTTTGGATATGTTTTCTGAAATTTTATTCCGAAAACAGTTTTCAGAGATGATGTTATAAAATTGTTTTGTGTATAAAGATTCTGAGTTTGCATTTAGTTACTTTCTTTTGAAAAATGGTTTTAAGAAAAAAAAAGTTAAAAATTATGTTTGGTAAAAAAATTCTAGAAAATAATTTTTGTAATAAATTTTTATAAAATAATTTTGAATATGTTGAGGTCCAGTATAATGCATTTCGTATCCAGCCTCTAGGTCCGGTGTCCACACCCAAATTTGTGTATCCGACACCCTGTTACACCTAGGGCTGTAAACGAGCTAAGCTTTTGTAAGCTTGAGCTTGGCTTGACTAGAATTAATCAAGCTCGAGCTTGATAAATTTTTTATTTTAGAGCTTGAGCTTGGCTCGAGCTTGTTTATATTAAGCTTGAGCTTGGCTTGGTTTGAGCTCGAGCTTGGCTTGATAAGCAAGCTTGATTCAAGCTTGATAAACAAGCTCGATAAGCTTAAAATCAAGCTCGTTAAGCTTGATTTCAAGCTCGCTCAACTTTATTTCAACCTCATTAAGCTTGATTTCAAGCTTAACGAGCTCGATTTCAACTTAGTTAGGTTTGAATTCAAGTACATGTAATATTAACAATTTATTTATAAAATTTAATAAAAAATATTTCTTAATATCAATTATTAAGGACACACACACACACACACACACACACACACACACACACACACACACACACACACACATATATATATATATATAAAATTAGAATTCAACAAAAAATAAACGAGCTTCTAAACAAGCTCCTAAACGAGCTTTTAAACAAGCAATCGCAAGCTCATAAACGAGCCAGCTCACGAGCTCAAACGAGCCGAGTACTTCTAAGCTTGAGCTTGGCTCGTTTATTAAACGAGCTCGAAAATAAAGCTTAAGCTCAGCTTGTTTAGTAAACGACCTGAGCTTAAACGAGCTTTCATCGAGCTGAGCTTCGAGTAGCTCGCGAACGGCTTGGCTCATTTGCAGCCCTAGTTACACCTAAAATCAAAATCCAATATAATTTCTCATCCCACTGTCCGACACCGACACAAGGATACATCAACTCCAAACTCAACACAGTGTCCAGATCTAATCCCTTCCACTATTGTGTTTCCCCAAACCCGATACCGTCCCGATGCTGTGGTAGGTTAACCCGATGTGGAACGAGGAGGTAGTGTTGGTGGCCGCGGAGCCGCTGGATGAGCCACTGTCCAGTCCTGCCGGTCTTCGTCGTGGGGCACTACCGCACCGAGCATGCTCGTCGAGGCCAAGTGGTACAACTTCAGGTGGTCGACGGTGAGGTAGATCAGGTGGAGCAGGCGGCGTCGACTAGGGCTTCGTCCTGGAGAAGGATGGTCAGCGGCGACGTTCTCGAGCTCGAGGGGAGTGTCATGCCCCAGAACCAAAATAATGGAGATTGAGGATGAAATAAAGCCAGCTATGTATATTAGAGTACGCCAGTACCCCAATATGCGATCAAAGCTGTCTAGAAGACAAGTGGACTCTAGCATGCCACTAATGTAACTCATCTTCTCGAAATTTTGTGATATATTTTTTATTTGATTAGTTTACATTTAATTTTTCTATGATCATAGGAGTTGTGACTAAGTCCACAGGTGATTTAAGACCATCTTGTGGTCACATGATCTCTAGATAGGGTTTATAAGCATGCTATAGCTATATTATATTTTCTTATGATTTTTAGACATTTTTAGATATTTATTTATTAAAGATATATTTATTTTATTGACTTTCATGAATTACTATAAGGTCATTTGGGACTATTTTGAGACAAGTTATTTTTATTTAGGTTCTAGGAGGTTAGAAATATTTTCTAGAATTTTCTAAATTTTTCTGGATTTTTTTAGAATTTTTGGGAATTTTTATATAATTAAAATCTATAGAAATTATATTTTATAGGCTTTGGAAATTTACTGTAAGGTCACATGATGATATTTTGTGTTAAAATATTTTATTTAGATTCTAGACACTTAGAAATATTTTCTAGAATTTTCTAGAATTTTTCTGGATTTTTCTGCAATTTATTTTGATTTATTTGGACTTAAAATGATTTTTAAATAATTTTCTGAATTAAAATAATTAATTACCCAGAAATTCACCCGGGGGGGCCCACCTGTCGGTGCCCAGACTGAACCGCCTCTCTCTCCCTCTCCTATATATATATTATTATATTCGAAACCCTAATTAAATTTCAGCCGCCTTTTTGAGAGAGAGTTCTAGTAGAAATCTCGACTTCCCGAGACGATTGCCGTCAACTCCGACGTGATTTTACCGTGCCGTTTTTTGTTGTTGGATTCGTCTCGAGGTAACTTTCTGAATATATAATTTATTTTCATATATATTATTCCTAAATTTTTGTAAAATTCGTAGAGTGTCGGTTGTCCGAAACTTGATACGTTTCAGTATTTTAGAGATTTCGGGAGAAACAGAAATCGAAATCACGAACCGTTTGAAGTTTCGGAAAGCTAACACAGACTCTACGACATATATTTTTTCCAGAAATTAATTTATTCATCTAGTATTTTAGTTATTCTGTTGAAATCAGAATTGATCGGTTGATCACCGTTTTGGTCACGATTAGCCATAACGGCGATATCTTTTGACCAAAGCGTGATTTTGCGGCACGGTTGATTCTAGCGCACTCGTGGCACTGAAATCTACCAAGATTCACTTTCAAAATCTAGAGTTCACAGTGTTTGACTAGATAGTCAGCGGCACGTCTCGATTTGCGTGCCATAGTTTCCAAAATTGGAAAACACGACTTTGATGGCCAAACTTGCATGTTTAGATTATATTTAGATTATTATTAGGTTAAATTAGGTTTTTAAGTGAATTAATTATTATTAGATTAGTAATCCAACTAGCCACTATTTTATGAATTTAGAACTAGAACATTAGAATTGATTTATAGTTTTCGTGCACGGTCCATGGTGCGATATGTGTTATAGGTTGACAACTCCTAGATTGGCAACCTCTCATCCTCGACTTGTGACTACGGTTTGTGCAAGGACCACATGCAAGATACCTTGCCTCCCTCTACAGTTTAATTCCATGTTTATGGTTTTCATTTATTATTGTATTATCATTAGATACTCTATTTGTTATAGATTTTATATGATTTATTAGCTTTCTAGTTGACTTGATTTATCTAGTTTCTACATACCATGTTCACCAGTTTATGGTCATGCTTGACTTGACAGTGTAGTTATACTGGACTTGACTGTGTCCTGACTGAGTCGTACCTTGTCTCGCCAGTACCTTGCTTGAGTCGTGTCATAGAACGAATACGTGTAATTGAACTGCTAAATCCTTGATATTGTTTCCTTGGCACCAGAGAGTCCACTCTGGACGAGGGTATTTTTCTTGATCTGTTTACATCCGTGAGTCCACACTCGGGACGAGGATGTCGATTATTTGCACCAGAGAGTCCACACTCGGGACGAGGGTGTTGACTTGACTTGTACCAGAGAGTCCACTCGGGACGAGGGTATTTACATCAGAGAGTCCACACTCGGGACGAGGATGTTATACTTGCACCAGAGAGTCCACACTCGAGACGAGGGTTAGTACTAACCAGAGAGTCCACACTCGGGACGAGGGTTAGTGATTAGTTCAAACCTGCGAGTCCACTCGGGGCGAGGGTTTGGTATTCCATTGATCTCGTGTTCGCTTGTTCATTCAGCAGTTCAGTTACGTATAGTTGTTCTTGTATTCCAGTTCATAGTCACCTGTCAGTAGCCACTTGTCGTTAGTCACTTGTTAGCAGTTGGGTCGTCGTCTCTTGCCATGTTAAGTGTCGTTCCTTGTTATATCATGTTTATATATTATCATGCATAATTAAACTGCTAGATAGGCATGTTTATATGTATCTTGCTATATCTTTTGAGGACCTGATGATCTCTTCAGGTTTAGCGATTGCATGGAGTTAGTGGCAGAGCGGGATGGTAGATGATTGTGGTGCATGTCTTAGGTATTTGTTAGTGATATTACATTGTTATTCTTTCGTGCTTTTCATTCCTTATCATGAGATATCATGCTTATTGATTTACTTTAGAGACTCTTGTTATATTCTTTGGAGTCTTATCGGACATATATGCTAGTGGGCTGCAGACCAGACCCATAGTGTTCATTCATGTTTCGCACACTTATTGTGGATTTGAGATATAGATTAAATTGCCATGATTTGGCAGTATACCCTAGCCTTGACAGCATTTACGTATTCGAGTCGGGCTGGAGTCCGCTTGATGCGTAGCTGGATTGCTCACGTGCTGGCATCCGAAAATCGGGTGCAGGTCGTGACAACTAACGACTCCTAAGGTCGAACAAATCATATCTCAATCCAATCAACACAAGAAGCAATAAAGAGTAAATCACATATGAGATGGGTAATGCGTCCCAAACACAAATACATACATAATCATGAGAGTTGACATAATAAAAAGATACATCAATTGAATATACCAAAGATACATAAATGTACAACTAGCCATGGTCCAGAATATACATCTACGCCGTACGAAGACGGAGGGAACAAAACCCAAATACAAGGACTAATACATGTTGTCAGCCCCTGTTTTTCAAATTTAATTTAATTAGTGTTAATTAGTTGCTAATGACCTATTTAGCTTTAAAATAATTTATTATGATTTTTAAGAATTTTTCTAGAATTTTTAAATGATTTTTAAATAGTTTTTAAATCAAAATATATCATTTTGTAATTAATTAAAATGTTTTAATATTATTTTGTAATATTAGAATTGTTTTAATATCATTATACAATTTGTCAAATTGTTATTATAGCAGTTTGCAAATTTGTGAATTGTTTTAATTAGGTTCTGCAAATTCATTTTTGCATTTATTTAGGGGAGGGACCAAACTGTAAAATCCTAAACTCTAGGGACCTTACTGCAAACCTACCCTACCCCCCACGTTCTCTCTCTCCTCTCACCCAACCACTCCCCGACGACCGGCCAGCTGCCGACGACCACCAACTTCCCCCAGACCACAACCGACCTCTTCCTCTATATAAACGACCCCCAGACCAAACCCTAACTCTAGCACACCACCACGACCACCCCGACCCCCTTCTTCTCCGACGAGAACCCATTTCCCCTTCGTCTGAACCCTAGATCCGGCCATACCCCAGCGCCACCTCCCCAGCGACCATCACCGCCCACAACCGCCACCACTCGACGCGTCTCATCGAGGCGAACGCAGCGCCACCCGAGCGCCGCGTCCACGACGCGCCAGCCGCCGTCCAGTGCCCCCGACTTCAACCCTAGGCGCCGGACACGTACGTGTCATTCCTCCTCCGTGTCGAGTCGTGTTCGTGTACACGAGTGCGGACTCGCCCAGTAATGGGGAGTCCAGTAATGAGTGTGGACACGGCGTTCACGTATCGTGCGTGTCGTGTACGACCCCAGACACAGGACTCGACTATCTTCGTGTCCCTAACTGTCTGGACACGAAGTTTATTTTATCGGATTTAAAACCCATTAACCTAAACAGAAATAACACTAACCCAAACCCTACCCCTAACACATGACTCGGGCTGACCGCCTGGCCAGCCCGACCGAGCCCAAGAACTCGGCCCCTCTGGGCCGAGTTCGAACCCCCCTCTCTCTGTTTTTGTTTTCTTTTTTGTTTTGTTTTTGTTTTGTTTTATTTTATTTTATTATATATATATATATATATATTATATATATATATATATGTGTGTGTATAAATGTATTTATATATATATGTATATATGTATTTAGGTATATATATTATTATATATATATACTGTTATATATGTATATATACAGTATTTGTATATGTATATATATATATTGCATATTTGGTATTTTATTTTATAAGTGTATATATATATATATATATATTTATATATATATATATATATATATATATATATGTAAAATATATATATATATGTAAAATATATATATATATATATATATATATATATATATATATATATATATATATATATATATATATATATATATATATATATATATATATATATATATATTTATGTAAATATATGTATATATGTATATGGGTTCATGTGTATATATATATTATTATATACATACTATTATATATATGTATACAATATTTGTATATATATATATATATATATATATATATATATATATATATATATATATATATATATATATATATATATATATATATATTATAGTTAGTATTTCTTATATATATATATATATATATATATATATATATATATATATATATATATATATATATATATATATATATATATATATATATATTTATATGTATATATATAAATATTGTTGTTATATATTTATATATGTATTTCAAACTCTACCTTGTATAAATTATTATTATGTAAAATTTCACAAGTTATTTTATTATAATTTGTGACTTCTATATTTTTACCACTCTAAAAATATATTATTTATATTTAAATTCCTGTACTTTTATCTGATTATGGCCAATTGACGTCCAAATCTAGCATGGGTTTTTGGGCCCAATTATGTCTAATACATTCAGAGTCTGTACAAGTCATATTGGACTTGATTCATGGCTCTGGGTCCTGTATTTGAACTTCGGTTCAATTCGAATACATGGACAAAAATAGTAAATAATTAATTAATTAATTTCCAGAAACTGTTACTTGCTGTTTTTGAATTTTTATATATATTTTAATTGCTGTAAAAATCTGGAAAAAATTGTATTTAAATACTATATTAATTTAGACAATTTATTATAATTTTTCTAGCATTTATTAAGTGCTTTTGGTATTTTATAAAAATAGGAAAACAGAACTCATTTTTAGTATATTTATGTTTGCTGATTTTTAATAAATATTTATGAGGGTTTATAAATTCCAGAAAAATTAGTATAAATTTCTATAATTAACAAGGATCATTTTGATACTTTATTTTATGGAAAATTAGGCATTTTGTCTATCTCAAAAACTGTAGGAACATAATGTACAGTTTGATTTATTTATTGCCTAATTACGACTTTCAATATTTTGTGTTGTTTTGAGTTATAGTCATATTGGACCTCACCCCGCACTAGTGTAAAGGCCCTAGAAAGATAGTTTGGTTATTGTGTCACCCCACATTGGTCTCCTATGCTAAATTTACCATTTGGCTAGGTGTCCAGTCAGAAAGTCGTGTTGCACCACTAGTGTCTTAGTGTTTAACTTAGTATAAAAACTAAGTTTATGCATTTATTTCTACAGTGACGAGTTACCAGGAATCTATAGCATTTTTATCGCTGCTTTGCTTTGCTAAAGGCAAGTACTTCTACAAACTTTATATACTGCTATAACCATAAACTGCAAATTCCAACCATGTTAAATGCTGATCCTTGGGGTAGCAAGTTAAAACTTTACATGTTGTATTACTTTCAGTATCTACCATGCTTAGGACAGTTTTTATATCTCTCACATGTTTAACAACGGGTTAAGGGAAAACTGTTAGTAGTGTACGTGATCATGCCCCCTTCTCCGTATGTATTTACCGAGCACTGTTATATTCTATATATAACTTTGTCGTATGTCTGCTCCCGCGTTTGTGTATGGACATACACCGATGCCGTTAAGGGTACGTATGTACGCTTCTAAAAATTGATATGTGCCACTATACATCCTGATTACCTATTGACTGATCACTCACCTACTACAGTTTTAAACTTTAAAATGAATATCTATTGCCATGATAAAATATATCTAAAACTGGATAAAAATATGATATGTCATTTCTTTCCATCACATGATCAGTATTATATGTTTGCTAGAATCAGTACTTGCTCCCGTCCTGACAGGATAACGTTGTAGGTATTCTTACTGAGGAGGAGTTGCTCTGTGACTCATATTATGGAGTTACTGCCGAGGACCAGGCTTTGTCTTACGAGGATGTACCCGCGGGAAAACTCGTCTAGTTTGTGTAGTTGCTCGGGATATTTAGTGTAGTCATAGACTATGTATTTTGTGACTGGACCTGTATCCAGCTTTACATTTTGGACTTGTACTTGGACTTACTATTATATGAGATGACTTTTGTGTTTGGAGCATTTATGACTCTTCTTTACTTATAGAACTGTTAGCACATTTAGTCTTATCTTGTTATCTCTAGAACAACTTACTGCGCTTATCTCAAGCGTAGGCTGGACATGACTTGGCCCGGCCCGACAATTTGGGTAACGGATCGTGACATGTTTTTAGTGGTGGCCCACGCAGGTCCTGACTAAATTGTTTGGTTACGTTATTGTACCAAGCTTGCCTGCAATTAGGAACTTAAGGTAATTAGACAATATTAGGAATGACGCTTAGAACATCTAGAAGAATACTAGGATTGCAACATAGGAAACGCATCACATGTTCGTTATTACAAATTGGATTTTCCTTGTTATTTATGACTATTTACTTTAAAGAGTCCTTATAAGTCCTTTTTATTTTATTTAGATGGTGCTTACTCGTTCATCCCAGTATGTCACACCTGAGAATGGTACACTCCCTATCCAGTCAGCTGACCAGTTGACCGATACACCTCCACCTACCATATTCCCCCACTCCACAAATCCATAAACCCAGATGCCTCCACCACCTTCCACATCACAGTTCCAGCAGGACCCGATACTCCCACCACCACCTACCACTATACCTATCCAGGCTTCCGTCACACTCGACGGGAACCAACTGCTCACTCTGATCCATGGGTTCCTAACGACCCATCAGGAGCAGACTACCCTACTCCGCCAGAGCATGGAGCGTTCTGAGGAACGTACCGTGGTCCCACCACCTGTAGAGCCACGGCAGAGAGCAGGGACAATCAAGGACTTCATGGGTCTGAACCCCAAGGAGTTCTTAGGGACTGAGGGCATAGTTGTAGCAGATGACCGGCTGGACTCGGTAGAGAGGAAGCTCCTTGGAGCTAGGTTGCCGAATGACCTCCAGGTCGAGGCAGCCGGATTTCTGCTGACAGACTTGGCAGGAGTTTGGTTCCGGAATGAGCCGCTATTCACGAGAGGGAGGGCCACTTGGGATCAATTCAAGACCCAGTTCAAGAAGAAATTCTTCTCGACCACCGCTAGGGTAGCCATGGGACTACGATTCCAGAACATCAAGCAGGAGAACCATTCTGTTGACGAGTATGCGGCAGAGTTTAGTCGCCTGAGCCGTTTTGCTCCTAGTCTAGTTGCAGACCCCGAGGAGATGACGCGTAGGTTTTGCCATAGTCTAGTTCCAGACATTAGCATTCTTATAGTGGTGAACGGTACGACTGACTACTACCAGAGCCTAGAGTTGGCCCGGAGCATTGAGGAGCGTCTTCTGTCTTGTAAGAGGCCGGCTTCTGTACACCTCGAGGGACCGTTCAAGCGTCAGGCTTTCCAGCAGAGAGCACCGACGCCACACCAGCAGACATATCGTCTCCCTACATCACATCATCCAACCCCGCCATTTAGAGCCCCGGGACCCCGGCAGCAGCAGAAGGGAGCTTTGTGTGTTTTCTATAAGAGGGTAGGCCACGACGCTACCATCTGTAGGAAGAGGTTAGGGCAGTGTTTAGCTTGTGGGTCTGCCACCCATCAGCTTCGGGACTGCCCAGTAGCCAAGGTATCTAGAGGGCCGCTTCCGACTCAAAAGCAGAGGTTTGGGCAACATCTGCAGCAGCAGAAGGGACCCCAGGGGAAGACTTATAGTCTGGCCCTTGAGTCGGAGCCGGAGCAGGATTCGGAGCCCGATTATTTGGCTGACGTCATCACAGGTCATGTTTATTTGCATACTTTTCTAGCTCTATGCTTGTTTGATTCTGGTGCATCTCATAGCTTCCTGTCATTAGAGTTTATGCATAAACACCACTTAGTAGCTACACCTACCGATGAGATGAGTAGAGTAATGACGGGAGGAGGACCAGTGCCCATTAGAGCTATCTATAGATGCTCTATTACTATAGCCGGAGAGAGTTCAGGGGACGATTCTTTGTGATGCCACTCCCCGGGTATGATATCATATTGGGGATGGACTGGCTTAGCTATGCCCATGCAGCTATAGACTGTCATGAGGGTAGTATTCTGTTCAATCCCCCAGGCACGTCACCATTCAGTGTCAGAAGGACAGGTTCGGAGATCAGCCTAGAGCCAAACTGTTGTGCGACAGTTGGGGAGTTAGCACCGCCACACCCTATCATTAGGGAGTTTATGGATGTATTCCCAGATGATCTTCCAGGACTTCCGCCTGATAGAGATGTGGAGTTCACTATAGATTTAGTACCGAATTCATCACCAGTATCCCGGGCTTGCTATAGGGTGAACCCCAAGGAGGTCGTAGAGATGAAAGAGCAGATTGATGACCTATTGAAAAAGGGTTTCATTCGATCTAGTGCTTCTCCATGGGGAGCGCCAGTGATCTTTGTGCCTAAGAAGGATGGTAACGTTTGGTTGTGTATTGACTACCGGGCGTTGAATGCCATCACCATTAAGAACAAATATCCTCTGCCCAGGATAGATGATTTGTTAGACCAGTTGAGTGGGACGAAAGTGTTTTCCAGGATAGATTTGAGATTCGGGTACCACCAGGTGAAGGTCAGGGCAGCAGACATCCAGAAGACGGCGTTTAACACGAAGTACGGGCAGTACGAGTTTCTGGTGATGCCGTTTGGTCTCACAAATATGCCAGCTGTCTTTATGAACTTGATGAATAAGATATTTCACCAGTATCTGGATACGTTCGTCGTAGTGTTCATCGACGACATCCTGATATACTCGAAGACGTCGGAGGAGCAGCAGAGGACTTGCGGATAGTTTTGGGGATTCTGAGGCAGGAGAGATTTTATGCCAAATTGTCGAAGTGTGAGTTCTTTTTGGACCGAGTGGAGTTTCTCGGTCATATAGTTACTGAAGAGGGAATATCGGTGGATCCCAGGAAGATTGCTGCCGTTGAGACATGGAAGGCTCCGATGTCAGTTTCAGAGATCAGGAGCTTTCTGGGTTTAGCCGTCTATTATAGGAAGTTCGTCCAGGACTTTGCTAGGATAGCTGAACCCATGACAAAGTTGATGCGGAAGGACGCAGAGTACATCTGGTCAGAGGACTGCCAGGCAGTGTTTGAGGAGCTGAAGAGGAGGCTGACGACCGCTCCAGTTCTGACATTACCTTCAGGATCTGGAGGTTTCACCATATACAGCGATGCTTCGGGAAAGGGGCTAGGATGTGTCCTACAGCAGCATGGGAAAGTGATTGCTTATGCATCTAGGCAATTTCGGACTCATGAGCGGAACTATCCTACCCATGACCTAGAGTTAGCTGCGGTGATCTTTGCACTCAAGTTATGGAAACATTACTTATACGGAGAGCGTGCAGAAATCTTTACTGACCACAAGAGCTTGAAGTATGTGTTCACGCAGAAAGAGCTGAACATGAGGCAAAGACGATGGTTGGAGTTGATGAAGGACTTCAACATCGATTTACAGTATCATCCCGGGAAGGCAAATGTGGTGGCGGATGCGCTGAGCAGGCATCCGATGGAATGGTATCTAATGATAGATCGGTATTTGCGGGAAGATCTGGAAAAGCTCGGTATCGAGATTGTTCGACCAGGATTAGTGATACAGATGATAGCGCTTGACATTCAGTTAGGTTTGATAGAGCAGATCAGGGAGGCACAGTCTACAGATGAGAGCCTTCGCAGACTTCGAGCCCAGGCTTTAGCTGGATTGCTGGATGACTTCACCATAGCAGAGGATAGATCCTTGAGGCATGGCAACCGATTGTGCGTGCCGAAGGGAGAGCTGATAGAGGCAGTCTTACAGGAGGCGCATCGATCGAGATATTCTATTCACCCTGGTGCTAACAAGATGTACCGTGACTTGCGGGAACATCTTTGGTGGCACGGAATGAAGAGAGATGTATCATGTTTCATTTCGAGATACCTAGTTTGCCAGCAGGTCAAGGCGGAGCGCCAGAGGCCAGCTGATCTGTTACAGCCGTTACCCATTCCTGAGTGGAAGTGGAAACACATTACGATGGACTTCGTCTCAGGGCTTCCTCATTTCCAAGGAGGGAAGGATGCCATTTGGGTCATCGTGGACAGGCTGACGAAGTGTGCGCACTTCATACCCTTCAAGGTGGGGCTTTCCATCGAGAAATTGGCGGAGCTATACATGCAGCAGATAGTTCGCTTACACGGAGTACCAGTGAGCATCGTGTCGGACAGAGACAACAGATTTACGTCCCACTACTGGAGGAGCTTGCAGGAGGAGTTGGACAGTCGGCTCAAGTTCAGTACGGCTTACCACCCGCAGACAGATGGGCAGTCCGAGAGGACGATACAGACGCTGGAGGATATGCTGAGGACTTGTGTACTGGACTTTGGCAGATCATGGGAGCGCCATCTGCACTTGGTAGAGTTTTCATACAACAACAGCTACCAAGCCAGTATCGGTATGTCTTATTTCGAGGCACTATATGGACGACGATGCCGTTCATCGCTTTTTTGGGATGATGTTGGGGACAGAGTTATGCTTGGGCCAGAGATGATCACAGATGCAGCAGAGAAGGTCGGGATGATCAGAGACAGGTTCAGAGTAGCTCAGGACAGGTAGAAATACTGGGCCGATGCTAGTCGTAGATCGATGGAGTTCGCTGACGGTAATATGGTGCTAGTGAAGATATCACCTACTAGAGGGACGATCCGGTTCGGACGAGGAGGCAAGTTGAGCCCCAGATACATCGGGCCGTTCGAAATACTTGGCAGGATCGGAGAGGTAGCTTACAGGGTTGCACTTCCACCCAACCTAGCAGGAGTTCACGATGTCTTTCACGTATCTCAGCTGAGGAGATATGTTCCGGACCCCAGCCATGTGCTAGATCATTCAGAGCTGGAGATCGGACCGAGCCTTACAGTTACTGAGCAGCCAGTAGAGATATTAGACATGAGGGAGAAGAGGCTGAGGAATAAGGTTATACCCTTAGTACGAGTAGCTTGGAGCCGTCGCTCTCCGGGTGAATCTACTTGGGAGAGGGAGTCGAACATGAGGGAGAGATATCCTTACTTGTTCGACCCAACCGCTGCGAGGGAACCACCCGTTCCCGCTTGATACCTTAGAGGTTAGTTTCGATCGTAGCCTAAGTCATTTTGTTGCATTGCTTGCTATGTTAGAAAATTGTCGAGCCTTCAATCCTTGTGAATTTCGAGGACGATTTTTTTTTTCAAGGAGGGAATTATTCTAGAATTAATTATTATTAGATTAGTAATCCAACTAGCCACTATTCCATGAATTTAGAACTAGAACATTAGAATTGATTTATAGTTTTCGTGCACGGTCCATGGTGCGATATGTGTTATAGGTTGACAGCTCCTAGATCGGCATCCTCTCATCCTCGACTTGTGAAAACGGTTTGTACAAGGACCACAGGCAAGATACCTTGCCTCCCTCTACAGTTTAATTCCATGTTTAGGGTTTTCATGTTATTATTGTATTATCATTAGATACTCTATTTGTTATAGATTTTATATGATTTATTAGCTTTCTAGTTGACTTGATTTATCTAGTTTCTACATACCGTGTTCACCAGTTTATGGTCTTGCTTGACTTGACAGTGTAGTTATACTGGACTTGACCGTGTCCTGACTGAGTCATACCTTATCTTGCCAGTACCTTGCTTGAGTCGTGTCATAGAACGAATACGTGTAATTGAACTGCTAAATCCTTGATATTGTTTCCTTGGCACCAGAGAGTCCACTCGGGACGAGGGTGTTTTTTTTGATCTGTTTACATCCGTGAGTCCACAATCGGGATGAGGATGTCGATTATTTGCACCAGAGAGTCCACACTCGGGACGAGGGTGTTGACTTGACTTGCACCAGAGAGTCCACTCGGGACGAGGGTATTTACATCAGAGAGTCCACACTCGGAACGAGGATGTTATACTTGCACCATAGAGTCCATACTCGAAACGAGGGTTAGTACTAACCAGAGAGTCTACACTCGGAAAGAGGGTTAGTGATTAGTTCAAACCTGCGAGTCCACTCGGGGCGAGGGTTTGGTATTCCATTGATCTCGTGTTCGCTTGTTCATTCAGCAGTTCAGTTACGTGTAGTTGTTCTTGTATTCCAGTTCATAGTCTCCTGTCAGTAGCCACTTGTCGTTAGTCACTTGTTAGCAGTTGGGTCGTCGTCTCTTGCCATGTTAAGTGTCGTTCCTTGTTATATCATGTTTATATATTATCATGCATAATTAAACTGCTAGATAGGCATGTTTATATGTATCTTGCTATATCTTTTGAGGACCTGATGATCTCTTCAGGTTTAGCGATTGCATGGAGTTAGTGGCAGAGCAGAATGGTAGATGATTGTGGTGCATGTCTTAGGTATTTGTTAGTGATATTACATTGTTATTCTTTCGTGCTTTTTATTCCTTATCATGAGATATCATGCTTATTGATTTACTTTAGAGACTCTTGTTATATTCTTTGGAGTCTTATCGGACATATATGCTAGTGGGCTGCAGACCACGACCCATAGTGTTCATTCATGTTTCGCACACTTATTGTGGATTTGAGATATAGATTAAATTGCCATAATTTGGCAGTATACCCTAGCCTTGACAGCGTTTACGTATTCGAGTCGAGCTGAAGTCCGCTTGATGCGTAGCTGGATTGCTCACGTGCTGGCATCCGAAAAGCGGGTGCAGGTCGTGACAACTAACGACTCCTAAGGTCGAACAAATCATATCTCAATCCAATCAACACAAGAAGCAATAAAGAGTAAATCACATATGAGATGGGTAATGCGTCCCAAACACAAATACATACATAATCATGAGAGTTGACATAATGAAAAGATACATCAATTGAATATACCAAAGATACATAAATGTACAACTAGCCATGGTCCAGAATATACATCTACGCCGTACGAAGACGGAGGGAACAAAACCCAAATATAAGGACTAATACATGTTGTCAGCCCCTGATACATGTTGAGCCACAGATACATCGGGCCGTTCGAAATACTTGGCAGGATCGGAGAGGTAGCTACAGGGTTGCACTTCCACCCAACCTAGCAGGAGTTCACGATGTCTTTCACATAACTATACTCAAAAACAAATATATCAATAGTAGATAAACATCTATTCAAAATCATATCAATAGTAGATAAACATCTACTCAATCAATAGAGGTCAGGGGACCACGCCAATCGGGATTATCCATGCCACTGTGGGGGCCCATAGCGACCCGAGTCACGGTAGCATGAAGTGTCCTCCCCTCCCAATGATCTATATGAGTTTACTAGTTAATTACCTAAAAGATTTATTTTCAATTATCAAGTCGTCGACACTCAAGAATTGTCCTATAATGACGAGTCATGGGTACAAGTCATTCGCGAGATATCTCTCATAAATGTTCTCAATACACATTACGTGCGATACAATAGACAATACTCACACTCGATTGTCCGTTGCCAAGATACAAATAAATTAGACATATAACAATTTAAATCCACGGTGTCAATAAATAACATGCATTCAATCTCAATCTAGAAGTCAGTCGAGAAATCACTACAAGAGTGCGCTACTACGAGCCACTAAATCAATCTGGACATGTACGGTAATCATGAGTACTCCATGACAAGCTATTATGTCACGTCCCGATTCCGTCGAATCGATAGTCGTCCCCTGGGCGTGATGTCGTGCGAACCTAATTTGCGATCATATAAGACATAGTCATAAGGTAATCTAAAACACGAGATCTAAGAGAACAAGCAGACAAATTGAATCACACATTAAGTAGAAAGAACTTTGATCTTTATTGATAATAAACATCATTTACAGACTCCAGTACAGAACTCATGCCGCACGGGCTACAACATGACTCAATTATAAAAGAGTGCCGATAAGATAGCCGTTCCATACATTGCACACATCCCTTAATTTACAACAGAGTATTCCAGTGACTTGGAATGGAGGGACGCCGAGCCATCTTTTTTGGACAGTTGAGAGTCTTCAAAAGTGGAGTTGCGGGGAAAAGTCTTCGACGCACGGCCGAAGCTTCAAAAATTACGAACGTCGTCGAGCTAGTTGGCACGTCCTTTCTGATTCATGGGACCTACAAAGAGCGAGGATCAGTGCGATCATAAGTACTGGCAAATGGCTAATTAAAATCCAAGCTCTGTATTTGATTCAAGCAGTTTTATAAATATGTTAGCTAGTTATTTCTATGATCTTTCTAACCATCCTGATAGATTTGCATGTCAACATATTTTGAGGCAAGCATATGAAATTGTATACATTAAGAAGCTATCATATTCATCCCGTGTCACGTACATTAGTTAAGTAGTGAAAGGGTGTGAAGGCCACTGGCAATGTCAAGCCATCACGGACTATAGCTGGGTTAGACGACGACCCTTTCGCGGTGGGTAGCGAGCCTTGTGCGAAAGTTTCCGAATAACCCACGCCGATGTAAGGCTGGCGCTTGCTATACTAGTTTCTCCCGGGCCGAATCGGTTCCTTGGCCTAGGCAATAGTTCGAGAAAACTACACGTTGTGGACAAGTTGTCCATGACCGTTTTACAGAGTCTTGAAAAATGCTATCTCTTTTCTAGAACTTTATCCTTTCTCTTTTAGTTGCAAAACTTAGCCTTTCTTTGAAACTTGGTCGATTTACTCACTTAGCCATGTCATTGCAATAAACGTTAATCGATTCATTCATTGTTTTGCATAGGCTAAGTGGAATTGCATAAGAAAGCACGTTTTCCATTTTCAATATCGCTAGTTTGATAGCAAGTGTTTCATAAAGAATTGTGCCACAATTTCTTTGATTATACACTATTATGACAAACATTCATTTAACTTCATATTGATTTTGAAATAGAGGGGCGAGGCGAAGGAGGTTAGCCACTTGCCTTAGAATTACTTCAGACGAGGGACTGGTTGGCTGCGCTGACGTCGCCTACGCGATCACCTGCAATCGCATAAGCAACTGATTAGAACACTGTGTAATTCAAGGAATTTTGATATAAATGCGAATCTCGAAAATACAAGTCATGAAAATCCATCGAAAATATTCACGAAACGCATTCACGAAAACCAAAGCCAAAGCCAAATTAAGTACGGCATAAAAACCAGAGCAACGGGAGGTCTCTCCCGACTCAGCCACAGAGCCAATCCTTGAGACACAACCCGTTGAATATGGGACTTGGTTCCGAAGAAGCCATTCCATAACGGGGAATGGATCTTAATTCAACCATTCTCGTTCGACCGATTCGGCCAATTCCGACCTATCGGTCCCGACCGAATCGATAGCGACAATGTTTCTTTCTTGCGTACCCCGTGGACGGAAACGGGGCACGATGTAGGGACGGGGTGCGCTGTAGGGACGGGGCACTACACCATAACCAACTAATAAAAAGTTTTGTCCTTGAAACTTAAGTATAGAACCTACCTCTACGAGAATAATGAAGGGAATTTCTCCTTCATTTTCGATTCAAGCTCCCACGTTGACTCTTCGACCGAATGGTTACTCCAGGTACGCGGACGAGGAGGATCGCTCGATTTTGCAGCAACTTATCCTTGCATTCTAAGATTTGAATTGGCTCTTCAACGTAGGATAAGTCAGACTTCAATTCCAGCTGGCCAACATCTACCACGTGGCTAGGGTCGTGCACGTACTTCCACAATTAAGAGACGTGAAAGACATTATATACACCTTATAGTACCGACGGTATGGCAATTTTATAGGCCACTGGGGCGACCCGCTCGAGTACTTCGAACGGCCCAACGAATCTCAGACTCAACTTTTCCTTCGCACCGAACCGAGTAACTACTCGCATGGGCGACACTTTAAGAAATATGTGATCACCTTCTTGAATCTCGAGGGGTCGACGATGAACATTCGTATAACTTTCTGACGACTCTGTGCAGTCTTTAATCTTTCCCGAATGAGCTGAACTTTTTGCAAAGTCTGTTCCACCAGTTCCGGGCCGAGAATCTGTCGCTCTCCGACTTCGTTCCAGCAAATGTATGATCGGCACTTTCGTCCGTACAAGGCTTCATACGGCACCATTTGGATGCTGGATTGATAGCTATTATTGTATGCAAATTTTGCCAGAGGTAGATGAACATCCCAGCTTGATTTGAAGTCAATTGTACATAGTCGTAGCATGTCTTCGAGAATTTGATTGACACACTCCGTTTGGCCGTCGGTCTGGGGATGATAGGCTGAGCTAAAGTTCAACTTGGTACCCAGAGCTGAGTGAAGGCTACTCCAGAATCGTGACATAAATCGTAAATCCCGATCAGAGACGATGGATACTGGAACTCCGTACAGCCGTACTATCTTATCAAGATAAATCTGTGCCAAACGATCAACGCTCCAAGTAACTTTAATGGCAATGAAGTGCGCTGACTTGGTTAGTCGATCGACGATGACCCAGATGGCATCATTTTCCTGCGACGTCTTCGGCAGACCAACAATAAAATCTATGCACACGAGCTGTCACTTTCATTCCGAAATTGCCAGATTCTGCATCTTTTCGCCCGGTCTCTGGTGCTCAGGTTTCACCTGCTGACAGGCCATGCATTACGACACAAAGAGTGCCATATCTCTTCTCATTCCGTACCACTAAAAGTTTGTGCGGAGATCCTTGTACATCTTTGTGCTACCGAAATACAAGGTGTACTTCGCATAGTGTGCCTCCGACAATATCTCCTTTCTAAGTTCTGAATTATCTGGAACGCATAGCCTATCCTTCAATCGAAGCATGCCGGTTTCGTCTTCCGCAAAGTCGGTCATCCTACCCGTCGAGATTAGCTCTCGTATTTTTTTTATGTACGGATCGTCCTACTGAGCGATCTTGATCTTTTCTTGTAAGCTCGGCTCTAACTGCAACTTTGCCAACTGTACATTCCTAAATTGAACTTAAAGTTTGATGCCCATCTCTTCTAGGTCATATAGCAGTCTACGGTCGATGGATAGCGAGGCAATATATTCCGACTCTGAGCGTCCGCCACAACATTTCCTTTTTCTGGCGTATAGTCAATAGTCAAGTCGTAATCTTTGATCAGTTCAAGCCAACGTCTTTGTTGCAAGTTCAGTTCCTTCTGCGTGAATAGATACTTGAGACTCTTGTGATCGGTATTGATCGTATACGCCACGCCATAAATATAGTGACGCCATAATTTCAACGCGAACACAATTGCCGCTAACTTCAGGTCATGAGTAGGGTAGTTCTTTTCGTACGGCTTTAGCTGTCGGGAAGCAAAAGATATCATCTTATTCTGCTGTATCAACATACACCCCAAGCCCTGACCGGACGCGTCACTGAATATCTGGAAACCCTCAGTCCCTTCTGGAAGTACGAGTATCGGGGCCGAGACGAGCCGTTGCTTTAATTCTTGGAAGGAAGCTTCACAGTCGTCTGACCATTCAAATGTGACTCCTTTCTGGGTGAGGCGAGTCAGAGGCGATGCGATCTTCACGAGTTTTTCAAGAAGCGTCGGTAGTATCCCGCTAAGCCAAGGAAACTTCGAATCTCGCCGATGGACGTCGGTCGTTTCTAATCGACAATGGCTTCAACTTTCTTTGGGTCGACCGCAATGCCATCAGCTGAAATGATGTGTCCGAGGAATGCGACGCTGCTCAGCCAAAATTTATATTTGCTTCGCTTCGTATACAACTGATTTTTTCGAAGGGTCTGAAGCATGGTCCGTAGATGCTCAGTGTGTTGCTGCCTAATCTTCGAGTAGACGAGTATATCGTCGATAAAGACTACTACGAACTTGTCGAAGAATGGTCAGAACACCCAATTCATCAAATCCATAAAAGCAGCTAGGACATTCGTTAGGCCGAATGGCATTACCAGAAATTCGTAATGGCCGTATCGAGTGCGAAAGGCAGACTTTGGCACATCGTCCGGCTTGATCTTGAGTTGATGGTAATCCGAGCGCAGATCAATTTTAGAGAATACTGTAGCTCCTTGCAGCTGATCAAACAGATCATCTATACGGGGCAGGGGATATTTGTTTCGGACGGTGGCTTTATTCACCTCACGATAATCGATACAATGACGCAGTGAGCCATCCTTTTTCTTGACGAACAATACGGGCGCTCCCCATGACGAGACGCTGGGTCGTATGAATCCCTTGTTGAGCAACTCTTACAACTGTACTTTGAGTTCTTTAAGCTCTATAGAGGCCATTCTATATTGGGCTTTAGAGATCGGTTGGGTATCGAGGAATGTATCAATAGTGAACTCAATCTCTCGATCAGGTGGCATGCTGGGCAGTTCGTTCGGGAACACATCTGGGAATTCTGTCACAATGTCAGTCTGACCCGCGTTTGCACTATCATGTCGCATGTCTCGAACGAACGCTAGAAAGCCTTCGCACCCGGAATACAGCATCCATCGAACAGATATTGCGAAGATCACCATGCAGGTCGGCGACGCCTCACCACACGAATAGTAGAATTCAGGAACTCTAGGTATGCGGAATATGACCCTCTTTTCAGCACAGTCTATGGTTGTATTGCACGGACCGAGCCAATCCATCCCCATAATGATGTCGTAGTCCTTAATACCTAGAACTATCGCATCAAGACTGATCTTTTGACCATCTATACAGATGATTCCATCTCCACAGACTAAATTTGCAAGTAGTGGCATGTCCAACGGTACATTAACAGTAAGATCGAGACCCAGCGCTGTCAAGGAAAATTTGTGTTCGGCGGTGAAGTCCGCCGATATAAAACTATGCGTAGCACCTGAATCAAATAGTACACGAGAAGGTTTGTTATTGAAAAGGTGCGTATCAGCTTCGTGGTCGTGTGGGCTTTGACGTAATTCAAATTGGTTGCGTGTGTGCGACGAATTTGATCTGTATCCGTCAAAATTCACCGTATCGGTCTCTGTGCAAATTTTTCAATTACTTTGTGTACGTTCGTCAGATCGAGACGAAACTTGCACCAACAGAACCGTATCATTTTTTTGGTCCTGTATGCCAAGTTTGGTCTGATTCTGAGACAGTCGATTGGATCGCCATTTTGCGGGCCCTACGGTCCGACTTAACGAGTAATTTTGTGCACGGCCCATCGGAATCCAACTTTGGACATACGGTTGGGTATGTATCGAAAAATAGAACCTGTTGACATATAGTTTGATGACATTAGAGACCATTGACTCTGGCACAATTTTTGGTGCAAAGCGAGTCCAACGACGGACATCGTTTTTGCCCAAAATTACCGTTTTACCCCTGTATCTAGAATTGGACTTAAGGACAGGCAATCCTAGCTAATTTAACTATTCTGAGAATGTTGGCAATGTCTGTTTCAGCTTTCGAAGACAGTTGTGAGACTTGGACCATCTGACTTGTGGATTGGCGATATATTGTTGGTTCTCCGTGCAACCACCAGGTAAGATACCTTGCCTCCCTCTACAGTTCATTACTCATGCTTACAGTTCTTTTACTTTATATATGTTATTAGTTAGTTCTCTAGTTGTTCATGATTTACATGCTTATTTAGTCCCTATATCTTTATATGTTATTAGTTAGTTATTTCAGTTCTCTTGATTTGCATGCTTTACTTTAGACAGTGTTTACTGGTTTATTAGTCGTGTTCTTTATCGTTATCATGCTTGATTGGATGTCGTGGTTCTACCGGATTGGTTCCCTCTCGTACCGTGTCGTGAGTCGTATCGTGTCATAGGATGACTAAGTCATAAACTGAGCTGCTATACCTCCTTGTCTTGGAATCTTGAAGCTAACCTGCGAGTCCACATTAGGGGCGAAGGTTAGTAGTTATCTGTGTCTTAAGCTAACCTGTAAGTCTACACTAGGGACGAGGGTTAGTAGTATATGGTTCACACCTGCGAGTCCACACTAGGGGCAAGGGTGATGCTAGCCTGCGAGTCCACACTAGGGACGAGGGTTAGTAGTATATGGTTCACACCTGCGAGTCCACACTAGGGGCGAGGGTGATGCTAGCATGCGAGTCCACACTAGGGATGAGGGTTAGTAGTATATGGTTCACACCTCCGAGTACACACTAGGGGCGAGGGTGATGCTAACCTGCGAGTCCACACTAGGGATGAGGGTTAGTAGTTGTTTAAACCTGCGAGTCTGTTTACAAAAATAAAATTTGTTTATTCCAAACTTGTGAAAGAGTACAAAGTACAATGAATTCTGGGGAAGTACAACTTTAGGAATCTGATCAGAAGACGATCACTTTATCCCTTGGACTATGTGAACTTGAAGACTGTAGCCTCTGGAGAATACAACAGTAATTTTGCAAGAGTTCTTGATCTCTGTCTGTGTGTGTGATGATGATTGGAAACTCTATTTATAGAGTTCTTGAAATAACTGTTTTAGCAGTTATTCTGATGGTGCGTGAAACTGGATTGCGCCACATTGAGTTGCGCTAACCTCCTGTTGTGCCAACTTTCATTCAGTTGTCAATTGTGTACTAACTGTATTTAGACGTGTGGTATCATATGATTGAGATACGCGTGGTCATGTACAGGATAGTAGACACGTCTTGAGAGATTAGTGGCATGTGCGCCACGTCATCCTACTTTAGAATGTAAGTTGTCTCAACTTTATCAGGTTGCGCGAGCTTCAGTCAACAAGTCAAACTGCGCTTGATTTGGGCTGCGCCTACACACGTGGCAGCTTCTGAGCAAAAGTCGTTCAGGTTGCGCCCAGGCGCAACTAAGGATTTTGTTTAGATTGCGCCTGAGCGCAACTCACGAAGCGTATAGGACAGCTGTCCACTACCTTCCCTTGAGCGGCACAATTCACGGGATTCGAAGAGATTTTTCTCGTTCACTGTTGTGTCAGTCGTCAGTGTTGTCAGGTAATGATGACCATTAAGTGTCAGATGCCACATAGGTTTTGGCACAAAAAGACTGGGCGCAGTCTGATATCAGGCGCAATCTGATCAGTGGCGCAGTCTGTTATCTGAGCATCATATCAGTGGCGCAACCTAATTCTTGGGGCACAATTTGATTACTGAACAATATATTCAGGGCACAACTTGATTTTTAGGCTCTACAGAGTCCACACTAGGGGCGAGGGTTTGAGTATTCGATTTTGTTATCCGTTGACATCGTGTTCTCTTATTCTCCTCCAGCAGTTCGGTTATGCGTAGTGGTTCTTCCAGTCGTGTATAGTTGTGTTTTCGTGTTGATTGGTCTTTTCCTGTTTATTTTCCTGTATTTTCTTTATTGCATGATGAACTGCTAGATAGGCATGTTTTTATGTATCTTGCTATATCCCTTGAGGACCTGATAATCTCTTCAGGTTAGTTATTGTGGAGTTAGTTAGAAGCTTTGGATGGCGGATGATTATGACACTTGTGGGGTCCAGATGTTTACGACATTGCTTGCAAGATTCAGGTATTGATACCATGTTTATTATCCAGCTCGTGCTTTCCTTTCATTATCTTGATATATCATATTTATTGATTCAATTTATAGACTCATATTATTCCTTGGAGTCTAATCGGACATGTATGCTAGTAGGCTGCAGACCACGACCCATAGTGTAGTGCCCCGTCCCGCAAAGTCAATCGGAGGAATCGAAACGCCGACGGCGTTCGGTCTTAGCCTTGCAACGGCTTGCTCGGAGACATCGCTCAGGTGGGGTAGTTTCGGTGAACTCTTCTCATCTTTGCCTTCACATAATAAATCGTGTTTTCAACTTGCACAAGTTAGGCTTGATAAATAAAAGCTACTCATCCACATAGCTAAGGGAATAATCCCGACGGTTTGAATCGAGTTAGAACATGGAAAACGTCCCACGGTCGGCTTAGAGTTGGTGCACGTCGTGCTTTGAAAATGACACTCGGTCCTTCGTCCCGTGGCTTGGGAGAAGGAAAGTTGGTCTTCGGTGCAAAAGCTGAGAGTTAGCCTAAGTCATAGGCGTCGCCCGCACAAATGCTTGCTAAAGCATGCACGGTCCTGTCCCGCAAGGCTTGGCATAGCCTTTGCTCGTCCCTTGGGTTAAGTTGTAGGCTGAGTGAGTTAGGCAAATGTTATGCCGGTCGACCTAAGTTATTCTACGTGTTGTCCCGCTCATTCTGCGGTTGTCAAGATAAATAGTCCCACGATCCCAAGGCCCGTCATATGAAGTATGACTTGGGCGACAGCGTTGCGTCGAACACGAGTCGGTTTAGAGCCACGAGCCACGGTTGGTTCAGTGGAAAGTTATCCACGGTCGGTCGACACTTAAAGGAAACACGCTATGTTCAAGTTAAGTTGGAAGGCTATGCAGTAGCCGTTCCCTGAGTTCAAAGAATGTTAAGTCCAAGCTATGGTTAGTCGCCGAGGCAACCCTGGTTAGGGGCTCTGCAAAGGAAGTATGAAAAATGGAAAGAGTAAAACAACCAAGTAAAAGAATTGATCACATAACAAGCCCAAACTGTATTCTAAAACACTCCATGTAACCCTTATGAACTTGGACACTTGTCGACAAGGGGTGGTTTCTTCGAGCGGAGACCCGCGGCCACGGGACCGTCTCGGCCTAGGAAGAAACAAGTTGTAGCCGAGCTGGGTAATAGGCAACGCTGGTTAGGCGATCGGTATGTCGGGGACTTTCATCGGGGCTCGCTACTTGCGTTGAAAGGGTCCCGAGTACCAGGCTACGTCCAAGGCGGCTGGTTAGGCCAATCCCATAACAAACACTTAATAATAACTGTTGTTTTCAACTAACATGGTAAGTTTTGTGTCGGCACGGGCGGAAATCCGTGTGCGTGCCTTTGGATTGAGTTGAATATGCATGAGTTAAAAAGACACAATGTCGGAGCCTAAGATTTGGCTACAGCGAAGGCGACGTGCCTCGGCACGAGATGTGGCATCGAGTGTTAAGTTGCGAGTTAAGTCAAAAAGGGCCGTAGGGCTAGTTGTATGAAGTTATGTCGAGTTATTGGGCTCGGCCTCGAAATATGAGGCACGGCCGCGTTGTCACAACACAAGTGTAGGCGAGACTAAGCAAGGAGGCGCTGCCTCGAGAATATTGAAGCACGAATCGAGTTATGGCACGACCGAGTCGTTACGTCCCAGAGTTTGGCACAAAAGATAAGTACAAGTCGGTGCGTCAATAATGCAAGCACGAGAAAGGTCTAGAGACAAGGAAATGGAGTCTTTCGTGTAGCTGCGTCTCCGATTATGGCCGTAAGGCAAACACGACTTGATAGGTTAACGTTGTTGGCACGAGAAGTGGTCTAGCGACAAAGTATGAGTTAACGTTGACATTGCAAGCACGGGATGGTTCTGATACACAAGTTGCGCTAAGGCGCCGGTCCTAAACTGATCCTAAGGCAAGAATAGAAAGACAATCGAAAGAGGGTTTATGTTACACAAAGTATAATGAAACGTGTAGGTTTTGTATGGGTGGGCGAGAAGCTCACTCCACCAGTACAGTGGTACTGACACCCACATAGTTTACATGTGCAGGCACAGGTAGAAGCTCGTGGCGCGGAGCTCGCTTGGACGCGTCGAGGCACGAAGTTCCTTGGCGATTCGAAGCGTGCGGCCGCATGGATTCGAAGACTTATACAGGACATAATGTATGGACATCGCCTTCCGAAGCTTCCGCTGGATTCAAGTATTGTATCGAGAGATGAGAGAGAGCAGAGTGACTTGTAACATGAGAGAAAAGTGAGCACGAGAGACATTGTAATTTGGCCTCGCGCCCACAGATGTAAACTTGTATTCAATATCAATAAAAGAGATTCTTTTGAATGACTCGTGTTCATGTGTTCTTCTTTAATTCTGCCGCAATGTTTTCAATGATTCTGCTTGGGACTTCTGTGCGACGACCCCGTCGCCGCCGTTGTAATCGGCCGTTATGGAATTGCCTTGCACGAGCGCAATCTAGGCTCGTGCGGCATCACGCCTTAGCGAGGACGATCGCTCCTACGGGAGCGGGGCGTGACATAGTGGTATCAGAGCACGGCTTTACGTCCTTGGACCTCGATTGAATTCTTTAACTTCGATGTTTCCGTAAAACTCTGTTGCTTCCGCAAGTTGTTATCGTTAGTGCACTCTCTCTCAAATGTCCCTCGGCATGTCCATACAATAAGTCTAAATATTTTCGAAAGCTCGTACAAGCGTTCAATCTAACGCATCGGTAGGCCGTTGCCAAATGCGTCGATAGGGCCTTTGTGCCGAACGTTGCAAACTTGACTCGATTGAAAACACGTGCTAATGTTAGCAAGTCGCGCGTGTGCCCGAATAGTTCTACGTCGACCTTAGCACGTCGCGTGCATGTCTAATTAGTCCAACGTCGACCCTAGCAATTGAGCATGCAAACTCGGAATATAGTCCGCACAGGATGGCTATGCACACGGCCTTTTGGCTAAGTTGTGTTTCGCGTCGCGCACCTTGACCCTTGGTGCAAACGAGTTGCGAGCGATATCAAGTATCGTTCGGTCGGGAACGGAGATGCACTTAGAGTGTCTATCGATAGGAACGCTATCGGACTAACGCTTAGGCGTACACGGAAGATTGATTTGGATTTTAAGGAATAGTGCGATCGACCTAGCGCGTCGATACGACGCGAGCGACTATGTTAGCGATTCGTCGAACGAATCTGAAGGATATCTTAGCGCATGGCGCGAACGTGATTGAGGACTAGATCTTATGGCTTGAATCCGAGTGGTGTATGTGATAGGTTCGGAGAAGAATAAGAATGAGTGTCGACGATTAGTCGAGTGGCTCGAGTCCGAGTGGTGTATGGTTTGTCTTGGAAATTGTTGGAGTGAATATTGAAGATTACGAGTATGTCGGCGAGGCGATGCGATCGCGCAAAGCCTTAGAACGCGTCACGCTTAGTTGGTCGTAACTTCGAATGTCCCGAACGAGCATCTCGTTCGGACAACTTGTGAATGAGCAACGCGAGTAGAAAATGATTCAGAACGATGGATGAAAATGAATGGTCTTGATCGAAGAAACTTAGAGGATCGCGCGTGCGATATCGGATTGATACAACTGAAATATGACTTGAGTTTTGAATAACAATCTTGAAACGAGCTTGAGGAAGAGTGACTGAACGTGATCTTGAAATCGTGTTGAAGTAAAGATTGATAATAGTGCGAGCGTGGCTCGGAATCGAAGGAACGCGTAGGCGAAATGTGTACGATTAAGTCTTGGCCATAGAAATGGTAGAATAGCTTGCCTTCAGGAAAGTCTCGAGGACGAGACTTGTTCTGAGTGGTGTATGATGTAGTGCCCCGTCCCGCAAAGTCAATCGGAGGAATCGAAACGCCGACGGCGTTCGGTCTTAGCCTTGCAACGGCTTGCTCGGAGACATCGCTCAGGTGGGGTAGTTTCGGTGAACTCTTCTCATCTTTGCCTTCACATAATAAATCGTGTTTTCAACTTGCACAAGTTAGGCTTGATAAATAAAAGCTACTCATCCACATAGCTAAGGGAATAATCCCGACGGTTTGAATCGAGTTAGAACATGGAAAACGTCCCACGGTCGGCTTAGAGTTGGTGCACGTCGTGCTTTGAAAATGACACTCGGTCCTTCATCCCGTGGCTTGGGAGAAGGAAAGTTGGTCTTCGGTGCAAAAGCTGAGAGTTAGCCTAAGTCATAGGCGTCGCCCGCACAAATGCTTGCTAAAGCATGCACGGTCCTGTCCCGCAAGGCTTGGCATAGCCTTTGCTCGTCCCTTGGGTTAAGTTGTAGGCTGAGTGAGTTAGGCAAATGTTATGCCGGTCGACCTAAGTTATTCTACGTGTTGTCCCGCTCATTCTGCGGTTGTCAAGATAAATAGTCCCACGACCCCAAGGCCCGTCATATGAAGTATGACTTGGGCGACAGCGTTGCGTCGAACACGAGTCGGTTTAGAGCCACGAGCCACGGTTGGTTCAGTGGAAAGTTATCCACGGTCGGTCGACACTTAAAGGAAACACGCTATGTTCAAGTTAAGTTGGAAGGCTATGCAGTAGCCGTTCCCTGAGTTCAAAGAATGTTAAGTCCAAGCTATGGTTAGTCGCCGAGGCAACCCTGGTTAGGGGCTCTGCAAAGGAAGTATGAAAAATGGAAAGAGTAAAACAACCAAGTAAAAGAATTGATCACATAACAAGCCCAAACTGTATTCTAAAACACTCCATGTAACCCTTATGAACTTGGACACTTGTCGACAAGGGGTGGTTTCTTCGAGCGGAGACCCGCGGCCACGGGACCGTCTCGGCCTAGGAAGAAACAAGTTGTAGCCGAGCTGGGTAATAGGCAACGCTGGTTAGGCGATCGGTATGTCGGGGACTTTCATCGGGGCTCGCTACTTGCGTTGAAAGGGTCCCGAGTACCAGGCTACGTCCAAGGCGGCTGGTTAGGCCAATCCCATAACAAACACTTAATAATAACTGTTGTTTTCAACTAACATGGTAAGTTTTGTGTCGGCACGGGCGGAAATCCGTGTGCGTGCCTTTGGATTGAGTTGAATATGCATGAGTTAAAAAGACACAATGTCGGAGCCTAAGATTTGGCTACAGCGAAGGCGACGTGCCTCGGCACGAGATGTGGCATCGAGTGTTAAGTTGCGAGTTAAGTCAAAAAGGGCCGTAGGGCTAGTTGTATGAAGTTATGTCGAGTTATTGGGCTCGGCCTCGAAATATGAGGCACGGCCGCGTTGTCACAACACAAGTGTAGGCGAGACTAAGCAAGGAGGCGCTGCCTCGAGAATATTGAAGCACGAATCGAGTTATGGCACGACCGAGTCGTTACGTCCCAGAGTTTGGCACAAAAGATAAGTACAAGTCGGTGCGTCAATAATGCAAGCACGAGAAAGGTCTAGAGACAAGGAAATGGAGTCTTTCGTGTAGCTGCGTCTCCGATTATGGCCGTAAGGCAAACACGACTTGATAGGTTAACGTTGTTGGCACGAGAAGTGGTCTAGCGACAAAGTATGAGTTAACGTTGACATTGCAAGCACGGGATGGTTCTGATACACAAGTTGCGCTAAGGCGCCGGTCCTAAACTGATCCTAAGGCAAGAATAGAAAGACAATCGAAAGAGGGTTTATGTTACACAAAGTATAATGAAACGTGTAGGTTTTGTATGGGTGGGCGAGAAGCTCACTCCACCAGTACAGTGGTACTGACACCCACATAGTTTACATGTGCAGGCACAGGTAGAAGCTCGTGGCGCGGAGCTCGCTTGGACGCGTCGAGGCACGAAGTTCCTTGGCGATTCGAAGCGTGCGGCCGCATGGATTCGAAGACTTATACAGGACATAATGTATGGACATCGCCTTCCGAAGCTTCCGCTGGATTCAAGTATTGTATCGAGAGATGAGAGAGAGCAGAGTGACTTGTAACATGAGAGAAAAGTGAGCACGAGAGACATTGTAATTTGGCCTCGCGCCCACAGATGTAAACTTGTATTCAATATCAATAAAAGAGATTCTTTTGAATGACTCGTGTTCATGTGTTCTTCTTTAATTCTGCCGCAATGTTTTCAATGATTCTGCTTGGGACTTCTGTGCGACGACCCCGTCGCCGCCGTTGTAATCGGCCGTTATGGAATTGCCTTACACGAGCGCAATCTAGGTTCGTGCGGCATCACGCCTTAGCGAGGACGATCGCTCCTACGGGAGCGGGGCGTGACACATAGTGTTCATTCATGTTTCGTATTCTTATTGTGGATTGAGATATAGATTTGTTTGCCATGATTTGGCAGTATACCATAGCCTTGACAACGTTTACGTATTCGAGTCGGGCTGGAGTCCGCTTGATGCGTAGCTGGCTTGCTCACATGCTCGCATCCGAAAAGCGGGTGCAGGTCGTGACAAGTTTTTTTGTGGCCCATGCAGGTCAGAGCATATTGTACCGGTTATATAACTGTACTGGTACTAGCCTGGAACTATGACTAAACCTTAGAAATTTCAATCCACACTGCCTTGAAAATTTTCTTAGAAATTCTCTATGTTCTTGAAACTCCATATTTTCTTTCGATTATTATTCCTTGCTTTTCTATACCATTAATTTTCGTCCCTTCTATTTCGGGGTGACGAACGATCGTGCTATTTAGAATCTATCAGAAATTCTTAAATTATAGTATAATATTGCTTGACTATTGAATATTTGGTTGTTTATAGATATAGGGGGATTATAGATGTCATATGCCCTAGATATCTGTTGAAAGGACTGTTAGCCAGTAGTTAGAAGATTATAAGATTTTAGTGACCGTATTTGAGGAGTAGTATGACCAAAGGTGGGTAGGAGTCCTCAAGTACTCAGAGTTATAAAATGACTAGAGAAGGCCATGTAATATTTTGATTTTAAGAAATAGTAAACATTTACATATGTTATATTGTCTATAAGAACAAAACAAGTCTAATGTCTTTCCAAACTTCTAGAATTTGTTTAGTAAATAATAAGATATTCTATTATGTATAGACTATAATAAAAAAAATGCTAAAAATTGATATAAAAAATACTCCTAGAAACGGGTCGGGCCGGGGCCCCGTTTATTTTGAAAATATGACCCGTCCCGACCCGTTAATGTCACACGACCCACCCCGGCCCGCCCTGTTTAAATTTCAAAATTTAGGAACCGGCTTGTTTAGACATTTTACGGTTCGGGTCGGGTCGGAACTGCGGGTCCTAGAACCGTATGCCCACCCCTAGACAAAATTAACGGATGAAACTTGAGGGGAGTGAAGAGCCATATACCGAGATGGAGACGAAAGAAACGGATCGACGATCCAACGGTCGGATTGTCCAAAAAATGTGCGCAAAGTCGCTGCCTCGAGACGCACATTCTGACTTCTGGAAATGCGCGTCACGGCGGGATTTCGTGCGAAACGCACGAATCGCCTAGGCTGCACGTCGGAGAAGAAGGTGCGTGCCAGGGGGGTTTGCTGGAGGCGCGCCCGGCCGAGGGGGGCCACGGAGGCCGCGGGGTGGCCGCCGACGCCGCTACAACCGCTGTTGGCTGCTGCTGCAGTGTTGCTGCTGCTGCTGCTATGGCAGCTACTGCTGCTGCTGCTGCAGCCCGGTCTGCTGGCCGCAGTCGGAGGGGGTCGCCGGAGGCCGTGCAGTCGCGAGGTGGCGGCAGTGGTGGCTTCCGGCGGGGAAAAGGAGGAGGAGAAGGAGAAGATGACAATGGCGGTAGAGATGTTGTTAATGGTGGTGGTGGTGAAGGTGATAGTGGTGAGGATGATGAAGATGAAGGGAATGGTGATGGAGGAGATGATGTGATAATGAAGATGGTGAAAATGAGAGGGGACTGTCGGTTAGAACTTGGAGGGATAATGATGAGAGGATTTCGGTTGGAATAGAAATAGAGAGAGAGAGAGAGAGAGAGAGAGAGAGAGAGAGAGGTTGAGTGTTTTAAAAAAAAGAAGGGGTGGGGTGTGTATTGGCTGTAGAAATAGAAGGAGAGAGAGAGTTTGAAGAGAGAGGGGGGCATGGGTTCGGCTGTATGTAGGGGAGAGAGGTGAGGGTGAGGGTGATAGTGATGGGTGAAGAGAGAGAGAGAGAGAGAGAGATTTATATGTAAAGTAGAGAGAGTGGGAGATATATATATATTTTTAGAATAAGAGAGAGAAAAGAGAGAGTGGGGGGTTCGGCTGGGAGATAGGGAGAGGGAGTGGTGAATGATGGTGATAGGTGATGGTATTAATGTGTGAGTAGAGAGGGAGAGAGGAAGAGAGGTATTTATATTTATATATATATCATATATATAAAGAGAGAGGAAATGAGATTTTTTTATGAAGAGGGGAGAGGGAATAAGAAATATCTACACAAGTGGAGGGAGACATTTGTGTGGGGTGTACGGGTAGTCATGAGAGGGATCACATAAAATTGGATTAGGTTCGATTGAGTCGGGTCGGGTATAAAATTGGAGTAGGTTCGATTTAGTCATTTACGATCACATGTAAATAAATAGCATGTAGGGACTCAAATGAATAGGACACAAGTATCATATGGGTAGTTGGCTCAAAATGGGTCGTGTCCATATCTTGGGTCGACAAGTTTGGGTCGAAATAGTGTCCCCAATTCAAGTTGGAAGTGAATGTGACTCCGTAGGGTAAATCGAGATTGGGTCTAAGGTCAGGAAAGTTGTGCGATGAAAATGAAGCACAAGATGATGTGTCTGAGTGGGATACGAAGGTCATGGGCGAAGAGTGTCTCGAGTAGATTATGTATGACAAGTTGGTTTGAAGAAAATGACTAGTCTTGTGCTCCTAAATTGAAAGTCATGGTAATGTATACATGACAATCAAGAATAAAGTGGGAATTTAATGATAACTAAAATAATCAAACGGCCTAAATTGACCCAAAAGTTCCGCGATGCACCTAGAGCACAAGGGAACAATTTTGAGTGGGACATGTTATATCAACATGAAGATAAACTTGTCTAGATCAAAACTCATGAAGGGCATTTCGAGAGAATGACATCTCTTGCGCTCCAAAAATCAAAGTCACGAAGAAGTATATTTAATGATCAAAATAATTATAAATAATATATCTATTGAAATTAATTACTTAATAAAATTTAAAAAAAATAATCCCTAAAATCCAGGGTGCTTATAGTTGCCTCCCGCATTACTATGGCATTTATTGTTAAAGTGAACAACGCTAGTAGTAGCAGGAGGATACATGGACTCCAGACGGAGGGCATGGTTGAGTGCCTCACCCATGATTTTGTATTCAGGCACCGAAACATGGGCACGAATAGAGGAATACAGGCCCACTTCGAATCGTTAAGCTCGACTTGCAGTTGTAGGTAGATATGCTCTAGCAAATTTGGCTAGTTTGTTGAATTCGACCACATATTGTCGTACTGTCATATTCCCTTGCCTCAACTGCATAAATTTGTTTTCTTTCTCCTGTCGTATGGCTACAGAAAGATATTCAGTCTCGAATGCATTTCTGAAGGTGGCCCATGCGATCGCCGTCGTCTCGTCTTCATGTCGAATTGCCCGCTTTTGTACGGTCCACCAATCGTGTGCGTTCATTCGAAGTAGGAATTGAGCACACGTGACTTTCTTCGAGTCTTCGATACCTAGAAGTTCGAACTTGTCTTCCAGCTCCTCCAACCAGTCGATCGCCACAGAGGGATCTTTTGTGCCAATGAAGGAAGTGCGACAGCTTTTCGTAAATTTTGACACGTCGAAGTTAGAACTTCTCGGTGCCGCAGGTGAAAGCACGGGCGCCTCCGGTTCAGCTTCGTTGGATCGTGTAACACCCACTTTTCTAAAATAAGGGTAATTTTGAACTTTTATAATTTTGTTTAATCATAATAAGATTTAACTCATGTTATGATTTTTAGTAATTTTTAATTAATTTAAAACTATTTAAATATTGAAATGTGATTTTGATGGTTAATTAGTGTAACCCTAGAATTGCTAAGCCTAGAGACTAACCATGACCATAGGAGCCTAGTCATGTGATTAGAATGTCATATTACTACTTTTTAGCCTAAGGATATTTTGGTCATTTTGATAATTTTGTAAAATTGTAAATTGTATTAATTAAATATGTGCTAATTGTTTAGTTGAGACTTGACCTAGAATCTTAGCCTAATCTAGATTAGCCTTGAGCTTAGAATCTTGATTAGGGTAACCTAGCAATGACAAGATTATTAATATCTAGATATTCTAGGTAAGATATTTACTCTTAGGATATTTATGAAAAAGAAAGCTTTATGACTAGTTGAACTAATAGGAAGGCTTAGAATTGGGTGGACAACTCCTAGCCACTCATCTAGACCTAAAACCTAACCCTAATTCATCTAATGGCAGCTACCATAGGATCCCCCTTCCTATAAAGTATCCTTAAGAAAGCCTGTGCCTCTTTTTACATTCACTTAGAACCCTAATAGTTTCTCCCCAAATTTCTTTCCCTAATATCCAAATCAAGTCAAAATTGGTCCTAATCAATTGCATCATCACCCTCTACCATAGTGGAAGCTAGTAGGGGGTTGCTAGCTAGGATTGGGAGTGCTTTGGACAATTGAAGTTCAAGGGAAAACACTCATCCTCACCCTTTTCATTGAGATTCACTCTTAATAGGTAAATCCCATGAAACCCTTATAAAATCATGTTTTATTTTCATTGATGCATGCATATAGGTATACCCTAGCTGTAGAGTTAGTTTGGTGCTAGGTAGTGTCCATTTCGTGTCCGTATCGGACACGTATCAGTAATTTTAATAGGGTGTTCGATGAAATGTTTGTGAGAAATGAATCTTGTTAATTTCAGAATCTAATTAAACAGAAAATTAGGTTAATATATATATATATCAATAATCTAAATGACTGAGTCGAAGTTTGGGTGTTTTTCATGTCCAAAACGGACACGCACACACGCGCACTGACATCGTAACAGTGCCCTGCTACCCGAGTGCCATTATGGACACGATACGCCACGTGGCGGCCTGCCACTTGGCACAGACCAAGGGGCAGTGACTGACATCACACCCCTTGAGTCTTGAGTCGTCTCTTGTCGTATTGGACACATAATCATGGGTGTACGGGTATTACACTGTCACTGTGCGTGTGGATTTTCTCCACTGACACGCACTTCGTGTCGACTATGGACACAACGTAGACACGTATTATCTAGCTGAATGTTTAGTCCTATAGGTAGGCTACCTAGGTTAGTGTGCACGAGGTGTCCTTGGTTCTGTGTCGTGTCCAATTCCTCAGGGAATGGCTGCACGAGCCTGTGCACAGACAGGATTTCTGAACCGTGTGTGCACTGTATTAGACACTTTGTGTCTACTCTTGTGGACACGAATGACACACCCTAGACACGTATACATATGGGGAATATTCCTATATGACTGATTGTTAATTTCATTGGTTTAATTTAGGTTTTCAAAATAGGGGAAATGTCACGACCCGATCCCAAATAATTGGGTCGAACCGGATCATGCCCAGCCTGCACCGTTGTGAGATGGCGGCAGTAAGCTGTTCTATATGCAGGTATTCACAACAACATCTATACATTTGTCACAACTCAATATACGGAAATTTTAAAACTTTTATTCATCATCTGAAAAGTACAACTGGAATATAAGAACTAAAATGAAATACTGAATTTGTTTGCAAAAACAAAAGTCTTTTATTTCACAAACTTTATAAGAAGATTACAATTGAATTATGGGAAAGTACAACTATAGGAATCCGATCTGAAGACGATCGCTTTATCCTTTGGACGATGTGAACTTTGAAGATGATAGCCTCTGAATAATGCAGCAGCACTTGGACAAGAACTCCTGATCTCTGGTGATAATAATGATTTGATCCCTTGAATGAAGGACTTGAAACTCTATTTATAGAGTTCTAGAAATAACTAATTTGTAGTTATTCTGTATTGTGCATGATGAACTGCGCCGGCAACAGATTGCGCAGACTGCAAACTGCGCTGACCTATTGGGCAGTTGCTCGATCGTGGGCTAACCATTTTCAGATGGGTGGCATTGTTTGATTGAAATGCGCTTGGTCGTGTGCAGAAGGTTGCCACGTGGTGAGCAATTGATGGCATGTAAGCCACGTAATAAATGACAGTTATCTTGATGGATTGCGCTCCTTGAAAAGTGCTAGCATCAGATTGTGCTTCAACGGATAGCGCTGAGACTCGGGCTTGGTCAAACTGCGCTGAAGAAGATCTGGCAGACTGTGCTTAGGTTGGTGCTGGCAGACTGCACTGGGTTTTGGCAGCTGGACCGAGCTAGAATTTGGACAGCTGTCCTAGAATGCGACACTGCTCGAGAAACGAACAGACTTCTCGCTTTTCGGGCTGTCAGTTGTCAGAAGATCTGATTTTTTTGTCAGGTAATGATGACGTTGCCACGTCAGCGTAGCGCGCTCGGGTGGTAGCGCAGTTCAGCTTGCGCGTTTGATTTCTAGCGCAATCTGCCTCCTGCGCAGTCCATTTGAAGGATACGAAATTCAGATTTCTCAGTTTATTTGATAAATGCAACTTGATTTTTAGATCTTACAAGACCCCCTTCAAAGTTTTCGAAATTTGAAAATGTTTGAAGTTTCGAAATACTTTGAATTTCAAATTTAAAATCAAGTTGCGCAAGTTGCGCTTTGATTACGCGTTTGGAGGAATTAGCTCCGACTTTTTCGGCGCTATCGGAGGTGGCTGTTACACTTGCAAAACTATAAATAGTTCCATTTTTTTTCTTTCCACCTTTACTTGTTTTCGACTGTTCAAGAGATAAAAGTTCCGCTCCTACTCCGACTACTACTTCTTCTTTCCGTCGACGACAGCAATGGCTCCCAAGCGAACAGCCACTGAGAAGGGCAAGGCCCCCGCCGAACCTTCGACTCGTGTTGCGCCACGAGTATCTCGTCATGAGACGGGTCATCCAGCACTGCAAGTTGAATGACGAACCATGATCGAAACCCCCTTTTTAGGGTTTTGATGTTTTCAGACCTTCATACCTCTCTCTTTTTAGAGATTGATGGTATTTGCGCCACCCTGTTTAGGGTTTCGGTTGCATTCATAATAGTTTTCATTTTTATGAAAACTATACTCTTGTGCAATCGGATGGAAAGCGCTGACAAAATGTTCGGCACAATCCATCGTTTTGCGCAAGTCAGTTGTGCCAGCACAAACTGATGTCTTGCGCAAGTATGTTAGCACAAACTGATAACTTGCGTAAGCTGACTGTGCTGGCGCAATCTGATAACTTGCGCAAGCTGACTGCGTTGGCGCAATCTGACAACTTGCGAAAATTGATGATCTTTTGTAGAGACTTTTTGATTTTGCATGTATTGATCCTTGTTTCTTTATTTGATGCAGTTAACCTCAGGGAAGACCCCAACTATGAGGTCTTTGCAGGATCCTTGTCTGAACCTGAATACAAGGACGATCTATCACATGTGACATTTCCTCAGTACGCCTTACCGTCATCTCGGCAAGTCGTATTGATTGCACAAGACAATGAGACTTTGCTATGTCTGATGAACGGGCAGCCTCTTCAGACTGCTGACATAGTTACTCATAAGAAGCCATTGTTCTTGTTTGGTGAGGCCTTTGACAAGAATTCTCAGCCAAGACCTCGCATGGAACAGAGAATTTTCCAGAGGGGCGAGAAGACAATCCTTCTACCGGAGATCTCTAGATGCCTTCCTCTGTCTCGATATGCTTTTGCAGGTTATCACAGAAGAATGGAATGGGATATAACTCCGCTTCAGCAAGCCCGAACAGGAAATATCTGTGTCAAGAAGGGGTCTGGCAACAAAGATATATTCTACAGTTCCTCTGAGCGCCATAGCTCCTTACTTAGAGGACTAAAGCCTGGCTGTATCCCGCCAGAAGATTCTTTCCTGCTACTACCGGTGAGAACTCCAATATTCGCAAATGAGTTTGCGAAGGTGGAAGGAAGGTATCTGGACCAGGAATTGCGGCTGACAGGCCTCGTGAACCCGGATAATAAGAGATAGATCTGTATAGCCAATTGGATATTGGTCCAGTTTGAAGCGCGGCTCAAGGAAGTTGATCTGTACCAAGCAGTGTACTCCACTGTTTACGGCTTCTCCCCCAATCCACATCTATTCCTCGCGTTTGCGGAGAGATACAACTATAGGACTGGGACTTTCATGACGCCCCACGGAGAAATTGGATTAGCTCTGCACGAGATGAAGTACATCTCCAACCTGCCAATGGGGGATATCCCCTATGAAGAGTTTGTCCCGACAAACGATAAATTGGACAGACTACGCCAAGAGAACACTGACATGGTGGCTGTGTTTGAAGAGCTACTATGTCACTACAAGATCTGTTCTCTCTACTACAAGAGTGGCACGGCCGGTACCTGCTATTCCACCAAATGGTTGCCGTACCTTTTCCTCAACTATATTATCGAGAAGAAGACCAAAGAGCATGAAAACTGCCATCCTAACTACTTTCGACCACTTAGTGATAGCGAAGTGATGGGGCTGATGGAGACACATGGAGATATGGATATCAAGATCGAGGATGATCTTCAATATCCTCCTCTTAAGAAAGACGACATCATTGAGAGTTACATGAGGATGGGCTATAGGCCCATGTCGAAGGAGGCCCAGCTGGTGGGTTTCCTCACTTACTGGCTTCGACGATATGTCGTCCCTGGGGCCAGTGCAGTCGACCGCTTCCATCGCGGTGTGCTTTTTACTGCTGTCCGTCTGGTTTTCGGCTACCAGATGGATTTGCTGTCAGCAATGACATGTAGGGTGAACGCCGGCCTCCGTCTCTTCGTCGATTCAATGATTAAAGGGAAAGGCGAGAAGGGACACTTCCCTCGGCTAGAACTGCCATATATATACTTGTTCGGATGGCTGCTTCTACACCATCCTTCACTAATGAACCCTGATATGGGGGCAGTGGGCGGCAGCTTTTTAAGAAGATTTTTTGGATGTAAGTAGATTTATACCACTTTGAGAGATTGCCGACGCGCTCTGAATCTCGGTAGAGGATGGAGCTTCTACTGTGTTACCCCTCCAGTCGGTTATGAGCATATGTCTACAAACCTTGTGGACTCCGGGAGGATGCAGCCTTTGGGCCACACAGCTTTCGATTGGCTGAGGACAATTCGGCCATCACACTTGGTATACCGGTTCGAGGATGAATGCTATCTCGAGCCTTATCTTCCCAGCCATTTTGTGTGCCAATTCGGTTATGACCAGTTTCATGTAGGTAATGCTATCACATGCCTACAAGAAAAAGGTTTTTTAATTGATGGAGCCCGGGCTTGGGCATATTACAATGCCCGTGACATAAGGACGACGTTCTCAATGCCGTCCAGAAATGATCGTGGCCCTCGCATGCTGTATACGTACTCGATCTTCTATACATCAGCAAACACTTTTGCTAAAAACTTCAATCTGGCAGACAGCTTCGCGACAGCAACTCGATTTAAGAAAGGAGCACCTGTTCTGGTGCTTCCTGGTAATGATGAAGAGCATGAGCCAGCCGATGCACCTTTGGAAGCTTCGAGGGAAGCCAACTTCCCTGAAGAAGTCTACGAGCCGCTACACGTCTCTCTGAAAGTTGTAAGATCTCCGGCCAAGGAAAAGAAGAGGAAGGCAGAAGAAACATCTTCTCCTGTCTCAAAGAAGAAGACTGCCGTAGACTCTTCAGAAAGAGTCACCACCCGCTCGCAGTCTCGGCAACAGGTCGAGTCGACTCACAAAGAAGAGGCGACGACCCCGACCTCTATCTAAAGAAGAACACACGCAGTAGACGTAGAGATTCCGGAGGAACCTCTACGCAGGACAAAATTAGCTTTCAGAAAGAAAGTGACCACTCCCCCGTGATCTGCCCATACATCAGCCCTAATAAGTGCTGTCGCAGGGGTTATGATGTCTTTACCTACTCCTGCTCCTGAGTCCAGGCGAGAAGCTTCCAGTGCAGAGAAAGGAGACCAAGTTGCTGAGATAAGAGATGAGACCGCAGAAACAAAGGACGGGGCTGCAGAAGCAAGAGAGGCAACTGCAACTCCAACCCCAATCAATGAGTCGGGATCATCTGTTGAGATATTACCATCTCCTACATTTGCAATGGAAGCTTCTCATCCTCCATCTACACCACGATTGCGTCGGGCTGAAGAAGATCGATTGATGATCGAGGCCCTAGAAGACTGTGATTTCGGCTTTCATGATGACGTAGATCCAGTCGACGCGAGTGATAGCGAGGAGGAAGCACAAGAAGAGGGTCCAGATGATGAAGAAACATCAGCAGAGGAGGTAAATGACACTCTGAACCCGAAAGAGGATGCTGATGCCCATACGTCCCAAGAGAAGCATGCTGTTAATGAAGTAGCACTGGAGGAAGCTACTGTCACCAATCAAAGAGGTATTGACTGATATTGAAAATTCTCTTTTATAGATCAAATGACTGACATCTTAACTTTTATTTATGCAGAAATTCAACCCTCTCCAATTCCTCCGGTATACACTGATATAGTGCAGGCAAAGGTGATAGCCAGCAGCAGCCGTCATTTATCAGGCGGCTCTGAAGCAGGAAGCAGTCAAGCAGTGATGTCTGAAGCTACTTCTGCGAGGCTGCAGCCTATTTCAACAGATGACAATCTTGTCACTAAACCCAGCAATGGTAAGCTTGCCCTTATTTTTGATCCTTTTTGATAGTCGCTAATGACAGCAAACTGATGGTGTTTATTTGATTTTGCAGTGGAACATCTGGGAGGGGCGACTAGCTCCACCATGGCTCCCTTGTCTAGAGAGACTTCAGTTCATGTTCAAGAAGCTGAACGTCCGCCTTTACAGGTATCTGCTGCTTCAACTTCCACAGGAGTAGTTATACACCCGGTGCAGCGGCTACCAACAGATTTATAGTTGGTTCCTTCACCAACCTCTTCTTCACTTCATTAGGACCCTTAGTAGAAAGGGTAATGGAGAGAGAGAATGTTGGTTTTATCACTGTCAGAAGTCCAACTACTTATCTGATTGGCGCTATCCGAAGTCAGGGTGATGAAGCTCAAGCTGCCTATCTCGAACATATACTGGATGAGCTGGAAGAATCTATTAAGATTTACAAAGATCTTAATCGGGGGGAGGTAGAACCCCTAGTGAATGCTCAGTTTGAAAGGATGACTCGCGAAGCTGAAGTCACAAAAGCTGCTTTCCAGAATTTTTTGGACACTTATGCTACAAAGGCTTCAGAGTATGATTCCCAGATGGAGATAGTAGCGTCTGCTGCTGGAGAAAAAGAAAAGAAGGTTGCTGAACTAAAGGCGGAGTTTGCTCGACTTCAAGAAGAGTTGAGAATCGTTCAGCTTGCTCTTGAAGAAGAGACTACACAGCATGAAGCTGCCGTTCAGCAACTAGACATTCTAACCCGTGAGAAGAATGCGTTTATCAAGTCTCATCAAGATGAAATCACTCGCCAACTAGTGACCTTGCCAACCTTTGACGATGAATCTGGAATGGCGGAAGCTAGAAGGTGGGTGTTGGATTCGCGTGAAGGACGGCTCCAATCCTTGAAGCAGCAGATAGCTAACCTGATGACACCTCCAGCTGAATAAGGAAATTTTTGTATTTTCTCTTTTATGATATGTCTTTTTGTAACATCTTTTATCCTGATCAATGAAAAGACATTATTTTTTGTGGCTCTATTATTTATTGCAAATAATAGCGATAGAAAATATATTCAGAGGTTCCGGACATGATATATCTCTTGATGTAGAAAATAATTACATTCATTATATCTGCTCAGAGGTAATTTGGACATGGCAGAATATAATTTGTTGAATATCATTATTTCGGTAGACAACTTAATCAGAAATAAATACGTGATAAGTTGCTGATATGAATGAACGGATGAATCGTCAAAATGTATGAACGAAATGAATCGTTGGAATGAACGGATGAACCGTCAGATGAATTGAATAAACGGGTGAACCGTCGGATGAATGGAATGAACGGGTGGACCGTCGAATGAATGGAATGAACGGGTGAACCGTCGCTTCGATGTTTCAAGAATCTCTACCTATAAATAGAACAAAAATTTAGATGGAATGATCACTTTCACTTTTCAACACAAAGATGTCGTCTGAAGATGCATCCAAGAAGGCTGAGATTGTCCCGAAGGTTGAAGAACTCACAGAGGAACGTCCAGCCGAACCCAACCAGCCAAAGCAGACGGAAGCGGGCGAAGGTTCGTCTGTACCCAAGCCGCCAAGGGACATCTTGGACTTCCTGGTTGAACCAGGGAAGACTGAAAAAGAAGAGGCCATGAGGATGGCCGCTTGCGCGTTTCTAGTAAAATCGGGCAAGGATGTTCTCGGCTCTTTTGCCGACTATATTTTTGAAAAGGACGGTAGTGGTCCTCGTCCTGTCTTCAAGAAGGACGATAGTGATTCTCGTCCTTGATATTGTATAACATCGTTTATGATGAAAATAAAATCAAACTTTATTTATGAACTGTCTGATCATATTTACAAGAAATCTCTTTTATATTCATACATAGTACTTTTTGAGGAACTTGCCATTGATGGGCATCATTGCAACTCGACCGTCCAGTTCTGTGAGTTGATAGGCTCCGTTTAAGAAGACTTTGCCCACGATATAAGGCCCTTCCCATTTTGCATCGAACTTGTCTTTGCTCATGTGAGTCATAGTCATGGGACGTCTGGCTGTAAGAACGAGTTCTCCTTTCTGAAAGGCTCTGACTTTAACTTTGCGGTTGAAAGTCTTCGAGATGCGGGCTTGATATAATTCTATATGTTGTTGAGCCAATAGTCGCTTCTCGTCGAGCGCCTCCAGTTCTTGAAGTCGAAGAAGATCATTGTTCTCCGCAGTAAGTTCGTTAGCGATAGCAATTCTCAAGAAAGGAATTTGAAGTTCCAGAGGTAGAACTGCTTCACAACCGTACACCAGAGAGAAGGGTGTACAGCCTGTGGGGTTGCGGACCGTAGTACGGTAAGCCCATAGACATTCTCCAAGCTTTTTACTCCAGTTCCGTTTGTTAGTAGACACAAACTTCTTAAGGAGCTTGATGATAGTCTTGTTGAAGGCTTCAGCCAAGCCATTAGCAGCAGGGTTGTAAGCTGTAGAGGCGACATTATCAATCCGATGATCATCACAGAATCTGGTGAACTTTCAACTGATGAACTGAGGTCCATTGTCGTGAATGATTCATCGAGGCACACCAAACCTGTAGATAACATGGTATTTGACGAAGTTGATGACGCTGCTGGTTTTGACTTCAGCCAAAGGTATAGCTTTGGCCCACTTGGAGAAATAATCCGTTATGGCTAATATAAACCGATGTCCTTTAGAAGAAGGAGGATTGATGGGACCTATAATATCCATGCCCCAAGCTTCAAAAGGCCAGGAAGCAGCAGTCGGATGAAGGAATTCCGACGATTGATGGATGAAATCTGCATAGATTTGACAGACTCGATATTTTCTTGCATATTTGATGGCATCAGACACCATAGAGGGCCAATAGTAACCCATTCGTCGGATACGATCATGTAGTTTAGGGCCGGGTTGATGTGCTCCGCAAACACCATCATGAGCTTCACGCAATACTTGTTTCGCTTCATTACCAGCAAGACAGCGCAAGAGTAGGCCGTCATAAGTCCATCGATAGAGAGTCTTGGTGGTCTGATTATAGTAGAACCGGAGAGATCATCGGCGAATACTCGTAGCCTCCTTAGGATCTTCAGGAAGTATGTCGTGAACTACGAAATCGATGAAGGGAGCTCTCCAATCTTCATTGATAACATTGACTTCGGCGAGGTTGCTGTACTCAATGTTGCGATTATTTTTGATACAGAACAACTCTCTATTGGAAACAACAATCACTTGTCTTTTAACAGGAATTGCTAAGACTGCTACAAGATTAGCTAAAGCATCTGCCTCAGTGTTGCAAGCTCGTCGGACATATTCAATGAAGAAGGCCTTGAAGGATGTAGCCATGTAAATTGCAGCTTCATGATAGGGCATTAAATCTTGATGGCGAACCTCATATGTTCCTCTAACCTGATTAACAACCAGTTTAGAATCGTCGTAGACTTCAAGATATTCGACTCCCAATTGTTTTGCTAATTAAAGTCTGATAAGCAAGGCATTGTATTCAGCCACATTGTTAGAGCATGTCTGATCTAAGGAGTAAGCCCTTTGGATAGCTAATCCTTCTGGAGAGACTAGAACAATTCCAACTCCTGTGACAATGGTCCCATTGGGTCCGATCCGGGATGCTCCGTCGAAGAACAGACGCCAAGTAGAAAATTCTTCAAAGATCATGTTTGATTCCAATATTTCATCTGGAATTTCGTCATAAAGCTTAGATGTCTCCGAAACAGGATGAGCTGCTAAAAAGTCAGCTAGTGCTTGACCTTTAACAGACTTTTGTGGAACATAAACCATGTTGTATTGGACTAGCAGAATGGCCCATGTAGCCAGTCGAGAATTGAGTATGCTAGGCTTCTTCATCAGTACCCGAAGAGGATTAACTCGGGAAATGACGTGAATGGTTTGGCCCATGATATAATACCGAGTCTTTTGAACAGCGAACATAAGAGCTAGGCATTCTTTCTCAACCGGACTATAACGATGTTCAGCACCAATCATAGTACTACTAAGATAGTAGATGGCTTGTTCATGACCTTCTTTGTTCTTCTGGGCAAGTAAAGCACCCAATGAATGATCCATAGCATGGACTGTCACGACCCGCACCCTAGAGTAAGGGCACGAGACGTGGGTACGTCCAGCCTACGCCGCAGTGTCGGTGGTAGAACGATGTCCTAGGTCTCAACATCTAACAATATAATACTGAACAGTTTATACTCCCCGAATGGGGGTGACATAGCAGAAAGTAAACTCAATCACAACTAAGGCAGATGATAAGATAGAAGATAGATAGATAGATAAAACTGCTGAAATGAAAGGAAATCCCAAGTACAACAGAGAGTCTAAGTGTCTAAGATAAATACATATCCCAAGATCAAATATATACAATCATCCAGAATGAATATAAAAGAAGACATCCTAGTCTAGAGTAGCCCCATAATAAGTGGGACAGCCAGCCTCGTCCTCATCCTCTGTAATATTTCAACAGGTCCAGTCAGGACAGGAGCGAGCACAATACATCTCAACAAGTCATAACAGGAAAGAAAATATAATCATGCTAGAGAATAAAATACAGGAAACTGAAGAACAACATAATATAAGAGAGAGACAGTAAGTAAATATCTATGGTATAAAAAAGAGAGGCAGTGCTAGTGATTTAGAGTACAGACGAACATGTGAATGGCTTAGGACTGATTCATGACTACACTAAGAGTGATTCCTGACTACACTACTTTTGGATATTTATTCACAAGACCATTCATACTCCCCCGTACCCCAATCAATACACAAGGATCCAGTCAAGTTACGTTAAGATTCGTGACTAAACTACTAACCCGTATAGGATGATTCATAAATTGATTCGTGAATGCTCGGTGATCATGTGAGTACATGAGTCACTAGCTGATTCTCGAAGATTCATGATAGTAGAAGCATAAGATACGTGATGTAAGTAAAACACACTGGACAAAAGTATTGATGCTCCCGAGAAGGATAATATCTCATGAAGGGATCCATATAGTACTAATCCGTGTTACCAACGTGTCAGCATCAAGTAAGATAATCTAAAGCAGGAAATATAATCCTAAACAAGATATGAAATGATCAGAGAATATACTCGCCTGCTATCTGAGTGTCCAACTGAAATATACTGTCCGAGGAGAGGTGTCTGGCTCCTAATCAGAACAGCACAAGTCACAACAAGTCCAGAATGGTAAAGATAAGCACTACAATGCATTCTACATGAGTCTAGGTCAAACTAGGCTAAAGTCAACTCTTGGTCGACCCTGGTCAACCAAGAAGTCAAACCTAGGTCAACTATGGTCAAACTAGGTCTAATAAGTCTAGTTAGTCTTAACTAGTCTATTCTAGGCCTAATCAAGACTAAACAGCCTAACTAAGCCCTCACTAGTCTAATAGACACACCATAGGCCAATACCACATATGTACATATACCACTATTCACACATATGAAAATATATATATATATATATATATATATATATATATATATATATATATATATATAATGGGAATATGCCTAGCACATAGCTATCACACATCTAGAGATCCCATAATGCTACTCTACCACCACACATATACACCTAGGCTATTATAACTATTGACCCACACACATATATATAATTGCACACACATATAGGTTAGGAATTATCTATATATATATATGTACATATATAGGATGCATATATGTGTGTGTGGATATATAGGAGCAATGTGTGTGTGTATATGAGGAGTATGTACCTGTGTGTATGACAGAAAGTGAGGGTGTGTGGGTTTTTGTTCCCAGGTTTTACATTAACAGTGTATCACAGGATTACAACTATGCATTCAATAGGAAGGGATCAATTCGTGATACAAACTAAACTAACTTCATTAAATCCTAAGGAAGCACATGTGACAGGAATGATTCATAGTGACAGTGAAATATGGGAATGAAGCTAATTCAGATTTCAGGTTCTCTTCCAATTCAGTGAATCAATAACATAAAAAGATCAGTTAACCATCTAATCAATTCTCAGTTAAACAACAGTAAACATTCAATATAGAATCCTATTCAAAATTGAAACTGAGAATAAACTCAGTGTTCTCAGGAAATGTTAACAGTTGACAGTGCAAAGGGAAAGGGAACCAATTTAGTTTTATAACAGTAATCATTCATTTAGAACTTATTCAAAAACTGAACTGAAAAAATGAACCATTCGAATCACCCATGTATCAGAAATTTGACAGGAATGATCTCAGGTTTCAGGAACCAATTTCCAGGTTAATATAATGACAGGTCCCTGTATGTGGAATGGGTGTAACTATGGTATCTCAGGAAATGTTAAGAGGGAAAAGTTCTCAGGAATCTAAACAGTGGAGAATTGACATGTAATTAAGTTTTCAGGAATTAGATTAATCTCAGGTTTTAGGTCTAAACAGTGTATCAATGAACATTTCAAATCTCAATAACATTTGAACTTCTCCTTCATCAATTCAACATAACAATGAACCTTTACAACCTAAACTTGGTATCTATTGATCAGACAAATTAACCATAGTTAATATACATGATATTTAATCATTAGAAAGCAATTCGAATGGTGGAACAATGATTGACAGTTCACTGATACTTGCAGTATCAGAATTTAGGGAGTTTCCTATTTAATCTTTGAAATAACAATAATTAGACTAGGTTAATGGTTGATAATTAATATTCAATGTGTGCACGTGTCATACACCTAGTTTCGTGTCCAAAAACAGGACACAAAGTGTCCAAGAACAAAAGTACAGACATGCACGAGACTGGCACGGGCTCGCGTGACCAGTGTACGTGTCCGCACGCACCCGACACGCAACCAAGTGACACGAGACTTGGGGAGTGTCAGTGTCAGACACTGCCCCGAGCTCCGTGTCAAAGGATACGTGCCCACGTGTCCTGAACAACCCACACGAACCCACGAGCAGCAGGACACTGCTGCCCACGCGCGCACAAACGTGTCCACGAGTCCAGTTCGACTCCAACTCGACACGAAACTAGCTCAGTCGCTTAGAAACCTATAAGCGACACCAAGACACGAATTTCCTTTCAAACACTTCTCGAAAAATCGATCGAAATGCCCTTTGTGGCATTCGTCGAACACCTGCGCACGACACTGATACGTGTCCGATACGGACACGTACAAGACACGAAAATTGGCAAACCCTATACCTACAGAACCAGGACACCTAGGGCTAGGTGTTTATGAAATTAAAACCTAATTTTAATGGGTGGATTGGAATGTACCTATGGGTGTTCTTCAACACAAAACTCCTTCAATGTGGGAATCTCCAAAAGCCACCCAATCCCTCAAATTGATTCAAATATGAGATTTGAGTCCACAATCAGCAAGAGAACATTGATTAGAACACAATGGAAGAAATCCCAACAAAAATGGAGTCCTATTGATTAAACTATAAAGAAAATAAATAAAGGCTTACCTATTCTTTAGGAAAATGAAGAACTAATTAAAAAAAGGCCCACATTCCTAAAGATATTATATAGGCAAGGGGGGGGGTCTTGGCTGGCCACTTTAGTTAGGGTTAGGGTTTTTAGATTACATCCTAGGGCTAGGAATGAATCAAGGGTATTGTGTGGTCTAAAATCTAGGGCTCTTTCCTAGTCTTTAGCAAATCACTCAATCTTAACTAAACTTGACTTAAACCATTAACCAACACCAACTAATCCTCAAAGTGGCTAGCTAAACTAGTTATAACTAATCTAGGTTAGGTCCAATCTAGGTTAGGCTAACCAAAATCATATAGCAATAAATGAATTTGTATTTAAATCAACCCATTCAATTAAATCACTTAAAATTCCTAATAAAATATATTAAATTCAAATAATTCAAAAATGACAAAAATACCCTCAAACTAGAAATGTGGTAGTGACAAA
>JANAVB010038218.1:3196922-3302824 GCA_029216955.1 Iris pallida
GGGAATATGCCTAGCACATAGCTATCACACATCTAGAGATCCCATAATGCTACTCTACCACCACACATATACACCTAGGCTATTATAACTATTGACCCACACACATATATATAATTGCACACACATATAGGTTAGGAATTATCTATATATATATGTACATATATAGGATGCATATATGTGTGTGTGGATATATAGGAGCAATGTGTGTGTGTATATGAGGAGTATGTACCTGTGTGTATGACAGAAAGTGAGGGTGTGTGGGTTTTGTTCCCAGGTTTTACATTAACAGTGTATCACAGGATTACAACTATGCATTCAATAGGAAGGGATCAATTCGTGATACAAACTAAACTAACTTCATTAAATCCTAAGGAAGCACATGTGACAGGAATGATTCATAGTGACAGTGAAATATGGGAATGAAGCTAATTCAGATTTTAGGTTCTCTCCCAATTCAGTGAATCAATAACATAAAAAGATCAGTTAACCATCTAATCAATTCTCAGTTAAACAACAGTAAACATTCAATATAGAATCCTATTCAAAACTGAAACTGAGAATAAACTCAGTATTCTCAGAAAATGTTAACAGTTGACAGTACAAAGGGAAAGGGAACCAATTTATTTTTACAACAGTAATCATTCAATTAGAAATTATTCAAAAATTGAACTGAAAAAATGAACCATTCGAATCACCCATGTATCAGAAATTTGACAGGAATGATCTCAGGTTTCAGGAACCAATTTCCAGGTTATATAATGATAGGTCCCTGTATGTGGAATGGGTGTAACTGTGATATCTCAAGAAATGTTAACAGGGAAAAGTTCTCAGGAATCAAAACAGTGGAGAATTGACATGTAATTAAGTTTTCAGGAATTAGATTAATCTCAGGTTTTAGGACTAAACAGTGTATCAATGAACATTTCAAATCTCAATAACATTTGAACTTCTCCTTCATTAATTCAACATAACAATGAACCTTTACAACCTAAACTTGGTATCTATTGATCAGACAAATTAACCATAGTTAATATACATAATATTTAATCATTAGAAAGCAATTCGAATGGTGGAACAGTGAGTGACAGTTCACTGGTACTTGCAGTATCAAAATTTAGGGAGTTTCCTATTTAATCTTTGAAATAACAATAATTAGACTAGGTTAATGGTTGATAATTAATATTCAATGTGTGCACGTGTCATACACCTAGTTTCGTGTCCAAAAACAGGACACAAGTGTCCAAGAACAAAAGCACAAACATGCACGAGACTGGCACGGGCTCGCGTGACCAGTGGACGTGTCCGCACGCACCCGACACGCAACCAAGTGACACAAGACTTGGGGAGTGTCATGTCAGACACTGCTCCGAGCTCCGTGTTAAAGGATACGCGCCCACGTGTCCTGAACAACCCATACGAACCCACGAGTAGCAGGACACTGCTGCCCACGCGCGCGCAGACGTGTCCACGAGTCCAGTTCGACTCCAACTCGACACGAAACTAGCTCAGTCGCTTAGAAACCTATAAGCGGCACCAAGACACAAATTTCTATTCAAACACTTCTCGAAAAATCGATCGAAATTCCCTTTGTGGCATTTCGTCGAACACCTGCGCACGACACTGATACGTGTCCGATACGGACACGTACAGGACACAAAAATTGGCAAACCCTATACTTACAGAACCAGGACACCTAGGGCTAGGTGTTTATGAAATTAAAACCTAATTTTAATGGGTGGATTGGAATGTACCTATGGGTGTTCTTCAACACAAAACTCCTTCAATGTGGGAATCTCCAAAAGCCATCCAATCCCTCAAATTGATTCAAATCTGAGATTTGAGTCCACAATCAGCAAGAGAACATTGATTAGAACACAATGGAAGAAATTCCAACAAAAATAGAGTCCTATTGATTAAACTATGAAGAAAATAAATAAAGGCTTACCTATTCTTTAGGAAAATGAAGAACTAATTAAAAAAAGGGCTCACATTCCTATAAGATATTATATAGGCAGGGGGGGTCTTGGCTGGCCACTTTAGTTAGGGTTAGGGTTTTTAGATTACATCCTAGGGCTAGGAATGAATCAAGGGTATTGTGTGGTCTAAAATCTAGGGCTCTTTCCTAGTCTTTAGCAAATCACTCAATCTTAATTAAACTTGACTTAAACCATTAACCAACACCAACTAATCCTCAAAGTGGCTAACTAAACTAGTTATGACTAATCTAGGTTAGGTCCAATCTAGGTTAGGCTAACAAAATCACATAGCAATAAATGAATTAGTATTTAAATCAACCCATTCAATTAAATCATTTAAAATTCCTAATAAAATATATTAAATTCAAATAATTCAAAAATGACAAAAATACCCTCAAACTAGAAATGGGGTAGTGACACGGACATACATTAAGAATGGTATACCTGAGATTGGTGGCACCAAGACTGGTGGGTTCATCAGGTACCGCTTTATGTCATCGAATGCTTGTTGACATTCTTCAATCCAAATGAAAGATACACCCTTCTTCATTAATTGAGTAAACGGTCTGCAGAGTCTAGACAGATTTGAAATGAACCTTCTGATGTAAGCAAGTCGACCTTGGAATCCTCGTAGCTCTTTTAAGTTGCGTGGAGGACGCATCTCTTGAATGGTTTTGATCTTCTCGGGATCTACGTGTATACCTTTAGAGGTAATAACGAAGCTCAGAAATTTACCACTAGAGACACCCAAGAATGACTTGGTGGGATTCATCTTTAATTGATGTTGGCGCATTAGTTTGAAGATAGTTCTTAAATCCTGGATGTGATCTTCTTTCAGACGACTCTTGACGGCAATATCGTCAACATAGCATTCAACAGTCTTACGTTGATGATCTCGAAAGATGGTACTCATAGCTCGTTGGTAAGTTATACCCGCCTTCTTGAGACAAATGGCATCACAGTATAATAATAGACTCCGCGAGGGGTGCAGAAAGAAGTGTGTTTTTCATCTTCAGGGTTCATCCGAATCTGATTGTATCCAGGGAATCCATCCATGAAGGATATCCTTCCAAATCCACAAGTATTGTCGATCATAACATCTGTAATAGGGAGAGAATTTATCCTTTGTAAAAGCTTCATTAAGATCCTGAAAGTCGATGCAAACTCGAACTTTGCCAGTTTTTTTCAAGACTGGGACAACATTGGCTACCCAATCTGGATGTTGTTCTTCTCGAATAAAGCCACAAGCTATGAGCTTTCTGACTTCATCATCAATAGCGTCTATTATTTCTGGCTTGAATCGCCTTTGATGTTGTTTGACTGGCTTTACATTAGGCAAAATATTTAGTTTATGAGTAGCAACTTTGGAATCTAAACCTGGCATATCTTCATAATTCCAAGCAAAGACATCAATATATTCTCGAATAAGAATAATTAATTCTTGCTTATCTGTCTCTGGAAGGCTCTTGTTAATGAATATCGGACGAGGTGACCCGCTTTCTCCTACGTCAATTTGAACCAATTGATCTTCGGTAGGAGGTTCTCGTTGTTCGAATCGAAGTTCCCATTGGGTGTCCATTCGTTAAGCCCAAGGATCTGTTTCGGGATTTTCTTCGATATCTTCGTCATAGCCTTCCGGGAATTCAACGAAAACTATATTAGACGATACGATCAATCGATGAACTTGATCGATACTGGTGTCAGAATCCCATGATCTGGAATCAGAAAAGTTAGAGCGCTCCTCACTATCGGATTCAGAGACTTCTGGGGATAAGACTGGAGGTAAAGCATATCCAAGACCTCTTTTCGTCCTGCTGTAGTACATCTCTGATTTTCCTTTCGGAACAACCGTACGGATAGGAGTTCGTCTACCTTTACCGTAATTGAGGCCATTCTTGAAGTCATAACCCATCTTTCGGATGATGTCTTTTGATTGTTGACTATAACGACGTAGTTGGAGACGTCCTGTATTATTACTTTTGCTATCATCTGTATAGCAAAATTTTGTTCTGGTCCTTTACTAAAAAGTATTGGACTCTCACCTCTCTTTCGAGAAGGGACAACAAAGTATGAATCATCTGGATGTTCAAACAATACTTCCGTCTAAAGGGATTGTACGACTCCTATTGTAAATGACTGAAAGCTATCCAGCATATCCAAATAGCATTTAGTATGATAAATGACATCAGTATACTGGAAAGTAGATGTTTTTTCATTAATTTGTACATCCATATTTACAGCAGGACCTTTAGCCTTAGTCGGCTTGGTCAGATCGATTACAAGAGGAGGATCAGAAGAGCAAGGAGGTTTAGGCTTGTTGCGACGAAGGTCGATAACAAGCGGTTCAGAAGAGGTGAGCTCCCTTTGATCTTTGTTACGACGTAAGTCGATAACCAGTGGCTCAGAAGAGGTGAGCTCCCTTTTATCCTTGTTACGACGTAAGTCGATAACAAGTGGCTCAGAAGAGGTGAGCTCCCTTTGATCTTGATTATCACCAGTTGATTGCTTCTGAGTTGGCAGATGAATAGCCAGTGGTTTGGAGGATTAAGGATGAGAGATACGACCTTTGACAGGTATAATGAGAGTGTCATTGGGCACTGCTTCCTGTTCTTCTTCACCATCCATGGCTAATACCACCTTCATAAACTCTTCTTTGTACATGCGAGCGTCGTTGCAATATGCTTCGACGCCCTTGAAGGGGTACAAATCTATAACTTCCTTTTGGGACCTCTCCTTTGTCGTCAATGTACTTGAAGCATTGATGGAGAGTAGAAGGAACAATGTTGTGTTCATGTAGGAATGGTCTCCCCAGAAGAGCATTGTAGGAACAACCATGATTGTCTATAATATAGAAGGTCACCTTCGTACGAAGATTGCCGATTTGGAGTTTTAGGCGTATCTTACCTAAAGGTTCACTTCTTCCCTGGTTGAATCCCAGAATGGTGGTGATAGTGCCGGAGAGGCTATGTACTGGAATCTTTAGAGCATCCAACATTATCTTAGGCATGATGCTGAGTGCTGACCCTGGATCTATTAGAATACGGTCGACCTTCATGGAGTCGACATATCCTGTAAAGTAGAGAGGATGGTCATGTCGATTGTCTTCCATTAACATGTCATCTTGTGTGAAGGTAATATTTGGAATTAATTCCAGCACACTGTGACAGTGGAGATAAGAGACAGGCTCTGACTCAGGTTTATTACGAAGAGTTAGGCAAGTATCTGCCTGCATCAAAGCCTCACTCAATGTTTCTTGAGTCTCTTTAGAGAGGCGTAAGAGCTCAAAGATAGACAGCCTAGCCGGTGTGTTGTCCAGTTGAGCCAATATGTCAAAGTTATATGGCTTTTCAAGTCCAGAGGGGGATGACATCTTCAATACTTTGTCGAAGCGGACTTGTTGTTTGCCTTTGTCGGCTGCTGTCAGTTTAGGAGGAGTTGGTTCCACAATCGGTAATGATATAGAAGGGATACCCTCTGTAGAGGCAGGCTGTACTGGAGCAGACTCAGAAGAAGAAGCAGAGTTTTCTTGAGTTTCGGGAAATTCTCGTAAATAGGCTTTCCCTGACCTGGTGCCCAGCAGGATTTCCTCTTCAACTATGGGATCAAAAGACACCATATTGCAAATCTTTGTTCTTCCCTTGGAGCGGTCTTTTTGCTTAAACGAGGAAGAAACCTCGAAGTCTGCAACAAGGTCAGTGTGGATCCACATAATCTCACCGTTATCAAGAGATAGGGGGACGAGACCTTTACTCTATAGAGGAGGAAGATTCTCAATCTCAAGGGTGGCCTTGGGGATAGGGATGATACCATGCTGTACCATCTGTGGAGGGAAGTTACCAAACTGTACTGAGACCATGTTCGCGGTAATAGTCTTCTTATCATGTTGAAGGGTGACAACGCCAGCGTTGACTAACTCTTGAATCTTGCCTTTGAGCACATAGCATGCTCGAATGGAATGCCCAATGAACCTGTGATAAACGTAATATTTGGGATGATCAGTCTTACCAACCTCGTTAGGCTTCTTCGGGTATGGGAGTTGGAGCTTATTATTTTTGATCAAGCAATCGAAGATGCTCACGGTGTCGTTCTCGTCAAAGGAGTACTCTACTTTTGGACGAGGATCCCTTGGTGCAGGGGCAGAAGGAGTAGAAGTAGACGTAGGTGGAGCCACGTTGACATCCAGAGATTATTTGCTCTTTAAATTGATGTTCAAAGTTTCTTTACCCTTGCGGTCGTTCTGGCGATTACCGCTACTAGATGTCGGGTGTTCATCCCGGTCGGGGTTAGACATGTGTACCCCCAACTGCTTGAACTTGTCAGTGCTAACTTCAGCTACTTTAGCATTGACAATGAATGATGGCCAGTCTTGAAATTGAGTTGACCCCGTCCACATGCTGATAATAGACAAAAGATTTGCCTTGCAGGTAACTATAGTGACAGCGGCCGGAGTTCCAGGAGGCATCTTTAATGCTTCTCGACGGAATCTTTCAATGAAACTCTCAGCGGTTTCATTATGTCTTTGTTTGATCTTGTTGAGGTCCGACATGGTCATGTCGTTGATTCCCTCGTAGAATCGTTCCAAGAAGATTTGTTTAAATCCCGAGAAAGAGGTGATACAGCCATCAGGCAAGCTCCTGTACCAATCGTATGCTATACCGGCTAAACAGCCGACGAATACCCTGGTAAGAAGAGCGTCATTTGGTTGAAGTTGAACAGTCATTACCTCAAAGTGGTTAATGAACTGACTCGGAGAAGTGCTGCCGTCAAACAGCAAAATTGTAGGAATCTTGTACTTTGGAGGGAATTGGACTTCCTTCCATTCAACCGGATAGGGTTGTTTGATCCCCAATCTCTGTAAGTTGTCCTTCTCTTTGAAGGCCTCGAATTGAGTGCACAAGAGTTTGACAGCTTCATTAGCATCCTCCGGTAATAAAGAAGGAGCAGGCTGAATCATAGTGTTAGGGGGAGGAATAGCGTGGTAAGTACTACCCCCAGCTCCTGACTGACTGGGTGTGGGTTGAATTTGTACAGGGGGTATTTGAGGAGATACTACCCCCAGACCTGTATTGACAGGCACCGACGATGCTATAATATCAGGATTTGTAGCAGGTGCGGTCGGTGGTACTGTATGTTGGGCCACGATGATAGAATGCATACTTGCAACCATTTCAGCCATGGTCTTCAGCTTGTCCTCCAGTGCAGCTATTCGTTGTTCTTGATTTGCTGAACTAGAAGCATCTGGGTCTTCAGTGACAACATAAGCTATCACTTCTCTAGGTACAGTAGAAGACACTGTCTGTTCAGAACTTTCGCTGTATGCATCATAATCAGAGAAGGAATCGTCCCCTGAATGAGAAACAGAGAAGTGACTAGAGGGATCTTGGAGAAGATTCCTATGACCGATTGTGTCTCGACTTCGGGATCGGGTGTGTCGAAATACACCTTCAGAAGATTCTTGGAGTAAATCTAAGTACCGCTGGCTGGGTTTATGGGGCTTGCCGTGTTTGGAGCACCTTCTATCCCAGTGTCTCAAGAAGCCATGTTAACAGAAGCATACAATATTTCGTCTTCGTCTTCTGACATTGGTTCAGAAGTTGCAAAATTCAGACGATCAAAGACAGATCGTTTGTTGTCTGGCAACAGCACTAGATGGCAACCTTATGATTACAATGGAGTTCAAGTGGTTGAACTGGAGGTGTTGCGATATTGTCCCGCTTTTGCTTGAGGTGTTCTCGGAGGTCAGAAACAATGTCGGGACGAGAAGAAGTTTGAGGGACGTATTCTTTGACAACATTCGGAACATGGTTCCGGCTCTTCAGATGTTTTGTCCCGTGGGTATACAGGGAAGTACTCACTTCGCTAGCATAGGTGTCAAGATTTTTTATCCTGGAAGTTTGCCTCTGATGCAGGTTCATCTTCGGCATTGGCTGCTTGCGTTTCGTCGTAGTTGATGTAGACCGAGATCTATTGAGATAAACCCATAGATCAACAAACTCACCCCCAGGGGTTTCTGTCTGAGATACCAGTAATTTTCCCTACTTTGAACGAGATATCCGGAGAGTTGGGAGATCTTGAAGTTCCGCTACCGGGGTAGGCAGAATACCTCTTTGATCAACACATTTCTCTTTGGCAGGGAGAGAAGACCTCTTGTTTGAGAGAGTCCTTGCAATGATCGGTGCCGAGGTACGTTCAGATTAATCCTCTGAGGTAAAGACCAGGGAAGACTGAGAAAAGACCAAAGGACCTTTTCCCTTATTTTGTGAGAAAGATTGGCTAAAGAGCGTTTCCCTCTGTTGTCTTCCAAGTCGTGGAACGAAGAAGTTTGAGAAAAGACCAATGGGCCTTTTCCTTTGTTCTGAGGAGGGAAAGGAACAGTCAACAGACTACCCCCAATGGATTGCATAGGAGTAACAGGGTACTTGGGAAGAGGAGCAGAGTCTTTCCTTTTGTTGTGAGAAGAAGGGGATTAGCCAAAAGGCTATCCCTTTTAGACTGTGCTGGAACAGCTTGCGCTTGGGTTGAGGTAGTAGTGGGCGCTTTGACCGATTACGCCTGAGAGGATTTGACAGATGGCCTTTTGGCAACAGAAACTCCAGGAGTGGCAGCTTGCGCAACAGGAGTTTTGGTTACAGAATGCTTAATTTGCATTCTGGTTGAAGGGGCAGTTGATTGCGCAGGAGCAAGAGTTGCTGTAAGTTGCGCCAGGGGAAGAGGAGTCTTGCTCTTTGCCAGATCAACATAGGAAGTGGCTTGCGCTGTGGCAAGAAGAGCAATGTGCTGCACATGGGCAGTAGAAGCTTTGGCTTGTGCTTTGGCAGCGCTGGTGATATTTTGCGCAAGGACAGAAGAGGCTATTGGTTCCTTGGCAGCGGAGACAGCAGGCTACGCAGATAACTGCGCAGAGGATTGTGCAGAGGACTTTGGAGTCCACACTGAACGGACCCTGCTCTTGGCAGAGGCCACAGTGCGACGAGTAGCCCTAGAATTGATCATCGCTTCGTAGGCAGTCTGGTTGACCTTCACAACCAGCGTCTTCTGCGTCTTTTCGATAGACGCAACGTCACATTAAGTTGTCACTTCCTCGTCGGAGGAGAAAGTCGTTCCCAGCAGAGTCGCCATTTTGTTTGTAAAAACAAAAGTCTTTTATTTCACAAACTTTCTAAGAAGATTATAATTGAATTCTGGAAAAGTACAACTATAGGAATTCGATCTGAAGACGATCGCTTTATCCCTTGGACGATGTAAACTTTGAAGACGATAGCCTCTGAAGAATGCAGCAGCACTTGGACAAGAACTCTTGATCTCTGGTGATAATAATGATCTGATCCCTTGAATGAAGGACTTGAAACTCTGTTTATAGAGTTCTAGAAATAACTAATTTATAGTTATTCTGGATTGCGCATGATGAACTACGCTGGCAACAGATTGCGCAGACTGCATACTGCGCTGACCTATTGGGCAGTTGCTCGATCGTGGGCTAACCATGTTCAGACGCGTGGCATTGTTTGATTGAAATGCGCTTGGTCGTGTGCAGACGGTTGCCACGTGGTGAGCAATTGATGGCATGTAAGCCACGTAATAAATGACAGTTATCTTGATGGATTGCGCTCCTTGAAAAGCGCTAGCATCAGACTGCGCTTCAACGGATAGCGCCGAGACTCGGGCTTGGTCAAACTGCGCTAAAGAAGATCTGGCAGACTGCGCTTAGGTTGGTGCTGGCAGACTGCGCTGGGTTTTGGCAGCTGGACCGCGCTATAATTTGGACAGCTGTCTTAGAATGCGGCGCGGCTCGAGAAACGAATAGACTCCTCGCTTTTCGGGCTGTCAGTTGTCAGAAGATCTGATTTTTTTGTCAGGTAATGATGACGTTGCCACGTCAGCGTAGCGCGCTCGGGTGATAGAGCAGTTCAGCTTGCGCGTTTGATTTCTAGCACAATCTGCCTCCTGTGCAGTCCATTTGAAGGGTGCGCAATTCAGATTTCTCTATTTATTTGATAAATGCAACTTGATCTTTAGATCTTACAGAATTCAAATTAACAAAATTTCAAAACAACAAAACTAGAAAAACTGGAAATGACTAGCTAAGCGGTCGGCTCGTCGGCCTCAGGTCCTGCGTCCTCCCAGGTGGACTCTGACAACACCACAGGGTACAGAACCGGGTCCTAATAGCTATTGTACAATAGCCCTGCATCCTCAATGTCACCTACAAATATTGTCTCCAGTCAGGAGGGAGCAAGTACGAATATGTATCTCATATTTCAAATAATAATAGAAAAGTGGAGGCTAAACAGTTGAAATAATATTTTCCAGTAGTTCTACGATTGAAAACAATATGATTTGAATGTGTAATCGTCTATGACCGGCTTGGGTTATACAATAGCGTCCTAGCGATGCGATACGGCTTATCCCCGTGTGTAAGAGGGATAAGCTCGCACAATCTTGCAATGTGGGGGTATTGGCCATAAACGTTACACTATTCCCCCAATCCCCACAATCAATATCAATCAATATTTGAACCCTAGGAGAGGGTTCCGTGTAGCAATATGGTTTAAACATGCAGCTAGACAATTACTAAATAAAATACAAGAAAACATAATCGTAACTTGCCTTTGTTTATGACTGGATCGGTAAGGTCGGTTCCGAGGAGGATGTCAGGTTCGTCTCCGAGATCCTACAGTTGAAAACCTTGGCTTAGAACCATTATGAAACCATTCTAGGTGTGCTAGTTACAATCTCTAGAATTGGCCCTAATTCAGTTTTAAGTTATTAATTATTCTACCGGAAGACGTCTAACGTCACAATTCTACGTTCGTTATTATTTATTTAAAATAAGTCGGTTATTGATTAAGTGGAAAAATGGCAATTTAGCGGTTAATTTGGCAAAACTTAGTATTTTGTAATATCATATATAAAACTAATATTTTTCTTTTAAATGAGAAAAACGTGAATTTTGTTTAAATTACAAACTTGCAATTTTTCCTAATTATTTATTGTGAGAAAACCTTATTAATTTTTTTATATTAAAATAAATACTCATTTTAATAATCTACACGTTTAAAGCCAAAACAATAACTCAGAAAAAAATAAGAAAAGCTACGCTACACAATACAGGTTCGCAGCAAAAAAATAGAAAACTGGGCTTATGCCCTTACATTATTTACATAAATAAATTTTAGGAATAATAATAAATCTTGGGTGAATCCTGAACGCCGGGAAGCGGTCCATTCAGCAAGCCGAAGCCCTGTACCAAAAATACTAACAGCAGTACCCGTACTAAAAATAATAATTATAAATTAAAGATAATAATTATATGAGTCTCAGACTTGGTCCAAATGTCATATTATTGGCTAGCGCCTCAACGTACAGGAACCCTGTAGCGTTTGCGCTTCGCCAGGCTCATTCGACCTATAAGGTCGTCGCCTAAAAGGTGATACAGAAATCCATAAATCCGAAAGCCGACAAATCCAATATATAAACGTTTTGCAAAAGTCCGATTTTCAAGTCCCTAATTTTATACGAAAATCCGTTTTAAAAATATTTCCGAATAATTGGACAGTATCTCCTCTATATTTGGGACAACCCAAAACTGGGAAAATGCGCAGACAACTCCAACAATTATCCCAAACCAGGGATAACCCAAAAATTAACTTCCAAAACCATTTTTACATAAAAATTAAATTCACAGAATCATTTCCGAAGCTTAATCGAAAACCCGAAATAGAATCGGAAATCCCGAAATGAAGTCGGAACACCACAGCACCCAAAAATCTAGAATAACACATTTCGAAAAAATCCGAAATAACCACAGAACATCACAGAAACAATTTCGGAAACTCCGAAACCATTACGCCCACAAAATCGAATTCTCGGGAAAGAATCGGGGACCAATCTCATCATCGACTACGGAATCGGGGACGGGAATACGAAATTATACCTTGGGTTGCTCGGCTAGAGCTCTCAGATGATATAAAGAAAAAAAGGAACTCGCGGACAGTGGATTGGCTCGGGACAGCGCCTCGCCGGGGTACGACTACGCTGGACAGCGGGATCCGTAGATCGGGGCACGAAGAAAACACGGACAGCGGGTTCGAAAACCCCGAGACAGCGCTGGACAGTGCTGTCGGATCGTTGGGGGCGCGGGAGGCTCGCGGGAACCGGGGCAGGGGCGCGGACCGGCCGGAGCGCAGGACAGCGCCGGAGGAGGCCGACGGCGGACGCTGGTGGCGGGCCGAGAGGGGGCGCGTGGGGAAACCGCGGCGGAGTGGCGCGAGGCCGGCAGGGGGTGCCGGAGGGGGAACGGCTCCGGAGGTGGGCGGCCGCGGGCGGCGCTCGGGGAGATCGGTCGGCGGACGCGCTGTAGGCGCGGGTCCGGCAGAGGGACCGGAGGAGCTCGCTGGACGGGCGCGGGGTCGCGGCAGGTCGGCTGGAGTTGGCCTGGAGGTAAGCTCGGGAGTTTGGGGGAAAGGGGTTTGCTCTGGAGAAAAATAGAGTGTTGAAAAAGAGGGGAAGAATAGAGCTGGAGTGTGCTCGTGAGAGAGAGTGTGAGAGAAAAAGTGGTGAGGTGGTTATTAAATGGGAGAGTGGGGGATTTGTATATGGAGGAGAGGAGAATAGGGAGATCCTGGAGAATAGGGAGGGGGTGGCCTGGTCGTGGGTGACCAGGCCCCAAACGAGTGTATATTTATTTTTTTTACAACAAAACTATCATTCATAAAATCTAATGCTAAAAATTAATATTTAATTAAAAGGCAGATTCGGAATTGGAACGAAAGTGGGTTCAGGAAACGGAAACTGGCGTTCGGACTCAAGGTCGGAGTCCGGATTCGGGGTCGGGCAGGCCACAATCAGAAATCAACGATAATTTCAAAAATAATATTTTTTCCTAATTCCGACTAATAAATAATAATAATAATAATAGTATTAGTAATATATAATAATAATAATAAATAAAAACTACAAATCCTAAAATCTGGGTTTTACAATCTTCCCTCCTTAAAAAATTTTGTCCTCGAAATTAAAGGATGGGTAGGATAAACTCAAATCAAACAGGTACGGGTACTTCGCCCGTAACTCAGGTTCAACAATAAGAATTGTCAAGGCAGTCGTAGATGAGACGTTTATGGACAAGTTTTAACTATGTCACCATCCACGTAGAACAAGAATATATATATGCAAACCAAAGTACACGTGGTTGATCAGACCATCATGTACCGGTTCTGATTAGACAATATATTAGTGGGTGCACCCAATAAAATACTGTCATGATCAAGCTCGATAAAGAAATAAGCTCGCTAAACTAGGCTAACTTAGCAGCATCAGTCAAAAATATTAGAACGAAAAAATGATGTTTGTAAGAAATATAAGTTTATGAGGCGGCACAGAGTTCCTGGTTTTCTTCTCTCCTCTGTCCAATATTGCCACTGACTTCTCTGGCACTGTGAGGCTGGGTCCAATTTCCAGCTCCGAATGGTCCAGGATGTGGCTCGGGTCCAGGATATAACGTCTCAGCTGCGAAACGTAGAAGTCGTTGTGGACGCCTTCGAGACTTGGGGATAGAGCCACCCGATAAGCCACTTCTCCAATCCTGTTAAGTACTTCAAAAGGACCAATATACCTGGGGCTTAGCTTTCCTGCTCTGCCAAAATGGATGGTTCCTCTGGTAGGAGAGATCTTCACAAACACACTATCACCTTCTTCAAACTCCAACGGCCGTCGGCTGCTATCGGCCCAATGCTTCTGTCTGTCCTGGGCAATCCTGAGCTTGTCTTTGATCATTCTTACCTTCTCTGCTGCATCGGTCACCATCTCAGGTCCAAGCAATACTTGTTCTCCGACGTCGTCCCAAGCAAGTGGAGTGCGGCAACGACGTCCATAGAGTGCCTCGAACGGTGTCATACCGATGCTAGCTTGGTAGCTGTTGTTTTAAGAGAATTCTACCAAGTACAAATTGTCTTTCCAAGACCCTCCAAATTCTAAGACGCAGGATCTCAGCATGTCTTCTAGCTTCTGGATTGTTCTCTCTGATTGTCCGTCAGTCTGGAGATGGTAGGCGGTGCTGAACTTCAGTTGCGTTCCCAAACTGTCATACAAGCTCTTCCAGAAGTGAGAGGTGAACCTGGTATCCCTGTCAGACACAATACTTACCGAAACTCCATGAATCCGATAGATGTGCCGCATGTACATTGCTGCCAACTTTTCGGTGGATAGACCAACCTTGAAGGGGATAAAGTGAGCTGACTTCGTCAGTCGGTCCACGATAACCCAAATGGCATCTTTCCCTCATTGGGATCGAGGCAGTCCTGACACGAAGTCCATCGTTATGTGCTCCCATTTCCACTCTGGGATGTCTAGCGGCTGCAACAGTCCTGCTGGTCTCTGTCTGCTAGCTTTTACTTGTTAACAAATTAAACATCTAGCCACATACCTGGATACGTCCTTCTTCATTCCGTACCACCACACTATAGTACGCATATCCCGATACATTTTGTTGGCTCCTGGATGTATGGAATACTGTGACTGGTGCGCTTCTTGTATCAGCTCGTTCCTCAGTTCGCCAGTTGGTATGCACAGCCTCGTACTATTCTTCAGTGCTCCTTCGCTGGCGATTGAGAATCCTTCAAGTGTTCCTGCCAGCACTTGATCTCGGAGTTTGCAAAGCGTCTCGTCTTGGAATTGTGTCTCCTTGACTCTGTCCATTAGACTTGAACGCACTTGTAACTGTATCATTGTTGAATCAGCTCCTGGTACAATAGCTTTTCTTCTCAGTTTCTTTATTTCTTCTTCGGGCAGTACAATCTCCAGTCCAAGCTTTTTCATGTCCTCCAGTAAATGATGCTCCTTGGTCAAGAACATTGCCATCGGGTATCGACTAAGTGCATCTGTAACAACATTAGCCTTACCCGGATGATACTGCAGGTTGATGTCGAAATCCTTCATCAGCTCCAGCCATCGTCTCTATCGCATGTTCAGCTCCTTCTGAGTGAAAACATACTTAAGACTTTTGTGGTCTGTAAATATTTCCACTCTCTCCATAAAGGTAGTGCTTCCACAGCTTCAATACAAATATCACCGCTGCAAGCTCCAAATCATGCGTGGGATAGTTCTTCTCATGAGTCCGTAATTGCCTAGATGCGTAAGTAATTACTTTCCCATGTTGTTGAAAAACGCAGCCCAATCCCTTACCGAAAGCATCACTATAAATTGAGAAACCGCCGGTACCTAAGGGTAGCGCAAGTATCGGCGCCGTTGTAAGCCTCTTCTTCAGTTCCTCGAATGCTGACTGGCAGGCTTCCGACCAAACAAATTTTTCATTCTTCCTGGTGAGCTTCGTCATTGGTTCAGGAATCCTGGAGAAATCCTTCACAAACTTCCGGTAGTAGCCAGCTAAACCCAAAAAGCTTCTGATTTCTGCAACTGAACTTGGTGCAGTCCACTTCTCAATAGCAGCTATCTTCATTGGATCCACCGAAATTCCTTCTCCTGTGACAACATGGCCAAGAAAATCCACTTTGTCTAAGAAGAATTCGCATTTAGATAGCTTATCATAGAGCTTCTCCTTCCTTAAAGTTTCCAGAACTTTCTTCAGGTGCTCTTCATGCTCTTCTTTAGAACTGTCAAAACAGGCCAGGCCCGTTGGGCCGGCCCGCCCCGCCAATAAAAAAGGTGGGTTGGGCTATACATTTAGAGGCCCGTTTCGCAGCGGGCCTCGGTGGGTTGGCCCGTGCGGGCCGCGGGCTTGGGCGGGGCGGGCTTGGGCGGGGCGGGCTAGCCCGCGGGCCTGCTACTGTTGTGTAAAATACTAATATGAAGGCTGATTGCTGCTGTTGTTGTGTAAAATACTATACTGTAAAATACTAAAATGTAAATGTGTAAGTGTAATAAGTATATTAAGCCACTACTATTTCTCACCAGCCGGCCCTAAGTTCCTAACCCTAATCTAATTCATTCGGCCATTCCTATTTCTCTCCGCTCGGGCCTCGGCGGCGCTCGTCCTCCTTCCTGAGTACCTTCTCTCTTCTGAGTCCCGACCGACTCCCCGAGTCCTACTCGACTCCCCGTCCCGACCCCGAAGGCCGACTCCCCGAGTCCGACTCCCCGAGCGACTCCCCGAGTCCGACTCCTCCGTCCCGACCCCAAGCGAGCATCCCGACTCCCCGTCCGACCCCGAGCGAGCATCCCGACTCCTGTCTGACTCCGAGCGAGTATATTGTAAGTTTGTACTGGTTGATTATTGATTCTCTGTGTTCTTGGTTTTTTATAAAGTAAATTGTTTTTCCAATCTAGATGCAAGATTTAGTAAACAGGACTGCATTGCCTCCCACCATTTACTGGCCATAAAGCCAAGGACTGACTACAGTTATTGTTGCTCTTTAATCTTTATGTGTGAACTCAACGTGTTATATGATGCCTAGGAGTAAGTTCCTGAAAATAAAGTCTCTATGTGGTGCCAAAATCCTTGCCAATCTACCTATGAGTAAGTTCCTGAAAATAAAGTCTAGAATTTGGCAGCTGCAAGCCTACAATGGGGAGATGGACAGCACCACAGGTTTAGGCATTGACATGTGAAATTTTGATCCTGGCATTGATAGCACCACAGGTTTAGGCGTTTAGCTGCAAATGTGTGGCAAATTGTGAAATGGAGGGGGCTGGCCCGCCTGACCCGCGGACCGTCGGCGGGTTGGGCTGGGCTGGGATTTTCAGGCCCGTTCAAATGGTGGGTTGGCCCGTCCCGCCCCGCTAAATAGTGGATTATGGTGGGTTATGGGCCGGCCCGCCCCGCCGGCCCGTCCTGACAGCTCTACTCTTCTTCAGTCTTCGAGTAGATCAGAATGTCGTCGATGAAGACAACAACAAACTGATCCAGATATTCATGGAAGACCTTGTTCATAAGGTTCATGAATACTGCAGGGGCATTTGTCAGTCCAAACGGCATGACCAAAAATTCATACTGACTATATTTTGTGTTGAACGCCGTCTTTGGAATATCCTCCTTCCTGACCTTGATTTGATGGTAGCCAGACCTGAGATCTATCTTCGAATATACCTTAGCTCCACTCAGTTGATCAAACAGGTCATTGATCCGGGGCAGAGGGTACTTGTTCTTGATGGTGATGTTGTTCAGCGCCCGGTAATCGATACACATCCGCACGGTTCCATCCTTCTTGGGTACGAACAAAACTGGTGCTCCCCAGGATGAAGCCCCGTCTCTGATAAATCCTTGTGCCTTCAATTCGTCAATCTGGTCCTTCATCTCCTTTGCCTCCTTAGGGTTGACTCTGTAGCATCCCCGAGAAATAGGGGAAGAGCCGGAAACTAGATCGATGGTGAATTCCACACCTCAATCTGGCGGCAATCCTGGAAGACTATCTGGAAAGACGTCCATGAATTTCGCTATAATTGGGTGAGGAGGCCTGGGTTCTTCGGTGATAGAGGAGTAGGTAACACTCTTTATGTCTTCCAGAGCTTGAGAGATTTCAAACTCCGGTTCTCCTGGTGGGCTGAAGATTACACATCCTCTGTGACAATTTATCAGTGCATGTTGCTTACTCAACCAGTCCATCCCTAGGACAACATCATAGTTGGGCAAGGGCATCACAAGTAAGGGTATTAAGAATTTGTGGCCTGAGATAGTTATGGGACAGTTACAAGCCTCAGTGATAGGTTCAGCTTGGGCTGCAGTCTGTTCACGATGAGCTTCTGCTTGGACTCTCTGGGCTTCAAGCACTCCTCGTAGCATGCCCACTAGATCGGTGGGATCCACGGACACTGGTGGGGCAGCTGGTGCGGGCACTACTGCAGGGGACTGCGGCTCAGCCCGAAGGAGTGCAGGTTCTGTCGCTTGCGCTGTAGTAGCGTAAATAGGGCGGGGTGCTGGTGCAGCATGGGGACGGTCAGTCAGCTGCAAGGAAGGTGGGTCCCGACGTGCTTGAGGAGGTGGGGTGTGATTAGTAGATGACACCTCATCTTCAGCAGGGCCGAAATGGGTAGTCTTTTCTTTGGCCATACTCTGGAAGATTTTGGTTGCAAACACAAGCAAGGTAGACTACCAGTCTATAGCAAACAAAAATATTTACTTATAACATATGTTTCGGTCCTATGTCATGACAAATTGATGTTATAGTATTCTAATTGTTTCTAAGTATGTTCTCCTAAGTTGTTGATCTGGACCTGCATGAGCCACCACTAAAAACATGTCACGATCCAATCCCAAATAATTGGGTCGAACCGGATCATGCCCAGCCTGCACCGTTGTGAGACGGCGGCAGTAAGCTGTTCTATATGCAGGTATTCACAACAACATCTATACATTTGTCACAACTCAATATACGAAAATTTTAAAACTTTTATTCATCATCTGAAAAGTACAACTGGAATATAAGAATTGAAATGAAATACTGAATTCAAATTAACAAAATTTCAAAACAACAAAACTAGAAGAACTGGAAATGACTAGCTAAGCGGTCGGCTCGTCGGCCTCAGGTCCTGCGTCCTCCCAGGGGGACTCTGACAACACCACAGGGTACAGAACCGGGTCCTAATAGCTATTGTACAATAGCCCTGCATCCTCAATGTCACCTAAAAATATTGTCTCCAGTCAGGAGGGAGCAAGTACGAATATGTATCTCATATTTCAAATAATAATAGAAAAGTGCAGGCTAAACAGTTGAAACAATATTTTCCAATAGTTCTACGATTGAAAACAATGTGATTTGAATGTGTAATCGTCTACGACCGGCTTGGGTTATACAATAGCGTCCTAGCGACACGATACGGCTTATCCCCGTGTGTAAGAGGGGTAAGCTCGCACAATCTTGCAATGTGGGGGTATTAGCCATAAACGTTACACTATTCCCCCAATCCCTACAATCAATATCAATCAATATTTGAACCCTAGGAGAGGGTTCCGTGTAGCAATGTGGTTTAAACATGCAGCTAGACAATTACTAAATAAAATACAAGAAAACATAACCGTAACTTGCCTTTGTTTATGACTGGATCGGTAAGGTCGGTTCCGAGGAGGATGTCAGATTCGTCTCCGAGATCCTACAGTTGAGAACCTTGGCTTAAAACCATTATGAAACCATTCTAGGTGTGCTAGTTACAATCTCTAGAATTGGCCCTAATTCAGTTTTAAGTTATTAATTATTCTACCGAAAGACGTCTAACGTCGCAATTCTACGTTCGTTATTATTTATTTAAAATAAGCCGGTTATTGATTAATTGGAAAAATGGCAATTTATCGGTTAATTTGGCAAAACTTAGTATTTTGTAATATCATATATAAAACTAATATTTTTCTTTTAAATGAGAAAAACGTGAATTTTGTTTAAATTACAAACTTGCATTTTTCCTAATTATTTATTGTGAAAAAACCTTATTAATTTTTTTATATTAAAATAAATACTTATTTTAATAATCTACACGTTTAAAGCCAAAATAATAACTCAGAAAAAAAAAGCTACGCTACACAATACAGGGTTGCAGCAAAGAAAATAGAAAACTGGGCTTATGCCCTTACATTATTTACATAAATAAATTTTAGGAATAATAATAAGTCTTGGGTGAATCCTGAACGCCGGAAAGCGGTCCATTCAGCAGGCCGAAGCCCTGCACCAAAAATACTAACAGCAGTACCCGTACTAAAAATAATAATTATAAATTAAAGATAATAATTATATGAGTCTAAGACTTGGTCCAAATGTCATATTATTGGCTAGCGCCTCAACGTACAGGAACCCTGTAGCGTTGCACTTCGCCAGGCTCATTCGACCTATAAGGTCGTCGCCTAAAAGGTGATACAGAAATCCATAAATCCGAAAGCCGACAAATCCAATATATAAACGTTTTGCAAAAGTCCGATTTTCAAGTCCCTAATTTTATACGAAAATCCGTTTTAAAAATATTTCCGAAAAATTGGGCAGCATCTCCTCTATATTTGGGACAACACAAAACTGGAAAAATGCGCAGACAACTCCAACAATTATCCCAAACCAGGGATAACCCAAAAATTAACTTCCAAAACCATTTTTACATAAAAATTAAATTCACAGAATCATTTCCGAAGCTTAATCGAAAACCCGAAATAGAATCGAAAATCCCAAAATGAAGTCGGAACACCACAGCACCCAAAAATCCAGAATAACACATTTCGAAAAAATCCGAAATAACCACAGAACATCACAGAAACAATTTCGGAAACTCCGAAACCATTACGCCCACAAAACCGAATTCCCGGGAAGGAATCAAAGACCAATCTCATCATCGACTACGAAAACGGGGACGGGAATACGAAATTATACCTTGGGTTGCTCGGCTAGAGCTCTCAGATGATATAAAAAAAAAGGAACTCGCGAACAGTGGATTGGCTCGGGACAGCGCCTCGCCGGGGTACGGCTACGCTGGACAGCGGGATCCGTAGATCGGGGCACGAAGAAAACACGGACAGCGGGTTCGAAAACCCCGGGACAGCGCTGGACAGCGTTGTCGGATCAGCGGGGGCGCGGAAGGCTCGCGGGAACCGGGGCAGGGGCGCGGACCGGCCGGAGCGCGGGACAGCGCCGGAGGAGGCCGGCGGCGGGCGCTGGTGGCGGGCCGAGAGGGGGCGCACGGGGAAACCGCACCGGAGTGGCGCGAGGCCGGCAGGGGGTACCGGAGAGGGAACGGCGCCGGAGGTGGGCGGCCACAGGCGGCGCTCGGGGAGATCGACCGACGGACGCGCTGTGGACGCGGGTCCGGCAGAGGGGCCGAGGGAGCTCGCTGGACGGGCGCGGGGTCGCGGCTGGTCGGCCGGAGTTGGCTCGGAGGTGAGCTCGAGATTTTGGGGGAAAGGGGTTTGCTCTGGAGAAAAATAGAGAGTTGAGAAAGAGGGGGAGAATAGAGCTGCAGTGTGCTCCTGAGAGAGAGTGTGAGAGAAAAAGTGGTGAGGTGGTTATTAAATGGGAGAGTAGGGGATTTGTATGTGGAGGAGAGGAGAATGGGGAGATCCTGGAGAATAGGGAGGGGGTGGCCTGGTCGTGGGTGACCAGGCCCCAAACGAGTGTATATTTATATTTTTACAACAAAACTATCATTCATAAAATCTAATGCTAAAAATTAATATTTAATTAAAAGGCAGATTCGGGATTAGAATAAAAGCGGGTTCAGGAAACGGAAACTGGCATTCGGACTCAGGGTCGGAGTTCGGATTCGGGATCGGGCAGGCCACAATCAGAAATCAACGATAATTTTAAAAATAATATTTTTTCCTAATTCCTACTAATAAATAATAATAATAATAATAATAATAGTAATATATAATAATAATAATAAATAAAAACTACAAATCCTAAAATCTGGGTTTCACAGGAAATTTCATGTATCTGTCGGGTTCATATTTCCAGTTTATGTTTTGAATGAACTGACAGTAACATATAAACCTGTTCCTGAGATTAATTTGCAGCGCAATGTTCATAACCATATTGATGTGAGGTTAGCTTAACTGTGGTTAGTTAAACCTGGAATTAAATGCATGAGTTGTTGCATCAGTGAGTTGATTTAGGGATTTTGAAGGAGGGACTGAACCCAAATATTAACCTGATAATTCCATTGAACAAGTAACCTGAGTTTGAATGTTAATCTAGTTTGGAATTAAGATTGTGTATATATATATAAGTTGCTTGTTTAGTTTCATTGGTTTAATTTAGGTTTTCGAAATTGGGATTCATATATCAGTCTATTTTCCAGTTTGTTTCAATAAACTGACAGTAATACATATGAATCTGTTTTCCTGAGAATTAAGTGCAGTAATATTAATGACCATGTTTCAATAGGGATTAAATGAATGGGTTGTTAATAGTTAACCTGAATTTGCATCTGTTTAATTCCTGAGATTTAACTGAACCAAGTTAACTTGAGTTTCCTTGAAATTCCTAAGATTTCAATTAACTGTAACATGTGTACACTTATGAATTTCCTGAGATTTCTAGTTATCAGTTAACCTGAATTTAACTATGTTTATAACTGAGATTGCAATGTTTGTTAAACTGATTTTGCTAATGTGATAATCGAGTTAGGTTTAAATGTTAACCCAATGCCATGTTGCTCTTTAACCCTTAATTTAGTCCATAGTCCACACACACATGTATGTATGAATGAAATGTAGATGATGATCCCTTGTTTCATTAATTTGAAAACAGTTTTCAATACTAACCTGTGAATGCTTAATTCATTAACCTTACTTGTATTCCATAGTCCTCACACACACACTCTCTCTCTCTCTTAAACCCTTCTTTCTTTATATAGATGTATATATATACATAATGTGTGTTCATAGCTTCCTATCTATATATATATGTATATTGAAGTGAAGGTAGATGTATATATATTGCTATTATGTAGTTGTGTGCCTTCTTAGCTAATGTGTTAGCTATGTGCTTGGTTTAGCTAGTAATATTAGCTATGTGTTAGATAGCTTTTAGTTTACTTAGATATTTGTTTGCATAGGCCTAAACTTTGGTTAGACCTAGAATGACTAACCTAGAATAGTTTGACCTTGTTAACTAAACCTAGCTAGTTTGACTTACAGTTGACCAAACCCTAAGGTTGACTCAGTTTGACTAGATGTTGACTTGGGTTGACCCAGAGTGGACCAAGTTTGACTTTGACCTAGATTGACCTAAAAATCATGTAGATTACATTACAAACTTCATTTACCTTATATTAAACACATTGTGACCTGTGTTGCTCTAAACAGGACATCTACACTTACCAGATACTCAGGATATCATGCGAGTACATTCTCTGACCGTTTCATACTTGCTAGAACTTATATTCCTGCTCTAGATTACTTTACTTGTATACTGTCACGTTGGTAACACAGATTGGTACTATATGGATCTTTTCATGAGATGTTATCCCCCTCGGGAGTATCAAGTACTTCATGTTATGTGTGTTTTACTTATATCATGTATCTTCATGCTTCACCATTCATGTATACTCTGGAGTTTCATGTACTCTCATGTTCACAGAGCCCTCATGAATCAATTTCACGTGCGCTCGAGGATGAGGCAGTAAGATCATGAATCTTAACATAATATGTCTGGATCCTTGTGTATTGATTGGGGATGTGGGAGTATAAATAGTCATGTGGACAATTTCCAAAGTAGTGTAGCCATGTTCAACCTCTCATGTTTATTATCAAGCCGTTCACATGTCTATCTTGTACTCTGATTCACTAGTCACTGATAGTTCTCTACTTATAGTAGATATTTCCATTACAGTTATCTCTTTTACTTCATGTACATTCCTTCAGTTATTCATGTATCTTACTATATTGTATGTTTATTATCTTCTGACATGATATGAACTGCGTGAGATGTATTGTGCTCGTTCCTGTCCTGACTGGACCTGTTGATATATTACAGAGGATGAGGATGAGGCTTTCTGTACTACCTATTATGGAGCAGCCCTAGACGACACTTGCGAGTTGGACTCTTAGGAGGATGCAGCTCTAGCTGATGTTATCACCCCTACTGCCTAGACTTGTTTAGTTAGGCTTTATCTTACTTATGTTGTCATTTGGGATTTGAGTTGTGTTATGTTTTGTTATTGTGTCATTTAGACACTTAGACTTATTTTCCTTTCTGTTGTACTTCCTTTGAGATTTTCATATCTATGATATCGTGCTATTTCTGCCTTAGTTGTGATTGAGACTGTATTCTGTATTGTCACCTCCACTCGGAGTGTATATACTATACAGGTACCTTATATTGTTAGATGTTGTGACCTAGGACAGCGTTCTGCCGCCGACACTGTGGCGTAGGCTGGACGTACCCACTTCTCGTGCCCTTACTCTAGGGTGCGGGTCGTGACAGATCGAACCGCAGGCTCGGTCACGACAGGCGTCATCGTTGAATTGTTGTTGGCCACGATCGATTGTACTATTTGTTGGAGTGTATTTAGCTGCTGCTGCTGCTGTCACGCCCCAGTACTGGAATACGGGGACGAACGTCAGCCAGCTACACCGTATAAAGTACAAATACGTTATATGGCGATGACGGCGGTCAATCTTACTGGGTATCTTAGCGTGCAATCAATCTATGGCCTAAATCCGATCTCATATCCACAGTCAATCACAAAGAAATAATAAGCAAGAGAGAGAATCATATGAAAGACAGGAAATACTCATATGATAATCAGGAAATCTACAGTACATGATAATAATTTAGACGGGTATACCTTCCCACAGTTCCTAGCATGGTCTGGAACTGGAGCATATCCTCCAAGTCAAGTCTGGAAGATCCACAGGGTCGGTCACTAGCAATCTGGGAACAATCCAGGGTTGGTCAGGCCAACCATAGCAAGTACCAGAAAGGAAGGCTCAGGGACGAGCGAAGAAAAGGCTAGCAGGATAAAATATGACAGAAATGGCATATATGAACAGTAAAAGAGGATAAGGATCATGCGGTACCAACGTACGATAACAATCCACATCTAATGTAGCTAAATAACCAACAATCATCATAATCTCCCTAACATCCAATAATACCTGCATCGCCAACCGAAACTCATTGTCTATCAACGGAACAGTAATCCACCCCTATATCAAACAAGAACAAGGGAATGAATTACCATGCCGTGGCAGCGTTACGGGCCAGCCAGCTTAGCAAACAGCAATCCATACAATTTAGGTGAATAAGCGGCCACTCAAATGTCTACGGCTGTCTAGGTGGAGGTTGGGTTACCCCAACAATGTAAGTATAGGAAATCCTCAGATCATGCCATCCCAGCAGGGCTAGCGGGGCCAAGTATAACTGGTACTGGATAAGCACCGGTCCCTCGTAAGACCACCGGGCTATGCATGTCATCACCGGTCCCTCGTAAGGCCACCGTGCTGAGCATGCCATGTATATAATGTATAGTACATAAAGTAGTCGGATATTACCGTCCACTAGTGCGAATGGTAACAATATCCGTGGCGGCCAGCTTGCAGGTCATGACTAATTTCTAGGATAAGGCTAGTATTGCACGATCTTGGGATCCCGTTCCCTCCCAATGCTTCTACCAGTTTAAGTTACATAGATTATCCATACATTTATCCGAAATCACATGCCGTGGTCACATGATCATCCTCCTAGATGTTGTACCTTCGTACAAGAACGCTAAGTAAGAATCAACCTCGACACCTATAGTCCCAGTTGTGATCCATCCTTAGTGTTATGCAACAAGCAAGCAAGCAATCCTAACCACGCTAAGACTATAGGCTAACTACCAGCTACCCGTGCAGGTAATCATAGATGTAATCAAGGGGATAGTACCCCAAAGTGCCGCTGCTGAGGAGCACCTCAGTGCCATGTAATCAAGGGAATAACACCTCAAAGTGCCGATGCCAAGGAGCACCTCAGTGCAAAGTCAGGGCCAGCACCTCAAGGGTAAACTAGACTTATAATACAGATACAAGTAGTCATGTCGGGGACAAGGTCAAATCTGTCGGTCACATGAAATCATCTGCCCATATCGTGGCATAGATATCAGGTCAAGTATATGGTCGGGATCTCGACTAGAATAGCATCTCAAGCACACATGAGAGCCTACAACTCTAATCATCAAGTCGGTCCATCCACCAGATCAATCAATAGTCTTCACATCTACGATGGAAGAAATATATGCCAAGAAAGACAATCACCAGATACTAAGCCAATTACTAGAATCAATGCTAGGCCCTCTGGCTCACAAGAATCCTCTGAATCAATGATCATAAGCTATCAGAAAACAAGTCTCTCAACTACCAAGATATAGCAATCAAACCAGGTTCTGGGCACTTGGGAAGTCGAGTAAAAATCATATAAGGATGCCCTCGATATTCTCCTCGTTCCGCAAAACACTCGCGGTCATCAAAATCCAAGAATCCACATAGTCATATATGATCAAATTAGAATATCATCAAAAGAAATAGCAACACTATCCAAGAATCCACGTGATTCTATCAATCAATATATCGAGATCATACTCTCCATAATACTCAATCCTCAGATATATCCAAAAATCACAAATTCGATACATAGGACAACTATCAGTCCTAGCTGGCTAGACTAGGATAACTCCTAGAAAGAATGATCGGGGGGACAAGAGTCTATTAATTATGTCGCCAAAAAATGGTAAGGATTGCATGAACCGCTCTGAAGTAGATCCACAACCCTTAAACCAAACAAGGACCAGGGTTGCAGACCGTTTTTCGAGTGGAACCGCGCTCCTTACGCTATCCGACGAACAAGACATGTCAAATAACTAGGCGACTAATCTAGTCAGGAGTCTACCTAGCAGGTACTGAGATTAGGTAATACTATGCTACAATAGATGTGCATGAGTCTGGTTCGGCAACCAAAGGAACGGTTCTGTCCAAATCTTCGAACCAAATTCTCGATCGAAAATTTTGGAAAAATTCGGCAAAGTCTCCTTTGTATTCTGGACGGGAGCACCCAGCGAATTGGGGCTAAATTCACTCGGTACAACCCGTCGCAGAATCGCAGGCTGAGAACACTAAGTCTCAGCTTCCAGCAGCGCTGCAATGCGTACTGGAAACCAAACCATAGCCGAGAACACTAAGTCTCGGCCTCCAGCAGCACTACGATGCGTACTGGGTGCCATGCCAACATATGCAACAAGAATCGCCACGCAGGGCGCATCACAGACCCACAGTCATAATCCAAGCCACAAGCAGTCACAGACATAGTTAGCCAAAGCTGATACCCGACTGCGAGTCGGACACGGGGCATATGGGGTCAATCCATACATGTGAGTCGTGCTCGTGTCTTCGGAGGTGTGGAAGACCCGTCCGAGTTGTCCGATATGGTCGTAAACCGTATCGAACCAAGCTATCCTAGGTTATCATCATGGCAGTTCTACTGCTAAGCTACACTAATCATGGTTATATATTTATAATTACAAATGAATTAAATACAATAAATTCTAGAAAAGAGGGCAAGAGTCATCAATGAGCAAGGGATACTTGCCTAGGGGGCTCGGCTAGGTAAGCAAGTCTTCGGCGATCGCGATCCAAGGTGGCACGTCCATCGAGGTTCCCAGAACACACAGTAAACAATTATTAGAATTAAATAATAATATAATAACATAAAGCACAAGGATGGCAGAAGGCTATACCATATGGGTTCCGCAAGCAGTGCAGGGATCTGGCACGGAAACTGAGGCACGCAGATCGATACGGGCACGCAAACCGAGACGTGCACATAAATCGAGATAATGCAAGATATAATAAGGCACGCTAATCAGTACGACACACAAATCGGTACGTGCACGTATATCGAGACAGGGCGAGACTCAAGGAAGCATACAATTCAATATAGCACGCAAATCGGTGCGTGCACGCAAATTAATTCGTCACAAAGTCTAAAGTGGCACACAAATCAATGTGGCACGTAAATCGGTACGTACACGCAAATTGAAGCGATACGGGTTACAAGGTAGGCACAAAGGCTAAGACAAAAAAATTAAGACAAGGCAAAAATCGAGGTAGCACGTTGCCCAAGGCAGCACGGGGCTCGAGGCATCCTGCTGCCCAAGACATCACGTGGATCGAGGTGGCACAAAAATCGAGGTGCACACCTACCGAGGTGCACGTATCCCGAGAAGCACAAAAAACGAGGGGGCACAAATCGAGGTAGTACAAGGCCCGAACAGCATGGGGCCCAAAGCGTCCCGCTGCTCTAGGCTTGTACGGAGCTCGAGGCACGCGGTCCAAAGAGCACGCAGCCCGAGGCTGGCTCGCTGCTCGAGCAGTGCAGGGCCCAAGGGCCACTACAACAAATATGACCTACAATAGCAATTTTTCTATAGCGTTCAAGTATTCCCGCTATAGAATGTTATCAACAATAGCGTTCTTTCTGTAGTGGTATAAAAATATCTATCTATAGCGTTTCCTGAATGCTGTAGAATCTTTTTTCATTTTACCGCTTAAAATTTTGCCAAAAATTTGGAGCTGCATTTCAGCCCGTGCGATAAGGGATCTGTGCGTAGTCACTTCCACTACACCAAAATCCCTCTCCCCATAATTTTTTCCACTATTCTCTCTCTCTCTCTCTCACACACACACACGCTCTTACCCTTCCTTCAGAAACCCTAACCTCAATTTTTTTCCTTTTTCTTCTCCTCGTCCAGGTATACCAACTAGGGAAAGGGCATCCTCCAGCCCTACAACTTCCTCAACGGCCTCGCCACTGTCTTCTCCGACGATCACCACCATTACACCCTCTTCGACAATCCCTTCCTCGAATTCCTCTGCTCCGCTCAGGTTACCACAAAAGCCCTAACCTAATTCATTTCATTTTTGCTCATAGTTATTGATTTTGATCTCAGGTAGCCATCGTCGTCCGCCCCCGCCCTGGGATATGGGAGTTCGTCCGCTTCAATGTCTACGAGATGACTTTCGACCAGTGACCATCTCCGAGTACGTCAAGTACCTTCTAGAAAGGCTTAATTTTAAGAAATGAAGAAGGATTTTTATTTTCTCTAGCTGATGTTTACTTAATTTTTATGTTTTAAATGTAATGTTTTGTTGGCAAGTGATCCCGTGAATCATTCCCTCTACTTTCCAGCAAAGGCTATACCCTTACGCTTGACATATTTGTGTATGAACTTTTGCTTTTGTTCGAGGTTCTTTCTCAGATAATATGCCTTAATATCATTCCTACTCATTCCAATCTAAAATTCCTTGAATACCATTATATTCTTCAATTTCTTAGTGCCACATTCACCAGTGAACACACCCTGTCTTCACAGTAGCAATATTAGACATTACAGTTATATAAAGTTTTTCATATAGAAGGATATTGATATGTATATACAACTTAAAGCCTCAGACCTCTGAGTTGAACTGGAAAGAAGAACGAGGGGAAATGCAGTTTGTTGTAAATTTATAAATTGTTGATTTGTAGTATATTTGTTGGTGTTGAAAGTAGAATGCTCAAATGATATAGTTCAACACAGTTTGCTATGGATATCATATTCTTAATCTTTTCTTATCAATTTAAATTGCATCATGGACTTGATTTATCTGGTCTACATACGGTTTGCATGATTCTACTCAAGGCTTATTATAGTAGTCATTTATTTACTGTTTGGTGATTTGCCCACTTATTTGTGCTGCCAACTTGCTTTCTAGAGCTATATTTTTTTTCTTGGGTTGCATTTTGTGTGTACAAAGCTGATATAGTGATATATTGATCCTTTTTTTCCCCTGTTTTCATTGTGAAGGGTGAAGTATTCTGCTTGCATTTATTATATGCACTTTTACTCTCTCTTTTCAAAGTTGAAGGAGTATGTTTGCTGTGCACTTTATGATTCAGTGTTCACCTGCCTCAATTTTGTGCATGCCATAAATTTGAATCTAGAAGCAGGATAAGTGCACATCCGAATATTATCATTACTTGACGAATATAAGCAGTTTTGAGGCTAGCAATGACACATCTCTAAATGGGAATGTGAAGAAAATAGAGTCTCCTTCCCCTCCGAGCTTGAAAGGCACACTCCTTTAAGGGCAATTAGGGGTGTATTCTTTTTAGAAGTATATCTCTTAACTACCTTTATGATGCTTGTTGGTCCCCTTTGTCCACCCTTCTGTTACGTCTTTTCAGTGTGCACTACACTAGGAAGGCAACATCTATGCTATTTGGAACGTGGCCGTGCTTATGGCCTTTTTTGTTCGAGAAAATTAATTAAACAAAACTGTTCTTTTCTGGAGAAAGTGTGCCTAGAGATAGAAGAGCAGTGCTCTTTGTTAACCATAGAACTGAAGTTAACTGGATGTACTTGTGGGATCTTATACTAAGGAAGGGTCGCTTGGGATATATTAAATATGTTCTAAAGAGAAGCTTGATGAGAATACCAATTTTCAGCTGGGGTTTTCACATTTCCGAATTCATTTCAGTTGAGAGAAAGTTGGACGTTAATGCAACAACAACGCGAAAGAAGCTCTAAACTTTCAAAGACGCTCTGAGATCCTCTTTGGCTTGCGGTTTTCCCGAAGGGCACTGATTATAATACATATAGTCACTCTTCTTTTCAAGTACATATCAGAGACGTGACAAGTAAACTTGTAGTAAGTTTTAGAAAAAATATATACCTATTTCTTACATTTTTCCCATGACATTTTAAAAGGTTTATTATCAAAATAATATCACCTCCTGCTTTTATATTCAATTTTTTCAGTACTAGCCATATATTCAAATTTTTTGGTACTAACCTCATCTTAGCTGCACTTTTTTCATGCTATATCTTTATGTTAACTAATACTTAAATCTCAGTGAACAGAAGTGCATGAGAAGCCAACAGTTTGCAGCTGAGAATGGCTTGAAATCCTAAAAAATGTTCTTTTTCTCATAACAAAGGGATTTTATGCTTATATTGGAGCTTTAAGGAACTCCCCTGATGCAGGTGGTGGTTACTAATATTATTTTCTTCTACTTTCAGTTTATCTTTCCATAGAGTGCTAATTTGTTTCAAATTTGTTATTTGACATGACTTGAGATGTCTTATTAGTTCTCTTTTAGTGAAAACCTCGAGCCAATCCCTTAAGTACATTAAGTATATATATAGCAGGATACTGCTATTCATTTTTCTCTAGAACCACTAGAGAAGCTTTTTATTTTTTTGTAAACTAACTAGCATAATAATTCCCAACTGATATGATTTGAAGTTTCAGTTTACAATCCAAAAATTCACATGGTGCGTCAAGGTGCATCTCCTAGTTTAATGTAATGCAAAAGGCTTAGATCCCATGGTGTATGATTAGAACCTATCATGGAATAAATAGCCCCCCAACTCTGGTATTCCAACTGCTATGCATTGAAAATTGAAATGTACAGTTGACTTGATCATATGATGAATCACATTAGGCTGCCACCATACAGGTAGCAATAATTGTTTTGCTTCTCATGAAATGCACTATGTTGCTAAGATGGACATGATTTTCTCTTAGTTTGATAATATGAATATTTTAGTTAGTTTCAGCTTTCAAATTAAATAGCTTTTCTACTTGTATGTTTTGAAATTGCTGGGTCCATGTAAGTTCAAAACTATTTGGAAGTGGCTTATGCTTTTGAGCTGGGCACTTTTTTGTTGCTCATCAACTGAAAGTTTATCTACATCGGGATGTATTATATTGAGATGTCAATTCGTTTATGTTTGCTGAATTTGATTAGATATGAAGTATATCCTTTGTATGCTTTATTTAGCACTGTATTATCCATTATGTTATGCTGGAGAAAAAAAAACTAATAACAATATTGCTGGTACATACATAACTGATTTTTTTTCTAGGAACACATTTTTATAATGCTTCTTTTGACATAGCAGGGAAGAAGCAGTGACACGTCAACTGAATCAAGGTCAGATGTGGATGATCTCAGTTCCCCTGTTGCATCGAGGAATGTTGAGTATACTCGACTTGCTCCGGTCCATGAAGAAGGGAGTTTGAATTGTTGGACTCCTAGTATAATGCAACAAAGCTATGCATTTCCTACATATTATTTTTCATTAAGTTGTGAGTTCCACACCCTTTGTTGTTGTCATGGCAACTTTTGTTTGACCCTTATCCACTTACACCTTTGTTGTAAATTGCAATCCATTATATGCTGCAAGATATTTGATTTACAAATGGGGGATAATAATAGCTACTGATTAGTGTTTTCTTCTTAAGTATATGAAGTTACAGTAGTTTCTAGTTTATCACAAGGACCATGCTGTAGATCTATTTCTGTTTGAAGTTATTACCTATATTTATATCCAGTTATTATTATTTATATCCAATTTTGTCATTTGTTTCACTTTCAAGCTAATAGTAACCTTTACCAAGGCTAATTTTTGGTTAGCATAAGAAGAAACCTTAGAGTCTTGAGTATAAAATTTGTTTGTTAACAAGTAACAAGTTTAATCTACCTTCAATTGCCGATCAAGGGGTCTATGGGCCCTATGGTTTTTATGCGTTGATGCTTCCTTTGGCAATCCCCTTAACAAGAAGATGAGACTTCAAAAAGAGAAGGGTTGGGGAGGATATGGGTTTCTTGCTCTAGGAGTTATGAGTATGTTATTATTTCTTTTTATGATGTCTATCGGTTCACATTTTTTAGCTATTAAGCAAATCATTAATATTTTAATAATTCTAATTTGGGAGCTCAAGCGTGAGGGTTGAACTTGTTTTAAAGATGAATCTCACAAAGTTTTTGGACGTGTGATGTGCATATTTTTTTATATAATAATCCTAATGTATTTTTTTCTCAATTTTGTGTAGGTTGCGTATAAATTTTTGATGGCTGTGGATATAAGCTAGAAGGAAAGAGTCGATCGAGCTGCATTTTGGCCTACAGATATTTTGTAAGAAAATCGAATGGTTTAGTTGAATTTTGGACTAGTGTTAGGTTATAAACATTTTGTAGTCTTGGATTCTCTTTATATGAAAATTTTATTTTGGACTACTATTCGGTCACTTTAGCGTACAATAACCTTTTGTACATCTTGAATGTTTTAATAAAAAATGTATGAATTTATTTATTTTGGCAAACCTTTTCTATATTGTAGAAGCATAAAAATTTCAGCAGACTTGACAACCATGCGTCCAAGCAGTCATATGCGCCCAAGCTAGAAAAGTCATATGCGCCGAAGTCACCAGAGGGGGATGCATAGCCCTGTTTTAGGCTATGCGCCCAAGTCAGAGCAGCCCCCGACTCGGTCAAACCCATGATCAATCGTGCACTGAAGCATACAGCCACGTCAGTCTCCACGAACAGTCGTGTACCGAAGCATACGGCCACGTCAACACCACGATCAACCCACGATCACGCAGTCTACATGCGCCTACACCCTATGCGCCCAAAGCAGGACCATGCGCCCACATGAAAACTAGTGTGTTTTCTCATGTGGGCACATAACATCATTCCAGCACAGAAACGACTATAAAAAGGGGTCTTATACCTCTTCAATGCACGGAGAGCATTTTCAAGAGCCAAATTGCTGTACTTCTTGCCAGTGAGCCGAGAGTTAGCAATTTTCTTAGGTTTTCTTCTACTTTTGTGATCGGAGTGTCAACGGAGTAAAGGAGCAACTGCCGCTCGATCTCCATCGTCCCATTCCCTAGAATTCTTTTTGTACTCAAGGATCCTCAGCGCAGGATCTCTCAGGCGTACTCGATTTGTGGTACCTTGCGCCAATAAGAAAAGACAGTATTTCTTCTTCTTTTTTTTGTCCATAAAAATGGTGACTCTGTTGGGGAATACCTTTTCCTCTGACGAGAAGGTGGTGACGCAATCCGATACCGACAAAGTGGGGAGCACTCAGAAGATGTTGATCGTAAAGTTCGATCAGCAAGCGTTCGAAGAGATGCTCTCGAGGGACGGCTCTACTCCCTCAAAATCAGCGAAGCCAAATAAGTCTCGCAAGACTTGGCTTCCGAAGGCTCACGGTGCATATCATGCCAGTGTCATAGAAGATATGCAACCGAAGGACTCTGTCATGTGGGCGCATGGCTCTGCCACAAAAGCTCCACAAATGAAGAAGGCTCATACCGTTCCGGGCTCTACTAGCCTAGCGACTTCTCTCTTGATCAACCAACAACAGAGTGTTCGACGCTCGAGACTTGGCAAAGAAAAACACTATGATGCTAAGAATCGAAGTGTTCGACACTCTGGGCAAACTCAGCGAGACTCACAAACGAAGGAGGCAAAGCTGGAAGAAAACAGTGCTGCTTCACCAAGCATGCGCCCAAAGCTATGCGCCCAAGAGGGTGTGTAGGTGCATAACTCTGGCCAGAAGACTTCTGTCTTCGACAAATTAAGCATCCAGGGTCATGCGCCCAAGGCTATGCGCCCAAGCTATACTGACCCATACTATGTGCCCACATTAAGGAAGCTTAGGCATGCTGCCAAGACCTCTGGAAAGCATGCGCCCAAAGGCAGACTCTAGGGCCTATGCGCCCACAGCAAAAACACAGGCCCCAACGCGTATAGCACGGGACTGTCTTCAAGGTCATCACATAACTTAGGTATGGGGGTTGCCCCTGCACATGAACTAAGTCCGGATGTACCAACTCTCCTTACAAACCTATATACAAAGCTCAGCGATGCATGTGACATAAGTTTTAAGACAAAACTCCCTTCCGCTGACTTACGCGATATGATAAATCATAAGCGTAAAGCGAAGAAGGATACAGCAATTCATGGTGTACATCCGTGCACCAGTATTGTCATCAACTGTTGCTACTCCAAAGCAATGAGAGTGCCTCAGAGGTAGTCCGTGTTTCGACGACTGTATTACTCTGACGATGAAAAGCCACTGTGTGTTTCATCCAACATGGCTTCATGGGGCCCCCCTTATGGAAGCCCCAATCAAAGAAGGTGGACCACGAACCCAACTTTCTCTCTCAGTTCCACGAACAGAAGAAGAAGAAGTCTACCAACAGATAGCTAGCAGGCTGTCACATCTGAAGGAGTCTATATGGGTACTCAGTCGAGGACGAGATTCCGTATAGATGACGAGGACTCCCAAATTGGAGGTGATGATCCTTCAGTTGGGAGTAGTATTCCCTCAGAGTCTGAAGCAGATGACCTTCACACCGGGGGTAGCCTTCCAGATGTCGATGATCTCTCCGAGTCTGACGGTGACTATCTACCTCCCCTACCTGAAGACGAGAGACTTTTCAACTCAGAGACAGACAGTATCAGCACCAGTTGTACTGTTTCCTCTGTTCATCCTCGCATGTTATCTACATACATGGCGGATGGAGAGAGACCTGAAGAAGCCAGTGATCAGACCAACAAACGGCTAGAGGGTCTTGAAACAGCATTTGCCAAGATCACTTATATGCTTACCAGTATCATAGCGGTCCAAGCTGCTGGGGCTGTTCCTCTACCTCAACAAAACGTCTCGGTACACGTTAGTCCGGCTCATAGCAACAACCCTCCTTTACTACAGAAAGATTATCATTCCGTTGTGCCTCCTCCAAATCTTGCAAATGCTGGGGGTGGTCCTTCACCACCAACGCCTGACAACCGTACAGTAGCCGTTTCTCAATACCTGCTCAATAAACAGAATACAATTGATTCTCTTGTTGTCTGTTTCCATACCATCTCACACAAATACGAGCTTCAGAAGATGGGGATATCTCAACCCTATCCTCCTGAATAGGAGAACGCTACTTGCCCTCCTAACTACAAGCCACTGACACTAAATTCATTTGACGGGATGACTTCTCCTCGTCAACACATGACATACTTCAACACGCAGACTCTACACTTACCCAGGGACGATCCGTTCTTGTCAAAGCTATTTATTAGCACCTTGTAGGGGGTAGCTTTTGAATGGTTCTGCAGTCTGCCTGATGGTTGTATCAATTCTTTTAAAGACTTGGAGAGGTTATTCCTCAACAGGTTTTATGAGAGTGGCATGCATGTTAGTATGTCCGCCCTCATCAAGACCAAGTAAAGGAGGACTGAGTCTGTCATTGCTTTTATCGAACGCTTCAGGCGACTAGCATTGAAGATGCCCTTCGGTATACCAGACTCAAAACTTATGGATACTTGTCGACATAACTTCCTTCCTACAATAAAGTTTTATTTGGGTATACATAAGTATGATACATGGTCCGCTTTCATTAGGGCCGCTGATGCTGCTGAAAATGACGTCCCTAATCTGGAATTACTGGCGTTGAAAACACCCAAATCTAAAGACAAAGGCAAGTACCCTCAAACTATCTCTGTCCGTGGGGGTAAAGGAAAAGAAGTCTTGAAGGTCGACACTTCCAAGGGAGCTTTCAATTCTCAGGGCACCTCTGACAAACCTAAGGAGACTTTCTCCTTTGACGAAGATGATGTTATTACCATTTTTCACATATTGACGAAGGGTAATAAACTGACATTGCCTCCACCACGACGTCCTGTGGAGGCGAACCAACTCAACGATCCAAAGTACTGTCTTTATTATCAGTACGTGCACCACTCTACCAAGGATTGCATCGTCCTGAAGAAGAAGATACAACAACTTATCGACAGCCAAGTGATCAACCTCGAAGCTGAACACAAGGTCGTATCTTCTAACATGATCTCTCTTCAATTTGGTGACTTTCCTCCCACAGAAGTCCCAGACGGCGTAGTCCCGATCCCTAAGGCAATAATAGAAGTCATCAACCTGCCGCCAGCTCACAATTCAACCTTGGTACCATTCACGACTGAATATGGTGAGATCATATGGGTCCATCCGGACCTTGTGCAAGAAATGACACAGGAGGTGGTATCTCCTAAAGTAAAAAGGGGCAAGAAATACAAATCATGTCATATGGTGTCTTCTTCCATTTACGAAGTTCTATCTGGCGAGATGCGATCTGGGAAGGCTTACCTACGGACTTATGACCCTGCACAAGAAGAGGCAGTACCTTCTCAAGCTCCTGCTGCCTCCACAAGTTAAGAAGCTGGTCCGTCTAAGCTTTCAATTACCGACAAAGCCAAGCAGAAGGAGACACGATTTGACAAGTCTCTGAAGGTGCCAACTCCCGAAGGCATAGAACGGCCTTACAAATTTGACATACTGGCACAGCTGGCCAATACACCTGCCAGGTTATCTCTGTTCGATCTATTGTGACTCTCCAAAGAAACACGGAAGGCCTTAAGTGAGGCATTACTACATGCCGACTCTTATCTTGCTGAAGTCAAAGCCCCCGTTGAAGATTTCGTCTTCTGTCCCCACTGCCACAGTACTAAGGAAGTGGTGCCCAATATCACCTTTTCACAGGAGGACATGGTACTAAAAAATAATCGTCATGATAGACCTCTGTACTATACAGGGTATATCGGGGCAATTAAGGTAGATCGGATGCACATCGATCCAGGCTCCTCCCTCAGCATCATTCATAGAAGTTTACTCCAAATTTTAGGAATCCCTCTGCACAAGCTATCTGCAACCAATACAACTATCATGGCTTTCAATGCTGGGAGAAGCCACCCGCTGGGCAAGATCCGTCTCAAGTGCCAGATTGGTGATCTTCGAACGGAGGTTTTTTGCTATGTAATCGACGCCAGTGTATCCTACAACGTCTTGTTAGGATGTCCGTAGATATACGAGAACATGATTATTCCTTCCATACTTCACCAGTACTTCAAGTACGTCAACAGCGATGGCGTCATAAAGACGGAGTTTGCCGATGTCGATCCTTTTAAGGGTATTGAAGCCTACTATGGAGATTCGGTACTTTACCAATCTCAACCCTCCAAGGATGATGGCAACGAAGCTGACGATGAAGCTGAAGTGAGTTCATCCTCCAGTGATGGTCCCCTAATTATCCGAGTCAAAGGACGTACTACTCTAAAAAGTACTCCATAGCCTCTCACAATCTGGGTAAAAAAGAAGAACCCTGATAAGGTCAAACCATTGACCATCACTCTCCGTAAAATGCCTCGGGTAGAACCTGCTAAAGTCTGTCCTCCCAATCCTGAAGAGTTACCCTATGTAGTGAACTTGGTCAAGTCTATGGCTCCTGTTCCAGACAATGATCCTCTCAATGAGTATATCAATACTCATAATAATTTACATTCAGTGGATGATGTTATCTCTGAAGAAGAACTTGCATATTTTCTAAGTAAAGGTTTATCTTTGAATTACTCCGATGTCTACCAATCTGTAAACCAGTATGTAGATACGATATATGCTATAGAGTACGGCATAGGACCATACCTCTGCATGCCGGTCACGACGCCTCATCTCCAAAAAAAGTCTGGCCAGAAGATATCCACTACTTCATCGTTCCAGCTAGAAAGAAGGATGAAGAACTAATCATCTTCGGTCGAATAATTGGCGAAAGAAAGTTCGTTCTGGACTCTACTTCTCCCAATCACAACACTGAAGCTGACTATGATTCTGGAAAAATGCAACTTTTTTGATATAGTTGGCAGGCTAAGAATATCATCCAGAACATGGGATATGATATAAAAAGCGACCAAGGGCTAAACTACGGTCGGGGAAGATGGTTGCCAATATGTCACTTTGCTCCTCCCGGCAAACCCGAGAACTATTATCAACAAAATGGTGTTGGTTTGGGTTATGTCACTCCTCCAATAACTCCTAAAAGATCAGATGTCGAAGCAGATCGTTGTTCTCATTCTTCTGATTCCTGCCTCTGGGATTCAGACTCCAGCATTGGAGACATGTTCAAAGCAACTTTGTCCGTCAACATGGTGTCAGTTGACCAAATTGCAGACGATGTCCAATCGATCGAGCTTGAACAATGGGCTCAAAAGATGGATATTAGGTGGAAGTTACGTTTTGAACAGCATGAACCACCTACTGAGGACGAAGTCGTCCAAGTCAATTTAGGAGATGAATCATCTCTTAAACCAATCTTCATCAGTAAAAGTCTGTTTGGCGATGAACGAAAATCTCTTATACAGCTTATAAAAGAATATATTGACGTCTTTGCATGGAGCTATGAAGACATGCCAGGCTTGGACCCTAAAGTCGCTATGCATCGCCTAAATATTTCGTCTAAAGCTAAGCCAATGAAGCAGCAGCAACAACGATTCCGACCAGATATCATGGAGGCCATCGAGAATAAAGTCAAAAAGCTTATTGTAAGTGGATTTATTCATGAAGAACAACACCCTGGCTGGATCGCTAACATTGTTCCAGTCATAAAAAAGAACGGTAAAGTTTGAGTCTGTATTGATTACCGTAAATTGAACTCTGTATGCCCGAAAGATGAGTTCCTTCTACCGATCATCGACGTAATGATCGACAATACTTGCGGCTTCGAGCGGATGTCCTTCATGGATGGGTTCCCAGACTACAACCAGATCAAGATGTTCCCCGACGATGAGAAGCACATATCTTTTCGAACACCGTTGGGGGTATACTGCTATACGGTAATGCCCTTCAGATTGAAAAATGCAGGGGAAACATACCAGCGAGCTATGAACACAATTTTTTGTGATCATTTGCACAAAACAGTAGAATGCTACGTAGACGATATCGCAGTTAAAAGTCGTCTCAAGGGCAACCACCTCCAAGACTTGAGAATGGTGTTCGAACTAATGCGTGCACACCAACTCAAGATGAATCCAACCAAGTCTTTTCTGGGAGTCTCCAGCGGCAAGTTCCTTGGTTTTGTCATCACTTCAAAGGGTATACATCTTGACCCGGAGAAAGTGAAAGCTATCCTCGATATGTATCCCCCAAGAAATCTCAAAGAGCTATACGGACTTCAAGAAAGGCTAGCCTACATCAGACGATTCATTTCGAACCTCTCTGGAAGGTGTCAACCGTTTACTCAGCTCATGAAGAAAGGCGTATCTTTTGTCTGGACTGAACAATGTTAACGTGTATTTGACGACATCAAGAAGTATCTCACAAGTCCTCCAGTATTAGTGGCTCCAATAATGGGAAAACCCTTCTTACTATATGTCCGCGCTATGGACCATTCCCTTGGTGCCCTATTAGCTCAGAAGAATGAAGGCGGCCATGAACAGGCAATCTACTACCTCAGCCGCACAATGGTGGGTACCGAGCATAGATACACACCTGTGGAAAAGGAATGTCTTGCGCTGGTATTTTCTATCCAGAAGACACGCCACTATGTGTCTGGGCAGACTACCTACATCATATATAAAGTCAATCCTCTCAAAATACTTATGACTAAACCGGGTTCTCTTAATTCCCGTTTAGGTACATGGGCATTGCTGTTGACTCCATATGATATGTTGTTCGTCCTTCAGAAGGCAGTAAAAGGCCAAGCGTTAGCTGATTTTCTAGCAGCTCATCCAGTGCCAGAATCTTCCAAACTCTACGATGAAATCCCTGATGAAGTAGTGGATTCTAACACCGCAATTGAGGAAATCCCCATTTGGCGAATGTTCTTTGACGGTGCATCGAGAACATGACCTAAAAGAAATATCGTGGCCGGTGTAGGCATCGTGCTTGTGTCACCCGACCATCTGGTTATACATCGTGCATATTCTCTCGTGGAATCCTGCACCAACAACGTGGCTGAATATAATGCCCTATTGATCGGCCTGCAACTAGAAAAATAACTGGGAGTTGACTATCTAGAAGCTTACGGCAATTCTAAGCTAATAGTTAGTCAGGTCCGAGGGGATTATGAAGTTCGTCACGAAGATCCCATCCCATATCACAAAGCGACAATCGAATTGGCTTCTACTTTCACTGGATTCTTTATCGAGCACGTGTCTCGACTACAGAATATAGAAGCAGACGCTTTAGCCGGGCTTGCCGCTTCCCTGACCGATCCTACTAATACTCAGCAGTCGATCACAGTGTCTGGTCGAGAACTATTCTGTGTGAAAGATGCCTTGCATATTTATCACAGTTACATAACGGAAACAAACGTCGATGTTAAAGACTGAAGATTTCCTTTGATAGGCTATTCTGTCTATGGAATCCTTCCTGAGGACCCAAAAGAAGCAGTATCTGTCCAACGGCGATCCCTCAGATTTTACTATGATACAGCTACCAAAATGCTGTACCGACGCTTTTACGATGGACTACTGTTACGATATTTATCAGACACAGAAGCCAAACATACACTCCGGGAGGCTCACGATGGAGTTTGTGGTGCACATCAACCATGCCCCAAATTACAAGATCGTCTCAGACGAATGGGTTATTTTTGGCCCACGATGATAGCAGATGCTGTTGAATATACAAAGAAGTGTAAGGCTTGTCAGTTCCACGTCGATTTCATTCATCAACCTTCGGAGTTTCTACACCCGACGGCAGCATCTTGGCCTTTTGAAGCTTGGGGTATGGATATCATAGGCCCAATCAGCCTACCATCTTTCAGAGGACATCGGTTCATCCTAGATATAACCGATTACTTCTCTAAATAGGCGAAAGCTATACCGCTCACTGAAGTGAAGACATCGAACGTGATCAGTTTCATCAAACATCACGTTATCTATCGCTTCAGCCTACCTCGCAGGATCATTCATGATAATGGTCCATAATTTGCGAGTCGTGCATTCTATCGGTTCTACGATAAGAATCGAATCCAGAATGTAGCCTCTACTGCCTACAATCCAACGACTAATGGGTTAGCAGAAGCCTTCAATAAAACTATCATTAAACTTCTCAAGAAGTTCGTGTCTTCAAATAAGTGCGATTAGAATAGGAAGCTCGGCGAATGTCTTTGGGCCTATCATACAACGGTCCGGACTCCAACAAGCAGTACGCCATTCTCTCTAGTTTATGGGAGCGAAGCAGTTCTTTCCCTAGAAATCCAGATTCCTTCTCTTCGAGTAGCCTTAGCCAGTGAGTTGACTGCCGAAGAAAGCTACCGTCTGTGACTTCAGGAGCTCGAAGTGCTAGACGAAAAATGCTTGTTAGCTCAGCAGCGCATTGAGATATACCAAGCATGCCTTTCCAGATCCTTCAATAAAAAGGTGAAGGAAAGAATCTTCCAAGTTGGTGATCTAGTCTTAGCAGTGAGAAGACCAATGGTCATGACGCACAAGATAAAAGAAAATTTTCAGCATAAATGGGAAGGTCCTTTCATTATAGAATCAGTGTATTCTAATGGTGCGTATCGACTAACCAAGCCTGATGGTGACTTGCTCATGATGCCTATCAACGGCAAGTTCCTGAAAAAATATTATGTGTAACCTTTTGTAAATAGTATTCACATATTTTCAGTCATGTAAATATACAGTGCAATGTTTATGTGATTCAAAAAATTATCTAACTATTACCCGTATTTCAAGAGTCTTGAATACGCCATGGATAATGGGTCCTCTAAAAAGATTTTCTAGTGGAATCATTTCCATTTTTGACTCTGCCAAAACTCAATTTGACGAAAACAAGTCATGTTCCTATTACCTCTGAATTGTTTTCCGATAATTATTTCTCCAGTGGAATGATTAAGAAACGCTTTGCCACGTCCATATAACCTCTGAGCAAAGCATTCATTAAGGATAATCACGTCCATATTACCTCTGAATTATCCACTCCTACCCAATGTTATATATCCTTCCACGTCCATATTACCTCTGGTCAGATATAGAACATCCTCTACTATTACGTCCATATTACCTCTATTAGCAGCTTCTTTCAACTTATTATCTATATTCAAGAACCCTGAATATAAAACGGATAATAAGTCCACATCAAATTCCCCAGCAGAATATCCACCAGAAATATCCTTACTACATCCACATTACCTCTAGTTCTGATATTTCACAAACTTTATTCATGAATTTTGAAAGCCAAAAGATTCTTTATTCTTTAAACGTCTATCAAAAGACGGGAAAAAAGATACAAGAGTCTTGACGGCTAAAAAGAAACAGTTACAAATGAAAGACTTAAGGGATACACAATCGATTGATGCTATCCCTCAGAGCCTTGATCTTAGCCTAAGATTTGACGGTGGCACGACGATGTGCTTCTTCCTGCTGAGCAGTTTCATCCTCGAAAGGAATCAGTTTCAGATACCCTTCTTCCAACTTCACCAGCTGAGCCTTCAATTAATCTGAAGTTGTGGCAGTCGCAGCAGCCTGAACCACGTAGTCTTCCTGCTCAGATGCAACTGTTTGCAAGTCAGCCTCGAGCTGAGCAATCTCTTTGCGAAGCTGCGCAATACAGTTGTACTTTTCAGCGATCTGGATGGCCAGCTTATTCTTTGAGGCAATACGAGCCCTACTGGCAGTATCAAATTGTTCATACTGATCAGCTAGCTCGCTGATCTCTTTAGCCAGAGCCTCTTTCCTCGCCTGGAAAGTAGCTTTCTCCTCCTCAATAGCCGCAATCAGAGCCACGTCCTCCTCAAAAAATGATGATGTTGGGCTTCGCTGACCGACTGCTCAAAATTTGGCCACTTAATTTTCCAGGTCAGCCATGACCTTCCTTAAAGCATTAGCTCGCTCTTCATAGCCAGCAATGCTTTCAAGAGCTGTCACCTGGCATTCAGCGACAACCTTCACAGGCCCGAAGGCGACATTTCGGTTCAAAACTCCAGGAAGTTTTACTTTCAAAATGGAGTAGAAAGCTCTTATGACTTCCTGAGCTATCTCATCATCTTCAGAAGAGGTCGTTGGAGATGAAGCTTGATGAGGATCTTCTATCCCAGGAAGAGCTACTTGGGAGGAAGCTGAACCTGACAAATAAAGCAATACACATATCAGTAACAAAAGAAAACTTACTTAAAGAAGAAGTTGTAAGTTTATACCTCCTGCCGGCTCAGCATCAACTGGAACTGGAGAAATGAGAGCAGGCCCAGGTCGCTCACTGTAAACATCTGCCAAAGCAGCATCAGGTTGCTCGCCTTCCACGGTCCCAGCTAGACCCGAAGCAGATTTAATAATGGCCGCCTCAACAGGCCGATCAAGAACTTCTTCAGTAACCGATGCCGGTTTACTGGAAGAACCAAGGGCAGCTTCCTGTCTAGCCCTGGTATCTGGAGCAACCTCCGTGCTTTGTTCCTTTTCCTTATCTATAAGGGAATATACGATGGAAGTCAGCCTCACAAGTTGCATGCAAAATTAAAGTTGAAAAATTTTATCCGAAGAGAAGTGCAAGAATGACATACCCAGAGGAGGGTGAGCTGATTGGACTTGATTTTCATCCAAGTCTTTCATCATAGCTCCTATCGCAGACATATCCCCCAAAGAAATGTCATAGGAGGGACTGATTTTCTGATCGCCGTCATGGTCGGGGCCTTCACCATGATCAGCCCTTCGCTCAAGCCTTACAACTGAAGAAGACCCGCCGTCATCCATCGGTTGAGGATGAGCAGGAGACATTGTTGTTATGTCCACCTCTTCAGGCAAAGAAACACCTGCCGCAGTCGTAACTTCAACGTCCTGTGCAAAGGACAAACGCAATGGTGAAAAAACTCCTAACGGTTTGACCAAAACGGCTATGGAGTCTAGGAAGGGATCTACCTTCCGAATGGTAACGGCTTGCGACGCCGTCTACCGAGAAGATCTTCTGGGAGGATGTAATCCCCCAAAGTTTTAAATTTCATTTATTTGTTTTACTTAAGATGTTTTCCAATATTCTTATTTTAATTATTTATTAGCTTTGTAATATTTATTGAGTTTGTGAATATTTTAATAGCAAGTTAAGTGCTAGAATGCATGTATACATAGATAAATTTTCACAAATTATATACAAAATATTTCAGGAACAAATGTTTTTATTTTTGGTAATTTTAGAGAATTTTAACATTTTATTTTAATTTGACAATATTTCTTAATTTTAAAATAACTTTATATTTTATTAACAATTTTGGAAATGTGGCAAGAAACTGCTACCATATGAGTAACTAGTATCTATATTGTACATATTATTTACCAAAATATTTTTGAGATATTTTCAGGATTTTAGAAGTTTTTATTAATTTATTTAGATCTTATTTAGTATTAATAGATACATGAAGTTTCATAAAGTATAATAAAAAAAGAGTTTGGATGAACAGTGCACCGCGCTGTTCATCACCATGCCAACCCGAGCTCTAAAGCCCAGGGCCGACCACAGCATCCGTGAGTATGTCTATTCACAGGGGAAAAAACCAAACCCGTATGTAAACCCTAACCCGTCGACCCCTCCACATGGACGACCCTCCCCCAGTCCTAGGCGCCACCGCGCGCGGCCACAGGCTGGCCACGGCAGTACCGACGGGCGCATGGGCGTAGACAGAACAGAGCACGACAACATCAATTGCGTGTAGCAATATGCCCACTTCGTGCTGATGTTTCTTCTACCTCGTTCATTCGTTTCATGAACGGATTTCTCAGGTACGAAGACTACATATACACCTATCTTTTCCTTCAAACACGTCGTAATTAGACGTACCGTGTTGCCCTGTAAATCGACTCAAAGTTGAGTAAAAACCTGTTTGGAAACAGGACAAAACATTAGTCTCAAACCTTGTTTTGGAAGGTGGATTTTGGACAAACCATTAGGATATTTCGAGAACCAATTAAAGACAGTATAAGACAACCTATAGGACTCTGCAACCCAATTTACGGAATTTGGTTTCATCGACTACATGCCGAGAAATTGAATTCCAAAGATTGGCAAAAAACTGTTTTCAAATATTAAAAATCTAGAAAATTCCTTCGATATGACCTGCGTCCCGCCAATCCGGGCAACTTGGTCGCGAACTGAAAGCATCGAAAGGTGCATAATGGCTTCGTGGACATGTGGGCTTTGACGGAATTCAAATTGGTTGCGTGTGCGCAACGAATTTGATGTATATCCATCAAAATTTACCGTATCGACCTTTGTACAAAGTTCTCAATTACTTTGTGCACGTTCGTCAGATCGAGACGAAACTTGTGCTAACAGGACCGTATCATTTTTTGGTCCTGTATGCCAAGTTTGGTCCGATTCTGAGATAGTTGACCAGATTGCCGTTTTGTGGGCCCCACGATCCGACTCAACGGGCGATTTCGTGTACAACCCACCGGAATCCAAAATTAGACATACCGTTGGGTTCGTATCATCAAAACGAATTTGTAGACATATAGTTTGACGACTTTAGAGACCATTGACTCTGGCACGCTTTTCCGTGCAAAGTCCAACGGCGGACACCGTTTTGACCCAAAATTACCGTTTTGCTCTTGTGTCCAGAATTGGACTTAAGGACAGGCAATTCTAGCTATTTTGACTATTCTGAGAATGTTGGTAATGGCTATTTCAGCATCTGGAGGCAGTTGTACGAGTTTGACTGTTGTAGCACACTAAGTGGTTTTGGATTATCGGTTTCACCAGCAAAGGATCACAGGCGAGTACAGTTTATTGTTTGTTTTCGATATTGAGCTTTACTATACCTCATTGTTAGTCAATAGATATGTGATTTCCATTTTTTATATTTGTTATATTTTGTAGTGTCGGGGAGGTGAAGTACCAAGGATGAGTGATCTGACCTTATACAGTGTAGACCGTGATTTATTATTACATTATACCGTATAGACAGTGATTTATTATTGCTTTATATAGTGTAGACAGTGTTTCATTATTGCTTTATACAGTATAGACCGTGTACATTATACAGTGTAGATATCGTAGACCGTGTCGTGTAATTATCCCGAGACCGATCACATATCACAGGTACTTTAGTCAGTCGGTGAGTATTGTCTTTGTATTTATTTACTGTTTTCCTTTGTTTAGTTTTATTTGTCTTTCTATGTTATTTTTCAAATCATATATTTAAAGGCTAACCTCTGTTGTATAGTCATTTTCATATATTGGCACTGCATCCAGTGAATTGTACTCGTTCCATTCCTGACTGGAAACCAATATTTTTCAGGTTAGCTGTGGCTTCACTTAGCATTGGGAGATACGGGTGCACTTGCAGACGAAAACCTAGAGTTTAGCTAGATAGATGAGTTGTGATCATTTCAATATTGTAAGAGTTTATACTTTTCTGTAAATATAAAACTTGTGAATATTATAAATTAAATTAATTTTGTGAATGAGCATTATTTATGATTTTGAGCATTGTGGCTATACAGTGTTCTACCGCCAACACTGCGGCATAGGCTGGCTTGGACACGCATTCGTACCCTAAAAAGCGGGTGCAGGTCATGACAGAGGAGGCGAGCCGGCACTCACATCCGCGACCTTCTTTCTCCCCCGAGAAATAACAATCTTCTTCCTTTTGGGTCGTGGAACCAGCTCGGTAGAAGCTTTCCTCTTATGAGGAATGTCAGGAAGAGGTTCTTCAGTATCCTCTCTCCGAGGCGCTACAACAATAGGCTCCTCAAGAATAACTCTCTACTGCGGCGCTGCAGCCAGCTCAACTGTGGGTGTGGCGCCTTCCTTTCTGTAACTCCCCATTACGCACACTCGTCCTATATCAGCAAGAGTAGGGGCAAACCTAGTCCCCGATATTAAACTCTGCTCACGGTCATACCGAGAATGAAGGGTATTAACCTGAATATAGAACTTAGCAGCAGCAAAGAGCATGTGGGTGTCTAGCTTATCTTCTGGAAGGGTAAAAACTGCCCTCGTGCATCCAGCGTTATAGTAGCCCTATACACGTGCCCCATCGATCAGACTCCCTATAGACTGTAGATGAGGGCTGGGATTGCCCAAGAGAAGCTGGCTGTAGCCGAATTGCCGTGCAAAATGACTCGGCAAATAAGGTTCCAGGAAAGTGTGGTTCCTATTCCTGAATACCAGATGGGAAGGCCTAATGGACTGGAGCCAACGAAACGCCCCAATGGGAAGGCTAATGGTGAGTGCTCCCTCATCCACTAGGGTGTCTCCTGCACGGCCACTACCAGACGGAGGCGATGCTCTGAAGAATTCATAGTTCTGCAGAAAACTCAAAGCCTTCCTGCAAATAGGTACCCCTGTAATGGTCCAATCCGTATTTCTGAATCTCCGAAAAAAGACATCCCCCGCCAAAGAGTCTGCCATCAGCCCGACATTCATCAATCTGGGACAATGCAGCACCAGCCATCCCATCAGATAATGAAAGGAAAACTCAGTCCTAGCAAAATCTTTTCTGCCATCGGGTGTTATCGCATTCACAACAAAGTGTCGTAAACCCTGTTGGATGGCGCAGACCATCATTGGAAGCAGAGCAAGTTGGCATCCAAAGGCTAGCTTTACAGCCGAAAGTATCATACCCCGACTTATTCTTTCAATAGACCCTGAACCACCAGGGACTACACAATCACGAAGCCATATCATCAGGAAAGTCGCTAACACCGCCTTTTCTGACAGCTTGAACTCGGCCTGCCTGAAGAAATAATAAACCGGGTAGTTCCCCTCAAGATTATCACTATGTTCGACATCTACAGCTCCGTGATCTGCCATCAACTTCTCTATCTCAGAGCTCGTCAAGGGCTTGCGATACGAGAAAGAGACTGAGCCGTCCCCTTTTTCTCAGGTGAAGATGTAGTTGGTCCAGGCCCTCGTATGGGAAAGGGACCCCTCATTCTTACCCTTTTTCGTGATCTGGTGACAAATAAAAAAGTGACAGAGTAACTCTTTGTACACCTCCATCATCTCAGAGTCCTCCCTCTCCAAATCCAGGAGCTCCGTATCACAGGGGACGTATTCTGCGTATGGCTCCGTCTTCCAAGGAAGTTTGGATATCGCTTGCATCTTGTGAAGAGCCAAACCCATCTCCCCAGCCGGAGTAAAGAAGGTGCACGTGTGATGGTTGTATAACTCCGCAAAGGAGACAAACATTGGCTAGTTAACCTTAATGCCATGTTGGGTGGCTCTAACGGCATAAAGAAGACCGACAGCTTTTAGGGTGGCCTCGCAAGTCGAGAGCACCCATCCAGTAAGGTCGCTCCAGAACGGGATAGAATGTCTCCAACCTTCCATCTGCAGCTTCCCTCCCGGATACGACTCCTTCTTTGACAGCGTCAAGTTGGAGAGAGTCTCAGCAGCGTAGGGGTGAAGATCAGTCGGGACATCATTCATTATGACTCCAGGATGTAGCCCCCTCATGGAGTAGGACGTGGAACCCTTGACACACTTGAACGTGTCCTTCTTCCGGTCACCAGAGTTGAATTGGATCTGCCAGAAACAACCCCATGCAGTTCAGGGGTCAGGACCCATTTCATCTGCCTCTGCACAGCCAGAACAGTAAACGCTGACATAGGGTACTGGCGCTTCATCGATGGCAACCATATTCTTTGGTTATTTAACTTAACTACCAAAGGGTCTTCCAGACATATTGTCTCGTCATCCTCGAATCCCATACTGTCACCGAACAGGAAATATGGCTTCTTGAAACGACGTACCCCTCCAAGCAAGAGCTTTTCGTCGTTAATCATCTGCTTCAGGAAGATCTTGTCCTGTTCAAGTATTGCGATCGTTCGTTCCGTAGGCTGGTCATGACTGATCTTGGCCTGAACATTGTTGACCATATTGGTTAGAGGTTTGTGCCAAGGACTTGGCAAGCAGAGCCGAAAAGGATTCTACCAAGTTCTAGGACAAACATGTTAACTGCAAGGACAGAAGAGAAAGTCAGACTCAGAATCTGCAGAAAAAACTAGGTGCTGGAGGAATCTTATGTGCCCAAAGGGTTATGCACCCAAAACAGCATGTGGGCGCATAACATACAGCAGCATGTGGGCACATAACACACCACAGTGTGGGCGCATGCTTCTGTAGGCGCATATGAATGCTCACAGAAACATGTTGCCTTGGGCACATGCGCCCAAGCAGAGGAAAAGTCTGAGCGTCGCAAATTAACGCTCAAGACTTTGTTTTGAGGCATAGCCTCACCCATAATCGGGTCTTGGACTGCCGAGGACGCTGTTGCAGGAGGAGAACCACTCGGTGCAGCCCCCTTGCCCTTCGCAGATCTCTTGGCGGCCTTAGGAGACATGGTTCGTGCAGAGAAGAGATGAAAAGTCTTTTTAAAAGTTTTGAAGGAAAAGAGAATAATGAATTTTCTCTCTTCAAAAGCCTATTTATAGGCATGGGCCATACACTATGTCACGACCCGCACCCGTATTTCGGACGCGAGCTCGTGAACAAGCCAGCTACGTATCGAGCGGACTCCAGCCCATCTCGAATACGTAAATGCTGTGTAGAGTATGGTAAACTGCCAAATCATGGCAAACCAATATATATCTCAAATCCACAATAAGTGAACGAAACATAAATGAACACTATGGGTCGTGGTCTGCAGCCCAATGGCATAAATGTCCGATAAGACTCCAAAGAAGGTGACAAGAGTCTATAAACTGAATCAATAAATAGGATATCGAATGATAACGAAGTAAAGCACGAGCTGGATAATAAATGTGATATCAGTACCTGATTCTCGCAAGCAATATCGTAATCATCTGAAACCCGCAAGTGTCATAAACCTCCACCATCCAGAACTGCTAAATAACTTCTTGCTATCGCTAAAACTGAAGAGATCATCAGGTCCTCAGGGAACATAGCAAGATACATAAAAACATGCCTATCTAGCAGTTTAATCATGCATGATAATATAAACAGGATATAAACAAGAAACGACACTAACATGGCAAGAGACTACGACCAACTGCTAACAAGTGACTAACGACAAGTGGCTACTGACAGGTGACTATGAACTGGAATACAAGAACAACTACACGTAAATGAACTGCTGGAAGAACAAATGAACACGAGATCAATAGAATACCAAACCCTCGCCCCGAGTGGACTCGCAGTTTTGAACTAATCACTAACCCTCGTCCCGAGTGTGGACTCTCTGGTTAGTTCTAATCACTAACCCTCGTCCCGAGTGTGGACTCTCTGGTTAGTTCACGGTAAGGCACCCTCGTCCCGAGTGTGGACTCTCTGGTGCAAACACCCTCATCTCGAGTGGACTCTCTGGTGCAAATGGTCAACCCTCGTCCCGAGTGTGGACTCTCTGGTGCCAATGAACACGATAAACACCCTCATCCTGAGTGTGGACTCTCTGGTACAACCGATCAAGACAAACACCCTCATCCCGAGTAGACTCTCTGGTGCCAAAGAAATAATAACAAGGATTTAGCAGTTCAATTACACGTATTCGTTCTATGACACGAACCAGTCGAGGTACAAGTAACGACAAGGTATAACTCAGTCAAGACCCAAGTAAGGATAACTCTAATATGAACTCATAAGGTGAACAAGCCTGGCATATCTATACTATCAAGTCATGAAGATGATATACATGCAAGTCAAAGAACTAGTGAACATGGTATAAAGAACATATATAAATCAAGTCGACTAGAGAACTGACAAAAACATATAAATCCACAGAACTAGAGTAACCAAATGATAACCAAAATAATCATAGAAAAATACTATAAGCATGAAATTAAACTGTAGAGGGAGGCAAGGTATCTTGCCTGGAGGTTGTCATACCCCGCTCCCGTAGGAGCGATCATCCTCGCTAAGGCGTGATGCCGCACGAGCCTAGATTGCGCTCGTGCAAGACGGGTTCCATAACGGCCAATTTCAGCGGCTGCGACGGGGTCGTCGCACAGAAGTCCCAAGCAGAGACATTGAATAATAGCAGCAGAATTTAGAACAAAACACAAGTCATTGCAAAACACTCTTTTATTGACATTGAAAACAACGGTTACAATAGGGCGCAAGGCCAAGATTGCAAGTCTCTCAAGCTCACTCATCTCACATTACAAGTTCACTCTGCTCTCTCTCATCTCTCAATACAAGTCTCTGAACCAGCGGAAGCTTCGGAAGGCGACGTCCATACATTATGTCTCGTATAAGTCTTTAATCCATGCGGCCGCACGCTTCGAATCGCCAAAAAACTCCGTGCCTCGACGCATCCAAGCGAGCCCCGCACCACGAGCTTCTACCTGTGCCTGCACATGTAAACTATGTGGGTGTCAATACTCAACTGTACTGGTGGAATGAGCTCCTCGCCCACCCATACAAAACCAACACGTTTACTTTACTTTGTGCAACATAGTCCCCCTTTTGTATTGTCTTTCTACTCTTGCCTTAGGATCAGTTTTAGGACAGACGCCTTGGCCTATTTTGTGTCTCTAGACCATTCCGTGCTTGTATCAACAACATTAACCTATCAAGTCGTGTTTGCCTTGCGGCCCAAAATCAGAGATGCAACTACGCGGTAGTACCCAATTTCCTTATGACCGTGCTACAAATCCTTTGTGCCGTGCCTCGCAACTATGTGCGACTCAACCATATCGCCGCCTCGCGACCCTTGCTACTTTGATCACCAACTGACCCAAATCGAGACTTGTGGCTAAGTATCACTTGACCGACTTTGCCTTGCGGCGTTCCCGTCTTAAGCTCAGGACAACTCACATCTAAACTATGCAACTTATATGCTGACAACATTAGACTCGACGCCACATCTCATGCCGAAGCACGTCGCCTATGTTGATGCCACATCTTAGAACCAAACATTGTATTCCAACCATACACACATTCAACTAGACTCAATCCAAAGGCATACACGCGGATTGCCGCCCGTGCCGACCCATCTATATGATTTGGTCACTGACTCCCAGAGCCATCGTGGACTCCTTTAGCTTGTTAGGCGGCCGCCCTTGCAGCGCGAGTAGCTAGCTCCGCTGCAAGACTCTGCGCTAACTTGTGCGGTCATCCAGCACGTGCTAATGCTGTTTCTCAAGAACCGGTCCCCTTCCGTTGGGCTACCGTTCGAGGAAACTCTACATTGTCGACAAGTTGTCTATGACCATGCAAGACTCGACTCAACTGACGTCTCACACAGTCATTCCACCTCTAGTGTTATCATCTCTTTCAGGGCCAAGTTCAATACTTCTCACATCTGAGATCTTGTCTCGACGACCCGTAGTCGCGAGCATTCTTCTTTCTTGCCCTATTATTTTACTCAACTCAAGAACAACTAATTGCAACACTTTCCAAACTCAATGAATCAACCGTGGTCCGTGCCTGAAAACACTAAGTCCGTAACATCGTGCCTTAAACCAATTTAAACTCTACGCGATGCCACCGCCCAAGACTTACTCTACATGACGGGCTTGAAACCGTAAGACTAAGTTGTCATACCCAGCCGTAGAACTCGTAGGACCGTGCTTGGAATGACTTAGGTCGACCACTATCACTTTGCCTAACTCAATCAAGCCTACAACTTAACCCAAGGGACGAGCAAAGACTATGCCAAGCCTTGCATTACGGAAACGTGCATGCTTTATCGCGCATTTACGCGGGCGATGCCTATGACTTAGGCTACGTTCATACTTCGCCTACTCAACCAACTTTCCTTCTTCCAAGCCACGGGACGAAGGATCGAGTATCATTTTTAAAGCACGCCGTGCACCAACTCTAAGCCGACCGTTGGACCTTTCTATATTTTAACTCAATTCGACCCGTCGAAATTATTCCCTTTAGCTATGTGAATTCATCTCTTTTATTATCAAGCCTACTTGTGTAAGTTAAAAACATGCGATTTATTATGTGAAGGCTAAGATGAGGCAAGTTCACCGAAACTACCCCACCTGAGCGTGCGGTCGTCTCGACCGAGCAAAGTCTCCAAGTAGCCGTTGCAAGGCTAAGATCGAACGCCGTTAGCATTTCGATTCCTCCGATTGACTGAGCGGGACGGGGCACTACAAAGGTTGCACGCAGATCCAACAAAATATAGTCAACAGCTAAGCCATAAATTCCAAATCATCACAACTGTCTCCGAAAGCCAAAACTGACATTGCCAACATTCTCAGAATAGTCAAATTAGCTAGGATTGCCTGTCCTTAAGTCCAATTCTGGACATAGGGGCAAAACGGTAATTTTGGGCCAAAACGATGTCCGCCGTTGGACCCGCTTTGCACCGAAATGTGTGTCAAAGTCAATGGTCTCTAAAGTCGTTAAACTACATGTCTACAGATTCGTTTTGATGATACAAACCCAACCGTATGTCCAAAGTTAGATTCCGGCAGGCCGTGCACAAAATCGCCCATTGAATCAGATCGTGGGGCCCGCAAAACGGCGATCCGATCAACTGTCTCAGAATCAGACCAAACTTAGCATATAGGACCAGAAAAATGATACGGTCCTGTTGGCACAAGTTTTGTCTCGATCTGACGAACGTGCACAAAGTAATTGGGAAATTTACACAGAGGTCGATACAGTAAATTTCGACGGATACGTATCAAATTCGTCGCGCACACGCGACCAATTTGAATTCCGTCAAAGCCCACACGTTCACGAAGCCGATACTCACCTTTTGATGCTTTTAGTTCGCGACTACGTCTCCCGAATTGGCGGGATGCACGTCGTGTGGATGAATTTTATTGATTTTAAAACAGGTTTTTGGTAAACTTTGGGATTCGATTTCTCGGCGCATAGTCGATGAAATCGACTTCTGCGAAATAGGTTGTGGAGCCCTATATGTTGTCTATAACTATGTTTAGGTGGAATTTCTAAACAGTTACTGGATCGATGAGAATCGATCTTCCAATGTGGGTTCATGGACTGTTTCATGTTCTGTTTTAGGACAGGATTTCTCTCGACTTCGCGTCGAATTCGTGGACAAATCGTGCAACTTGATCAAAACCTAATTACCAGAGTTCCTAGATGGTTATGTGGGCTGTCCATACGATTTTACGTAATCGAAAATCGATGAGTATACGCGAAAAAATATAACGATGAAATCAGTACCTTACACATAGATTCTGCTGCTGCCGCGCGTGACGCGCGCGCGTGGTCGGGTTCCCGCGCCTGGTGGTGGCGCACATGGTCGAGGCCCCCAGGGGCGCGCAGGGTGGTGGCAGTGTTAGGGTTTTGGTTTCCTCGCGCCTCTCTCTCGATGTATACGTATATATATAATCGGTTCTGGGTGTTTGTCGAGCGGGGCAGGTTTTGCTTCACTGGTTGGTTTTTTTCCAACGTGTCCTGTGGGCATATTGGCTTAGTTTGCTGCTGCTGGGGAGATTTGGTTATGTGGGCCTGGCCCAATTCAGCTGGGTTGGATTGGGTTTTCTGTTTTTCTCTTTTTATTCTTCTTTTTATTCTTTTTTTTCTTTATTAATAAAAATATCTATACATCCTATATACCACCATGTATATACAATCATACATACCATTATACATACAATCGTATATATATATATATATATATATATATATATATATATATATATATATATATATATATACGATTATATATAAAATCATATCTATATTTTATATATATATATATATATATATTTTTTTTATATATATATATATATATATATATATATATATATATATATATATATATATATATATATATATATAAAGGACATGTACAATCATATTACACTATATTTTATTTATGCATACAAGAATACACATGTACCTATACATCCCCTTAATTAGTATATTTAGCAAGTTATCATAGTTCTAGAATACATTATCTCACCAATGACAATAATACAATAACAATTATTTTAGGACAATATTCATTAGACCATTTATAATAGGATGTGGAATACACAGTCAAACATATATATCGACACAGATGTCTATGGACGCACTACCCGACTGCATGGGCTTGGGCTTGGGTCCAATCTGGACTAGCTCGGTACAACCGGGTTCCCTAAAACTCAATAATATAATTAATAGCTAATTAATTATTTTTAGGGGTCATGTCACAACTTGGCCTGGTTTTTTTAGTTAGAACACACCTATGGCTCGGTCTTCCCTACCATGGCTAATACACTAGTCAAGGCACACCACTGCACTACTCGTGCCATGATTCCTAGTCATCTTGTACTCCAAATCTCAACCATGGCTAAAGTCATCTACCGTAATAATTAAATAAAATAATTATTTATAAAAATCCACAAGTCACTATTTAAATCAAATAAATAATAAAAGAAATATTTTCGGGAAGGGGAGCTACACACTATGCGCCCACTACCCCTATGGGCCCACTACATACTATACGCCCGTTACGACTTATGCGCCCACATGAAGACCCAGTCTCTTGCATATTATGCGACTGCCACTTGCTGACATGGACAACGCATGAAAGATGAACCTCTTCAAATTCCATCCCGATGAATCTGTCAGTTCAGATTTTCGAGGAAGATCTCAACAGCCATCTCTCTGACAGTCTGGCAAAACTCTATGCGTCCAAAGGGAGAGCTATGCAATGCGCCCACTACATCACGAGAAGACGGTCCATGCTTCTTTCAAAGTATTTCAAACTCGTTCAAGTATCGAAAACTTTGAAGGGGGTCTTATAGAAGCATGAAAATTTCAGCAGACTTGACAACCATGCGCCCAAGCAGTCATATGTGCCCAAGCCAGAAAAGTCATATGCGCCCAAGTCACCAGAGCGAGCTATGCGCCCATGCGCCCACTTTAGGCTCCTCCAGAGGGGGGCGCATAGCCCTGTTTCAAGCTATGCACCCAAGTCAGAACAGCCCCCAACTCGGTCAAACCCACGATCAATCGTGTACCGAAGCATACGGCCACGTCAGTCTCCACGAGCAGTCGTGCACCGAAGCATGCGGCCACGTCAACACAATGATTACGTAGTCTGCATGCGCCTACACCCTATGCACCCAAAGCAGGACCATGCGCCCACATGAAAACCAGTGTGTTTTCTCATGTAGGCACATAACATCATTCCAGCACAGAAACGACTATAAAAAGGGGTCTCAAACCTCTTCAAAGCACAGAACGGAGAGCATTTTCAAGAGCCAAATTGCTGCACTTTTTGCCAGTGAGCCGAGAGTTAGCAATTTTCTTAGATTTTCTCCCACTTTTGTAATCGGAGTGTCAACGGAGTAAAGGAGCAACTGTCGCTCGATCTCTATCGTCCCATTCCCCAGAATTCTTTTTGTACTCGGGGATCCTCAGCACAGGATCTCTCAGGCGTACTCGATTTGTGGTATCTTGCGCAAATAAGAAAAGACAGCATTTCTTCTTCTTTTTTGTGTGTGTCCACATATATCTTTGATTGATCGAAATGGAAGTTGCGATTGAAATTGTTGAAATCAAAAATTATAATTCGGCATGAATTTTTATGATGCACAGGTTAATTGTATGTGATACAAAACAGGTTATTCAGATATGAAATTTTATAGCATATTTATGGCACTCAAAATGCTATAAAAAATCGACAGCGTTCAGAAATGCTATAATAAATCAATAGCATTAAAGAACGCTATGCACCATCTACAATATTCATGAACGCTATTATTCATCAATAGCATTCAAGAACGCTATAGACCATCCACAATATTCATGAACGCTATAAACCATCTACATTATTCACGAATGCTATAAACCATCCACAGCATTTATGAACGCTATAATCCATCTACAGCATTCAAGAATGCTATAATGTTATAGCGTTCACATGTCTTGACATACTATATCGTGGGCAATTATAGCGGACAGAATACACTATAGAAGGCTTTATATAGCATTATGTGCATGCTATTGTAGGCAATATTTGTTGTAGTGGGCGTCCCGCCACTCGAGGCTGGCACGGCCAGCGAGGCACGGGGACTGGCCGTAGAAATGAAGAAAGAGAGAGAGGCGGAGGAATTGGGGGAAGCTCGGCCAGGTGCGACGAGTCGGCCGCCAGCGGAGGAGATGGGGAGAGAGGGAAGCGGTTGCTAGGGAGGTGATGGCCGCGGCGTCTGAGGGTAGTCGGAGGCGTCGGGGACGAGCACGAAGGAGTGAGGGAGAGATACCTTGAGGAATGGAGACAGAGCGGTGGTGGCGCTGGAGGAGATGAAGACGACGACGATGGAGCTGGCGATGGTCGCAGAGGAGGAGGCGAAGCAGCGGTGGATGAAGTGGAGGCGACGGCGGCTGAAGTGGGGGCATCCATGGTGGTGGTGGAAGTGATGGTGGTGGCCGAGGACGATGGTGGCTGGGAGTGGCGAGGGGCGGCTGTAACGCCCCAGTCCCAAAATACGTAGGACTAGGAACGTAGACATGCCAGCTGTATTCATACGAAGTATACTCCAATATATGGAAGCCTCGTATAAATACATAAGCTGTAAAATGCAGTAGAACCATAACTAATCTCATCCACACAAAATAAATGAAGAGAAGACCTCATATAATCAACTATGAAATTGTCATTTGGTACATGTAGTTGGGCGGAGACAAATCCACTACCAACTATGAAAAGAAATACATAACAAAGTAAAGATTTTGGCGAGCGAAGCGAAGACGATCCAAGTGCAATCATTCTCGTAGAGAAACAATGATCACGGCGAGAGCTAGAACACCTGCGACAAACAATAGCACACACCTGACGAGATAACCAGGTCCTCAGAGGGACGTAACAAGACACATAATATCATGCCAATAACTGAATAATAAAGCTCAACAGAAAAGTAAATGTGAGTACACAATTAAAGGTCCTTAACCATTCTATGTGATCATGCAATTTGAAGACAACGTTCCACACAAGGGCTCCCGAAGCTAGAAATACGGCACGTTAGCGTTTCAACCAAGGCACTAGTGGCGTCTAGAGAAAAGTAAATGCACGGCCCATTAGCACTCGAGCGAGAACTAAGGGGCAGCTAGAGAAAAATAAATGAACGGCCACTAGCTCTTAGGTGAGTCACTAACAGCAGCTAGAGGAAAGTAAATGCACGGCACATTTGTGTTTCAACCGAGGCACTAGTGGCATCTAGAGAAAAGTAAATAAATGCACGACCACTAGCTCTCGACTGAGTCACAAATGACAGCTAGAGAAAAGTAAAGGTGTGAAAGCCCCTGCGCCTAATAACTGTCTTCACCCTCCTAATGCTCAACTCGTGCTGAATCCACATCACGACATTCCTAATAACTGCTAAGTCGCTAAGTCTTCTAGACAACCATAACTATTTAGCAGTTATTGCCTATCGCACGGCATGTGCGCACCGATGGCCAGTCGATACGTACGTCCGAGATCTATATGAGACTCGTGACTCGTGATACACAAGTGTCGGGCTAATGAATGCGGCACAAACAAAGGTGGTCCCTTAACTCTAAGCCATATGCAACTAAAATATAATAATTTGCAAGTACAATTTATATTTTCTAGAATAAGTAAAAACATGCATGATATTGAGCAAGAAATTAAACAGTGAAGGCAAGGTGTCTTGCCTGGTAGAGCACCTGGTGTGCTGCGATAATCAAGGTGGCGTGAACTGTGACTTCGGTGCAACAACTATGCATGGTGTCCTATGATGGTGGTACAGACAGTTCCATTGGGTCCAGAAGGGTCAAGTTGGTTAGGTTTGGACATATTGGCGAGGGAATATGAATGATGGAATTTGTCACGGACAAGAGGATAACCGAAGAAAATTTGGAGAAATAAATACATTTACTATTGTTGAAATTATTTATAATACTTGAAAATATATTACACTAGTCAAAATATGTTTTTAGAGAGAAATATTATTTTAGCTCAAATCAATATTTTCAAACATAGTTTTGGATAAATACCAAATAATTTTTTTTAGAAAATTAGTTAAGGCTAAAACCAAATTTGAAATCAATATAGGCAAAAAAATTCTATTATTATAAATTTGGCAAAATATTATCTATCTTTTATGATAGCAATAAATATTTTAGTAACAAAATAATATCAATACTTAGTAAATATTTTATATAAAAAAAATCTGAATTAATATTAATACTGTTAATGAAACAAAAGGTAAATCTACAAAAACAAAATACTAAAAAGTTTTAATAGGGAAACCACATTGTTGTTCCCTCTTTAAGACATTTAAAAATAACAATAATAATAATAATAATAACATAATAATAATAGTAGTTATAACAATAATACTAATAATAATAATGATAATGATAATGATAATAATAATAATAATAATGATAATAATAATAATAATAATAATAATAGTAATAAATAATAATAATAATAGTAATAATAACAGAAACAAATAAAAACGAAAAATACAAAAATAAATAATCAAACACTCGGTCAATTCCTCATTAAAGAGGAGAGAGAAAAGGAATGGGGAATGGGGAAAGGGAGCTGGAGAACGAGGGAAAGAAGGGGGCTAAGGTCGGGCTCCGACGGAATGGTGGTGTGCGGCGCGCGCCGGCGTGATCGACGCAACGACGGAGGAGGGAGATCGATGGGGTGCGCTGCGCACGCTCAATACGGCGCCAGTGTTGGTCTTAGGGAGCTGCGGATGAGGGTTTCGGAGGCGGAGGAACACTCGGGTGGGTGGAGGTCGCCGGCGAAGGTCGAGGCGCCTCGGGTCGTGGATGACGAGAGGAGGCAGGAGTAGTTGGGGTGTGCGGAGGAGACTCAGGAGAGGGAGGAGTGGTGGCGACGTGGCCAGGCGCGGTGGAGGACGTCGCCGACGGAGCTGCCGGAGAGGAAAGGACGAGCTGGGGAGAGAAGCGGCTGGAGGCGGCGGTTTGATCGGAGAGAGGGAAGGAGAGGTGAGAAGCGGAGGCTACAAAGGGGCTCCGGCGAGGAGGAAGCCACATCGGCGGCTGCGCATGCCGGTGATACGTGCGGAGGGCCGTTTCTGGTGCTCACCGCTGGGCGGCGCACCGGTCGCTGTGGGCGCGAAGGGCGATGCTTGGACTGCTGCAGCCCGAGGAGGAGTGAGAGAGACGGCCGCGCGAGAGCTACGCACGCGGACGCCGATCGGAGGGGATCTGGGTCCCGGCGCGGATGAGTTGGTCAGGTGACGGACCGGGATTTCGCGCGCGGCTGCCAGCGGACATGGAGGGGCGAGGCGGCGAGGTACGATGACAAGGAGGAGGTTAGGGTTCTGTCTTTTCCCCTTTTTTTTTCCTTTTCCCTGAGTGTCGGAGGATGGATGTGACGGAGTTGGTGGTTTCGGGGCTGATGGCAGTGGTGGCAGTGTTGTGTTGATAGTCGGAAGATGGGGCTGGTCGGGAAGTGGCTAGGAATAGGGGTACGGTGGTTGTGTCGGGAAGATGGCGGGGGTGACGAGTTTTTGGCGAGGGGCTGCTGTGGCAGTATTTGGGAGTTGGCCGGAATCGGGACTGGACGGTGTTGGCGGTGGAAGTGGTGGTTGACGGCTTGGACAGAAGAGGAGGGTGCGACGTGGTCGAGGGTCGGGCTGTGGGTGGTGGAGGTAGAGGGTTAGGATTAGGATTAGGATTTTGAGTTTGGATGAGTCGTGTCGGGTGTGTCTGACACGACGGGGACGGGGGTTCGGATCTGTCGGACCCGGGGTGGAGTATTGTATTTGTACAATGAAACACGTAGTGGATGGGACACGGACACGGTCATGGACACGATGCACTCACTTCTGTGGTAAAAATTTGTTGTGGATGAATAATGAATTGGAGGAGTACCTGCCTATTTATAGGATGTTGGAATTCCCAATTGGATAGGATTAGAATTTTGAATTCCCCATTTTGATAAATCTCTACTTAATTTAAATTAACTCAATAAATCCAAATCTAAATCAAAATCCAATTTAAATCTAATTAAATTCTTGGTTTAAAAATCAATGGGACAAATCAAATTTCAAACGTTTCACTATTTAAATAAATCCATATATTTAAATCAAGATTTAATTCGCCACAATAATTTTGAAATATATTTTTCAAATATCAATAATAATAATTTTGAAAATAATAAATATTTTTAAATATCTTTTCAAATAATAAAATATTAATATTAATAATTTTGAAAATAAAATAATATATAAATTTAATTTAATGTACCTCATATGCAAGGAATATAAAATAGTTTTTCTAAATTACCACCAATAAATAAATAAAAAAATAATAAGATTTTGGTCATCTCAACACTCAACTTTAAGCAAAATACAAATACAAATAATTATTTATATTATTTGAACGATAAAATAAAAAAAATGTTTTTCAAAAATATATGTACGCTCGCACATATTCGTACTCGACGAGCAAGAAAAACAAAATTTTGTGCGCGACGTACAATACGACTACGCGACGTTGAATACAAAAATTTAAATCAATACCAAATTAAATAAAAAAAATATAGTAGAAATTTAGGGGTTTTACATCCTACCCAACTTAAAAGAATTTCGTCCTCGAAATTAAGAATTAGTAGGAGGGTGAGAGGACACAAGGGGGTATCGATGGGAAACAATCTACAACAAATCATGTCGTAAGCAATCACGATCTAGATCATAGAGAAAAAAAAACAATACGGTATGGTCATAATCGATATGATGGCTTAGAGGAGTTGTAGTACAACGCCTTCGTCGTGGTTCAAAGGCGACCGAATAATTTCAAAAGAATTTTTCAAGGCAGTCGTAGATGAGACTCTAGAGGGCAAGTTTAACTATGTCCTCATCCACGTAGAATGATAGATAAAAGCGAACCAAAGTGCACTTGGTTGATCAGACCATTATGCACCGGTTCTGATTAGACAACATGCTAGTGAGCGCTCAATAGCATATGTCATGAACAAACTCGATAAAGAATAAGCTTGCAAAAACTAGGCTACATTAGCATCATTAGTCAAAACGGTAAATACATAGGTATGAGAGATTAAGATTTAAAGAAGGTAGAATGATTCTAAGTCATACAGTCGTCATATAGTCTTCTTGTCCAAGTCATTGGTTGGCTAGACGGGTTAGGTCCTCTAGATTCTAGGGTCTAAATAAGCTTGCTAATATAGGTCACTAGGTCAAAGGGGTTGCTAGTTCATAAGGTATTCTATCCAACTTAAAGAATTAAACTAATGGTGTTTTGGGACAACTAACTAGTAGGGTCGATCTCTAGCAAGCACGAAGGGAAGATAGGAATAGGGATGGAAGGAAGCAAGCAAGACGCAATTGATGAGTCAAACGGTAGATAAAATCAAGGAAAGAGGTCAAGTATGTGGATGAGATCCTAGACTTCTAATCCTATACGCAGGCTTGCTTGGTACGGTAAAGTAACCAAATAATTTATCTTGACCTGCATGGGCCACCACAAAAACATGTAACACCCCAGTCCCAAAATACGTAGGACTAGGAACGTAGACATGCCAGCTGTATTCATACGAAGTATACTCCAATATATGGAAGCCTCGTATAAATACATAAGCTGTAAAATGCAGTAGAACCATAACTAATCTCATCCACACAAAATAAATGAAGAGAAGACCTCATATAATCAACTATGAAATTGTCATTTGGTACATGTAGTTGGGCGGAGACAAATCCACTACCAACTATGAAAAGAAATACATAACAAAGGAAAGATTTTGGCGAGCGAAGCGAAGACGATCCAAGTGCAATCATCCTCGTAGAGAAACAATGATCACGGCGAGAGCTAGAACACCTGCGACAAACAATAGCATACACCTGACGAGATAACCAGGTCCTCAGAGGGACATAATAAGACACATAATATTATGCCAATAACTGAATAATAAAGCTCAACAGAAAAGTAAATGTGAGTACACAATTAAAGGTCCTTAACCATTCTATGTGATCATGCAATTTGAAGACAACGTTCCACACAAGGGCTCCCGAAGCTAGAAACACGGTACGTTAGCGTTTCAACCAAGGCACTAGTGGCGTCTAGAGAAAAGTAAATGCACGGCCCATTAGCACTCGAGCGAGAACTAAGGGGCAGCTAGAGAAAAATAAATGTACGGCCACTAGCTCTTGGGTGAGTCACTAACGGCAGCTAGAGGAAAGTAAATGCACGACACATTTGTGTTTCAACCGAGGCACTAGTGGCATCTAGAGAAAAGTAAATAAATGCACGGCCACTAGCTCTCGACTGAGTCATAAATGGCAGCTAGAGAAAAGTAAAGGTGTGAAAGCCCCTGCGCCTAATAACTGTCTTCAACCTCCCCATGCACTACTCGTGCTGAATCCACATCACGACATTCCTAATAACTGCTAAGTCGCTAAGTCTTCTAGACAACCATAACTATTTAGCAGTTATTGCCTATCGCACGGCATGTGCGCACCGATGGCCAGTCGATACGTATGTCCGAGATCTATATGAGACTCGTGACTCGTGATACACAAGGGTCGGGCCAATGAATGCGACACAAACAAAGGTTGTCCCTTAACTCTAAGCCATATGCAACTAAAATATAATAATTTGCAAGTACAATTTATATTTTCTAGAATAAGTAAAAATATGCATGATATTGAGCAAGAAATTAAACAGTGAAGGCAAGGTGTCTTGCCTGGTAGAGCGCCTGGTGTGCTGCGATAATCAAGGTGGCGTGAACTGCGACTTCGGTGCAACAACTATGCATGGTGCCCTCTGATGGTGGTACAGACAGTTCCATTGGGTCCAGAAGGGTCAAGTTGGTTAGGTTTGGACATATTGGCGAGGGAATATGAATGATGGAATTTGTCACGGACAAGAGGAGAACCGAAGGAAATTTGGGGAAATAAATACATTTACTTTTGTTGAAATTATTTATAATACTTGAAAATATATTACACTAGTCAAAATATGTTTTTAGAGAGAAATATTATTTTAGCTCAAATCAATATTTTCAAACATAGTTTGGATAAATACCAAATAATTTTTTTTAGAAAATTAGTTAAGGCTAAAACCAAATTTGAAATCAATATAGGCAAAAAATTCTATTATTATAAATTTGGCAAAATATTATCTATCTTTTATGATAGCAATAAATATTTTAGTAACAAAATAATATCAATACTTAGTAAATATTTTATATAAAAAAATCTGAATTAATATTAATACTGTTAATGAAACAAAAGGTAAATCTACAAAAAAAAATACTAAAAAGTTTTAATAGGGAAACCACATTGTTGTTCCCTCTTTAAGACATTTAAAAATAACAATAATAATAATAATAATAATAATAATAATAACATAATAATAATAGTAGTTATAACAATAATACTAATAATAATAATGATAATGATAATGATAATAATAATGATAATAATAATAATAATAATAATAGTAATAAATAATAATAATAGTAATAATAACATAAACAAATAAAAATGAAAAATACAAAAATAAACAATCAAACACTCGGTCAATTCCTCATTAAAGAGGAGAGAGAAAAGGAATGGGGAATGGGGAAAGGGAGCTGGAGGACGAGGGGAAGAAGGGGGCTGAGGTCGGGCTCCGGCGGAATGGTGGTGGGCGGCGCGCGCCGGCGTGATCGACGCAACGACGGAGGAGCGAGATTGATGGGGTGCGCTGCGCACGCTCGATGCGGCGCCGGTGTTGGTCTTAGGGAGCTGCGGATGAGGGTTTCGGAGGCGGAGGAACACTCGGGTGGGTGGAGGTCACCGGCGAAGGTCGAGGCGCCTCGGGTCGTGGATGACGAGAGGAGGCAGGAGTAGTTGGGGTGTGCGGGGGAGACTCGGGAGAGGGAGGAGTGGTGGCGAGGTGGCCAGGCACGGTGGAGGACGTCGCCGGTGGAGCTGCCGGAGAGGAAAGGACGAGCTGGGGAGAGAAGCGGCTGGAGGCGGCGGTTTGATCGGAGAGAGGGAAGGAGAGGTGAGGAGCGGAGGCTACGAAGGGGCTCCGGCGAGGAGGAAGCCACATCGGCGGCTGCGCATGCCGGTGACACGTGCGGAGGGCCGTTTCTGGTGCTCACCGCTGGGCGGCGCACCGGTCGCCGTGGGCGCGAAGGGCGATGCTTGGACGGCTGCAACCCGAGGAGGAGTGAGAGAGACGGCCGCGCGAGAGCTGCGCACGCGGACGCCGATCGGAGGGGATCTGGGTCCCGACGCGGAGGAGATGGTCAGGTGACGGACCGGGATTTCGTGCGCGGCTGCCAGCGGACATGGAGGGGCGAGGCGGCGAGGTACGATGACAAGGAGGAGGTTAGGGTTCTGTCTTTTCCCCTTTTTTTTCCTTTTCCCTGAGTGTCGGAGGATGGATGTGACGGAGTTGGTGGTTTCGGGGCTGATCGCAGTGGTGGCGGTGTTGTGTTGATAGTCGGGTGTTGGGGCTGGTCGGGAAGTGTCTAGGAATAGGGGTACGGTGGTTGTGTCGGGAAGATGGCGGGGGTGACGAGTTTTAGGCGAGGGGCTGCTATGGCAGTATTTGGAAGTTGGCCGGAATCGGGACTGGACGGTGTTGGCGGTGGAAGTGGTGGTTGACGGCTTGGACAGAAGAGGAGGGTGCGACGTGGTCGAGGGTCGGGCTGTGGGTGGTGGAGGCAGAGGGTTAGGATTAGGATTAGGATTTTGAGTTTGGATGAGTCGTGTCGGGTGTGTCCGACACGACAGGGACGGGGGTTCGGATCTGTCGGACCCGGGGTGGAGTATTGTATTTGTACAATGAAATACGTAGTGGATGGGACACGGACACAGTCATGGACACGATGCACTCACTTCTGTGGTAAAAATTTGTTGTGGATGAATAATGAATTGGAGGAGTACCTGCCTATTTATAGGATGTGGGAATTCCCAATTGGATAGGATTAGAATTTTGAATTCCCCATTTTGATAAATCTCTACTTAATTTAAATTAACTCAATAAATCCAAATCCAAATCAAAATCCAATTTAAATCTAATTAAATTCTTGGTTTAAAAATCAATGGGACAAATCAAATTTCAAACGTTTCACTATTTAAATAAATCCATATATTTAAATCAAGATTTAATTCGCCACAATAATTTCGAAATATATTTTTCAAATATCAATAATAATAATTTCGAAAATAATAAATATTTTTAAATATCTTTTCGAATAATAAAATATTAATATTAATAATTTTGAAAATAAAATAATATATAAATTTAATTTAATGTACCTCATATGCAAGGAATATAAAATAGTTTTTCTAAATTACCACCAATAAATAAATAAAAAAATAATAAGATTTTGGTCATCTCAACACTCAACTTTAAGCAAAATACAAATACAAATAATTATTTATATTATTTGAACGATAAAATAAAAAAATTGTTTTTCAAAAATATATGTACGCTCGCACATATTCGCACTCGACGAGCAAGAAAAACAAAATTTCGTGCGCGACGTACAATACGACTACGCGACGTTCAATACAAAAATTTAAATCAATACCAAATTAAATAAAAAAATATTGTAGAAATTTAGGGGTTTTACATCCTACCCAACTTAAAAGAATTTTGTCCTCGAAATTAAGAATTAATAGGGGGGTGAGAGGACACAAGGGGGTATCGATGGGAAACAATCTACAACAAATCATGTCGTAAGCAATCACGATCTAGATCATAGAGAAAAAAAAAACAATACGGTATGGTCATAATCGATATGATGGCTTAGAGGAGTTATAGTACAACGCCTTCGTCGTGGTTCAAAGGCGACCGAATAATTTCAAAAGAATTTTTCAAGGCAGTCGTGGATGAGACTCTAGAGGGCAAGTTTAACTATGTCCTCATCCACGTAGAATGATAGATAAAAGCGAACCAAAGTGCACTTGGTTGATCAGACCATTATGCACCGGTTCTGATTAGACAACATGCTAGTGAGCGCTCAATAGCATATGTCATGAACAAACTCGATAAAGAATAAGCTTGCAAAAACTAGGCTACATTAGCATCATTAGTCAAAACGGTAAATACATAGGTACGAGAGATTAAGATTTAAAGAAGGTAGAATGATTCTAAGTCATACAGTCGTCCTATAGTCTTCTTGTCCAAGTCATTGGTTGGCTAGACGGGTTAGGTCCTCTAGATTCTAGGATCTAAATAAGCTTGCTAATATAGGTCACTAGGTCAAAGGGGTTGCTAGTTCATAAGGTATTCTACCCAACTTAAAGAATTAAACTAATGGTGTTTTGGGACAACTAACTAGTAGGGTCGATCTCTAGCAAGCACGAAGGGAAGATAGGAATAAGGATGGAAGGAAGCAAGCAAGACGCAATTGATGAGTCAAACGGTAGATAAAATCAAGGAAAGAGGTCAAGTATGTGGATGAGATCCTAGACTTCTAATCCTATACACAGGCTTGCTTGGTACGGTAAAGTAACCAAACAATTTATCTTGACCTGCATGGGCCACCACAAAAACATGTAACGCTCCAGTCCCAAAATACGTAGGACTAGGAACGTAGACATGCCAGCTGTATTCATACGAAGTATACTCCAATATATGAAAGCCTCGTATAAATACATAAGCTGTAAAATGCAGTAGAACCATAACTAATCTCATCCACACAAAATAAATGAAGAGAAGACCTCATATAATCAACTATGAAATTGTCATTTGGTACATGTAGTTGGACGGAGACAAATCCACTACCAACTATGAAAAGAAATACATAACAAAGGAAAGATTTTGGCGAGCGAAACGAAGACGATCCAAGTGCAATCATCCTCGTAGAGAAACAATGATCACGGCGAGAGCTAGAACACCTGCGACAAACAATAGCACACACCTGGCGAGATAACCAGGTCCTCAGAGGGATGTAACAAGACACATAATATCATGCCAATAACTGAATAATAAAGCTCAACAGAAAAGTAAATGTGAGTACACAATTAAAGGTCCTTAACCATTCTATGTGATCATGCAATTTGAAGACAACGTTCCACACAAGGGCTCCCGAAGCTAGAAATACGGCACGTTAGCGTTTCAACCAAGGCACTAGTGGCGTCTAGAGAAAAGTAAATGCACGGCCCATTAGCACTCGAGCGAGAACTAAGGGGCAGCTAGAGAAAAATAAATGCACGGCCACTAGCTCTTGGGTGAGTCACTAACGGCAGCTAGAGGAAAGTAAATGCACGGCACATTTGTGTTTCAACCGAGGCACTAGTGGCATCTAGAGAAAAGTAAATAAATGCACGGCCACTAGCTCTCGACTGAGTCACAAATGACAGCTAGAGAAAAGTAAAGGTGTGAAAGCCCCTGCGCCTAATAACTGTCTTCACCCTCCCCATGCACTACTCGTGCTGAATCCACATCACGATATTCCTAATAACTGCTAAGTCGCTAAGTCTTCTAGACAACCATAACTATTTAGCAGTTATTGCCTATCGCACGGCGTGTGCGCACCGATGGCCAGTCGATACGTACGTCCGAGATCTATATGAGACTCGTGACTCGTGATACACAAGTGTCGGGCCAATGAATGCGGCACAAACAAAGGTGGTCCCTTAACTCTAAGCCATATGCAACTAAAATATAATAATTTGCAAGTATAATTTATATTTTCTAGAATAAGTAAAAACATGCATGATATTGAGCAAGAAATTAAACAGTGAAGGCAAGGTGTCTTGCCTGGTAGAGCGCCTAACGTGCTGCGATAATCAAGGTGGCGTGAACTGCGACTTCGGTACAACAACTATGCATGGTGCCCTCTGATGGTGGTACAGACAGTTCCATTGGGTCCAGAAGGGTCAAGTTGGTTAGGTTTGGACATATTGGCGAGGGAATATGAATGATGGAATTTGTCACGGACAAGAGGAGAACCGAAGGAAATTTGGGGAAATAAATACATTTACTATTGTTAAAATTATTTATAATACTTGAAAATATATTACACTAGTCAAAATATGTTTTTAGAGAGAAATATTATTTTAGCTCAAATCAATATTTTCAAACATAGTTTTGGATAAATACCAAATATTTTTTTTTAGAAAATTAGTTAAGGCTAAAACCAAATTTGAAATCAATATAGGCAAAAAATTCTATTATTATAAATTTGGCAAAATATTATCTATCTTTTATGATAGCAATAAATATTTTAGTAACAAAATAATATCAATACTTAGTAAATATTTTATATAAAAAAATATGAATTAATATTAATATTGTTAATTAAACAAAAGGTAAATCTACAAAAAAAAATACTAAAAAGTTTTAATAGGGAAACCACATTGTTGTTCCCTCTTTAAGACATTTAAAAATAACAACAATAATAATAATAATAATAATAACATAATAATAATAGTAGTTATAACATTAATACTAATAATAATAATGATAATGATAATGATAATAATAATAATAATGATAATAATAATAATAATAGTAATAAATAATAATAATAGTAATAATAACAGAAACAAATAAAAATGAAAAATACAAAAATAAACAATCAAACACTCGGTCAATTCCTCATTAAAGAGGAGAGAGAAAAGGAATGGGGAAAGAGAGCTGGAGGACGAGGGAAAGAAGGGGGCTGAGGTCGGGCTCCGGTGGAATGGTGGTGGGCGGCGCGCGCCGGCGTGATCGACGCAACGACGGAGGAGGGAGATCGATGGGGTGCGCTGCGCACGCTCGATGCGGCGCCGGTGTTGGTCTTAGGGAGCTGCGGATGAGGGTTTCGGAGGCGGAGGAACACTCGGGTGGGTGGAGGTCGCCGGCGAAGGTCGAGGCGCCTCGGGTCGTGGATGACGAGAGGAGGCAGGAGTAGTTGGGGTGTGCGGGGGAGACTCAGGAGAGGGAGGAGTGGTGGCGACGTGGCCAAGCGCGGTGGAGGACGTCTCCGGCGGAGCTGCCGGAGAGGAAAGGACGAGCTGGGGAGATAAGCGGCTGGAGGCGGCGGTTTGATCGGAGAGAGGGAAGGAGAGGTGAGGAGCGGAGGTTACGAAGGGGCTCCGGCGAGGAGAAAGCCACATCGGCGGCTGCGCATGCCGGTGACACGTGCGGAGGGCCGTTTCTGGTGCTCACCGCTGGGCGGCGCACCGGTCGCCGTGGGCGCGAAGGGCGATGCTTGGACGGCTGCAGCCCGAGGAGGAGTGAGAGAGACGGTCGCGCGGGAGCTGCGCACGCGGACGCCGATCGGAGGGGATCTGGGTCCCGGTGCGGAGGAGATGGTCAGGTGACGGACCGGGATTTCGCGCGCGGCTGCCAGCGGACATGGAGGGGCGAGGCGGCGAGGTACGATGACAAGGAGGAGGTTAGGGTTCTGTCTTTCCCCCCCCCTTTTTTTCCTTTTCCCTGAGTGTCGGAGGATGGATGTGACGGAGTTGGTGGTTTCGGGGCTGATGGCAGTGGTGGCGGTGTTGTGTTGATAGTCGGAAGTTGGGGCTGGTCTGGAAGTGGCTAGGAATAGGGGTACGGTGGTTGTGTCGGGAAGATGACGGGGGTGACGAGTTTTTGGCGAGGGGCTGCTGTGGCAGTATTTGGGAGTTGGCCGGAATCGGGACTGGACGGTGTTGGCGGTGGAAGTGGTGGTTGACGGCTTGGACAGAAGAGGAGGGTGCGACGTGGTCGAGGGTCGGGCTGTAGGTGGTAGAGGCAGAGGGTTAGGATTAGGATTAGGGTTTTGAGTTTGGATGAGTCGTGTCGGGTGTGTCCGATACGACGGGGACGGGGGTTCGGATCTGTCGGACCCGGGGTGGAGTATTGTATTTGTACAATGAAACACGTAGTGGATGGGACACGGACACGGTCATGGACACGATGCACTCACTTCTGTGGTAAAAATTTGTTGTGGATGAATAATGAATTGGAGGAGTACCTGCCTATTTATAGGATGTGGGAATTCCCAATTGGATAGGATTAGAATTTTAAATTCCCCATTTTGATAAATCTCTACTTAATTTAAATTAACTCAATAAATCCAAATCCAAATCAAAATCCAATTTAAATCTAATTAAATTCTTGGTTTAAAAATCAATGGGACAAATCAAATTTCAAACGTTTCACTATTTAAATAAATCCATATATTTAAATCAAGATTTAATTCGCCACAATAATTTCGAAATATATTTTTCAAATATCAATAATAATAATTTCGAAAATAATAAATATTTTTAAATATCTTTTCGAATAATAAAATATTAATATTAATAATTTCGAAAATAAAATAATATATAAATTTAATTTAATGTACCTCATATGCAAGGAATATAAAATAGTTTTTCTAAATTACCACCAATAAATAAATAAATAAATAATAAGATTTTGGTCATCTCAACACTCAACTTTAAGCAAAATACAAATACAAATAATTATTTATATTATTTGAACGATAAAATAAAAAAATTATTTTTCAAAAATATATGTACGCTCACACATATTCGCACTCGACGAGCAAGAAAAACAAAATTTCGTGTGCGACGTACAATACGACTACGCGACGTTCAATACAAAAATTTAAAACTATACCAAATTAAATAAAAAATATATAGTAGAAATTTAGGGGTTTTACAGCAGCCACGGCTATCGTCGGAGGTGCCAGAAAAGAGAGTAGGTTAGAGGGAGAGAGAGCTCAGGGGATAGTGAGGGAAGAGAGAGAGAGAGCTGTGAGGGAGGGGGAGAGAGATGAACGGGAGAGAGAGAGAAGAAAGAGGGAAAGAGAGAGTGAGCCAGGAAGAGATGTGGGGGGGGTCGGCTGCTCCCTGGGAAAGGAGTGGGGAGGGTTAGGGTTAGGTAAGAAAGAGTGGAGAGAGAGAGGGGGGTAGTTATTAAGGATTAATAATAATAAAAATAATAATGGTGATAACAATAACAATAACAATAATAGGAATAATCCTAAAGTAAAATAACAAACTCCACCAAGGCCAAATCAAAATCTAGAATTTAAATACAATTTTAAACAAGTACAAAATTTAAAAAACCCACTCAAAATACGAAATACAGTCATTTACATATTTTTAAAATAAGGATTTGACAGCTGCAGCTTGAATTGAGCCTCGAACCGATTTTCGAACTGGGTCTAACAAGCCTCCGCCTGCTGACGATGGAGCTCATTTTGGCGTTGCTGTATTTCGAGCATCTGCAGCATCCATTGTATCGGGTCGCCGGAAGATCTGGCTACGTTAGGCATCATCCCCATTATGTTGACGGAATGCTCGGGTCTGGAACTACTCGAGCCACTCGAAGCGCTCGTCTCGTCCTCTGTCCGAGCTCTCGCAACTGCAAGAATAAGAAAGACAACTCTCGTTAGTTTCAGAAAATATCCTGGGTTCAGCGTATGGAACAACTCATCTCATCGACACGAGGTCAACGGTTTGAGATTAGAAACTCGACACTAGAGGCCAAGGACGTAAAGCCGTGCTCTGATACCATTATGTCATGCCCCGATTCCGTCGAATCGATAGTCGTCCCCCGGGCGTGATGTCGTGCGAACCTAATTTGCGATCACACAAGGCATAGTCATAAGGTAATTCGAAACAAGAGATCTAAGAGAACAAGCAGACAAATTGAATCACACATTAAGTAGAGAGAACTTTGATCTTTATTGATAATAAACATCATTTACAGACTCTAGTACAGGACTCATGCCGCGCGGGCTACAACATGACTCAATTACAAAAGAGTGCCGATGAGATAGCCGTTCCATACATTGCACACATCCCTCAATTTACAACAGAGTATTCTATGACCTGGAATGGAAGGACGCTAAGCCATCTTTCTTAGACAATTGATAGTCTTCAAAAGTAGAGTTACGGGGGAAAGTCTTCGACGCGTGGCCGAAGCTTCAAAAATCACGAACGTCGTCGAGCTAGTTGGCGCGTCCTTCCTGATTCACGGGACCTACAAAGAGCGAGGATCAGTATGATCACATGTACTGGCGAATGGCTAATTAAAATCTAAGATCTACATTTGCTTCAAGCAATTTTATAAACATGTTAGCTAGCTATTTTTGTGATCTTTCTAACCATCCTGATTGATTTGCATGTCAACATGTTTTGAGGCAAGCATATGAAATTGTATACATTAAGCAGCTATCATATTCATCCCGTGTCACGTGCGTTAGTTAAGCAATGGAAGGGTGTGAAGGCCACTGGCAATGTCAAGCCATCACGGACTATAGCTGGGTTAGACGGCGACCCTTTCGCGGCGGGTAGCGAGCCCTGTGCGAAAGTTCCCGAATAACCCACGCTGATGTAAGGCTGGTGCTTGCTATACTCGTTCCTCCCAGGCCGAATCGATTCCTAGGCCTGGGCAACCGTTCGAGGAAACTACACCTTGTCGACAAGTTGTCCAATGATCGTTTTGCAGAGTCTTGAAAAATGTTTTCTCTTTTCTAGAACCTTATCATTTCTCTTTTAGTTGCAAAACTTAGCCTTTCTTTGAAACTTGGTCGATTTACTCACTTAGCCATGTCGTTGCGATAAACGTTAATCGATTTATTCATTGTTTTGCATAGGCTAAGTGGAATTGCATAAGAAAGCACGTTTTTTATTTTCAATATCGGCAGTTTGATAGCAAGTATTTCGTAAAGAATCGTGCCACGATTTCTTTGATTCTACACTATTATGACAAGCATTCATTTAACTTCATATTAATTTTGAAATAGAGGAACGAGGCGAAGGAGGTCAGCCACTCGCCTTAGACTTGCTTCAGGCGAGGGACTGGTTGGCTGTGCTGACATTGCCTACGCGATCACCTGCAATCGTATAAGCAACTGATTAGAACACTGTGTAATTCAAGGAATTTCGATATGAATGCGAAGCTCGAAAATGCAAGTCATGAAAACCCATCGAAAACATTCACGAAAACCAAAGCCAAAGCCAAATCAAGTGCGGCATGAAAACCAGAGCAACATGAGATCTCTCCCGACTCAGCCGCAAAGCCAAAACTTGAGGCACAACCCGCTGAATATGGGACTTGGTTCCGAAGAAGCCATTCCATAACGGAGAATGGATCTTAATTCAACTGTTCCCGTTCGACCGATTCGGCCAATTCTGACCTATCGGTTCCGACCGAATCGATAGCGACAGTGTTCCTTTCTCGCGCACCCCGTGGACGGAAACGGGGCACGATGTAGGGACGGGGCACTACACTATCAATCAATGTGCAACTAGACAATAAAAATATAGAAAGGCATGGCAATACATATCATGGCATGTGAGAAGAAATCAATAGGAAAATATATCATGACATATCAGAAAATCAAATAGAAAACTATATCATAGTATGTAAGAAGAAATCAATAAAGATAAGTACATGACATAAAACAGTTTATGAACATATATTGTGTGAAATGTATATAGGGCGTACAATCATTCTCTAACTACACAAGATCATCTAATCATGTTAAGAGTTCATTACGGTCGAAGAAAATATCAAAAACGGACAAATACGGGCTGAAACGGGCAAAAATAGCCTAAACCGCCAAAATCAATATACCGGCGGTATACTGCGGTATACTGGTGGTATTCCGGCCAAAGACAAAAATTTTCTGGACAGAAAATCGGTATTCCGTCGGTATACATCAAAATTTCGTCGGAATTCCATTTTTCTAAACAGCAACGAAAACTTAAAAATTGGCAAAACTTGTTTCGCGCATAAAATTTTGTTTTAAATCGGAATTCAGATTTTTAAAAGTCAAAATTGCATAGAATTGAATTTTCTACAACATGGAAGCATTAGATTTTACTGATTGAAACATTTGATAGATGTATACCTCAAAATACTCAAAAATTATATCTTGAAACTCAGATCTACGCAATACCACAGATCAAAACAAAAAAATGCTATATCCTAAAGATGTTAACAATTTAGAGAAGCATATTGTAGAACAACAAAACTTTAGTTTCTATAGAAAACCAAAATTAAAGCATTGTCATATCACTTTTGAGCAAGATGTACTTGCCTAGTTTTTAGCAACCAACCCTAATCTTTCACTCCACCACCAAAAGGGGTTCCGAAACCACACTCTAGGCCTCAAGGCCAAACTTTCCTAAGCTTGAGGAAGAGGAAAGAGAGTGAAGAGAAAATGTAGAAGAAAAGAAAAGAGAGAGGAGAAAGAAACTCAATGGACATATATATAAGGGAAAATTAATTGTGACCGTTGGATCGTGATCCATGTCACATTCTAAGTCAATCTCATCCATTGAAAGAAAACCAAATGTCCAATGGATAATAAGATGCATCTATATTATTCACCAAAAATATCTAAACACTATTCATCAAAATATCCAAAATACTATTCACAAAAATATCGAAAACACTATTCACGAAAATATCTGAAATCAAAAATATCTAAAATATAGAAAAATCTGTCTAGACGGTATGCCGTTAGTATACACCGGTATACTGGCGGTATGCCGGCCAAGGAGAAAATCTACAATTTTGGAAAATGTTTTAAAGCGTTCCAAAAATCAAAGAAATACGAAATACAGTACAAACTACATATCCATATATAAATACCGATACTGTGAGACGAGTCTCACAACTCTCCACAACTTAGAAAAATTCCATCATCGAAATTCCTAAAGCCGGTCGAGCAAAAATACACATGCTAAAGCAATTTAAAATCATAACTCATCGAAAGAAAACATCCCGTGTACAAGTGATAATTGAGATACAGAATTTAAATAAATGCAGAAAATAATAAATACATACATATATATAATACAGAAAAAGAATAGAACTATGAGGCATATAGAATAATATACCCCTAAGTCAGTTGAGTAGGGATTCGTCCTCGCTTGCCTACGCTGACTCACAAAGTGGACATGGGTCAAATCTCGAAGTAAGTCGGCACCAATAACTCAATCGAGAATATGACTCTGATCCAGGACGCACCTACGTAGTCGGAATACATGATAGATATCACGTATCATGAGATAAGGAGGTAGAAGAGTGGTACGAGAAACTCGCCTTCACTCGTCGAATATGTCAAGTCGACCATCGCATTTCGGGTATAAGTGGAATACAAGGTCATCGAAGAAATCCAAGAATACGAATGACTGAAGGAACACCTCAGAAGCTTACCAACAATCTGACTGCCCTCAACCAACATCTGCTCTATGGTAACAAACTCTTTCTGCCTATGCATCGGGACTGCTGCTCTTACCTGTTGCTGATTTTACCTGACTTACTGGACCTGGGCAAACTGTGTCGAATGCTGACATTAAAACTGCTGAGATCGCGTCGGAAGGAGATGCTGAACATGGGATCGGGCTGACTTTACTAGCTGAACTGACTGGAGTGGAGTGAACTGAGCTGCCAACAGACGCTGAGATGGTACTGGTACCTGACTCTGTGGAGACGGGATCTGATGCCGACATACTGCCTGAACCATGAAAGAAGACGGAGCAATAAAATCCTCGAAAGAAATAGATAAGAAGGTGGGGTATCCCTAAAGGATAAGGACACATGATATCAATAACGGACAGGAATAGAGCAAGGATATGCCAAGCATGATTACAGTTCAAGGAAAGCGAGAAATATGATAAGCAAGGAAAGATCAAATAAAGACAAATATAGGATTGAGATTCTAACCAGATGAATCCCCCACAAGTCTGAAGACAGACCTGCATGTGCCACCAAAAAACCCTGTCACGCCCCAGAACCAAAATAATGGAGATCGAGGGCGAAACAAAGCCAGCTACGTATATTAGAGTACGCCAGTACCCCAATATGCGATCAAAGCTGTCTAAAAGACAAGTGGGTGGACTCTAGCATGCCACTAACGACTCCTAAAGTCGAACAAATCCTATCTCAATCCAATCAACACAAGAAACAATAAAGAGTAAATCACATATAAGATGGGTAAGGCATCCCAAACACAAATACATACATAATCATGAGAGTTGACATAATAAAAAGATACATCAACTGAATATACCAAAGATATATAATGCACAACTAGCCATGGTCCAGAATATACATCTACGCCGTACGAAGACGGAGGGAACAAAACCTAGATACAAGGACTAATACATGTCCTTGGCTAAACACTACCAAATGAAAATACAACAATGGAATAGGAGATAAGGTAACCCACTCACCAATCCGTGTCGGTCCTCTGAGTGCGAACCATCCAGAGAAGAAGACGGTAGATCATCGAGATCAAATATAGAACCTGGCCATGCAAAACCAGTGGGGTCAGACCCCCAAATAGCAAGTACCACAAGGAAGCTCAAGGTGAACGACAAAGCCAATCAACAACACAATAACATAATGACATAAATAAATAAATACAGTTCGGGACTAGTACGGTACCAATGCATGTATCTCGAGAATAAAATGACTGAATGGAAATACTGAACAATATAGCTATGAAACATAATAAGGCAATGAGCAACAAGGATGTCACGCCCCGATTCCGAAGAATCGATAGTCGTCCTCCGGGCGTGATGCCATGCGAACCTAGGTTGCAATCGCACAAGGCATAGTCATAAGGTTATCCGAAACACAATAGCTAAGAGAGTACGCAGAGAAATTGAACAACACATTGAGGCAGATTTTTTTTTATTTTATTGATAATAGACATCATTTACAAGACTCTATTACAATCATGCCGCGCGGGCTTCACAAAATGACTCGATTATAAAATGAACGCCGATGAGATAGTCGTTCCATACATACATCTCTCAATTTACAGTAAAAGTATTCCAGCCACCTGGAATGGAGGGAAGCTGAGACATGTTTCTTGGACTGATGCAGAGAGTCTTCAATGGTGGAGTAGCGAGAGTCTTCGACGCACGGACGAAGCTTCAAAATACGAACGTCGCCTTGGTTAGTTGGCACGTTCCTCCGGATTTACGGCACCTGCGGATAGCGAGGGTTAGTATGATCACATGTACTGGCGAGTGGCTAATTAAACCCAAGCTTCCATTTGTTCAAGCAGTTTTATAAAAAATATGTTAGCCATTTTGTGATCTTTCTAGCCATCCTGATTGATTTGTATGTTAACATGTTAAGAGGCAAGCATTCGATAGGCAATAAAACATAACTTACGATACATCTTACTCACGGCAGAGCGTGACTTGCAGCGTAACTTACCATATTTTTTCCCTATCATATTTATAACAAGCTTATCATTTATGTGCAAGTGTGGGTCACTGGCAATTCAAGCCATCCTGGACGTATAGCCTGGTCAAGACGGCGCCCCTTACAGCGCGGGTAGCTAGCCCCGCCGAAAGTCATGAATGACCCGTGCTAGCATCCAGCACAGCTATCTTGCATTCCTCCTAGGCCGAAACGGTCCCGTGGCCTCGATTTGCCGTTCGAGGAAGCAAAGCCTTGCGTGCAAGTTGTCCATGACCGTGCTTAAGTTAACAAGTTATTCAAGCACGTTTTATGGTATCGTTGGGACTATTATGTAATTGATTCATTTACTTGGTTTTGCAGAGCATGAAATAATTCTCTCTCTTTTCTAGAACCTTATCTTTTCTCTTTTTGAGCATAGAACTTGTATTTTCCAAGTAAATCATTCTAATTCGATGTAGTTATCCGAGTTCTTGTTTTTGAAACAGAGGGTCGAAGTGAAAGAGGTCAGCCACTCACCTTAGTCTTTTGCTTTAGGCGAAGGACTAGTTGGTTGCGCTTAGACGTCGCTTACGCGATCATCTACAATCGTATAAGCAACTGATTAGAACATTGTGTTATTCAAGGGATTCGATATGAATGCGAAGTTCGAAAACGCAAGCCATGAAACCATTCAAAACATTCACGAAAACCAAGCCAAAGCCAAAGCCAAATCAAGTGTGACATGAAAAACCAGAGCAATGGAAGGTCTCTTCCGACTCAGCCGCAGAGCCAATCCTTGAGGCGTAACCGCTGAATATGAGACTTGATTCTGAAGAAGCCTTTCCATAACGAGAAAATGATCTTAATTCAATCGTTCCCGTTCGACCGATTCAATCAATGTCGACCTATAGGTCCCGACTGAATCGGTAGCGACAGTGTTCCTTTCGGGACACGATATAGGAATGGGGCACTACAACAAAGGACTTAGGAACTACTAGAAATCGGAGCCACAATCCTTAAACCAAATAAGGACCGGGTTGCAAAACCTTTCCCGAGCAGAACTTAGCCTCTGACCACTCACCGACACATAGAGCATATAAAGTAACGCACAACCAAAATTGTACGGCCAATCAATGTTTACGGCTTGCTATCATTAGCTATAGCTAGGGTTATCACAATCCTAATTACTAGTATGCAAGTTGAGGAACTTCACTACCACCTACGCTGCAGTAACTCGAGTGGCCAAGGGGGTGACGACGGTAGAAAGAAAAGAAATACAACTAATCAATAATCTCTATCAATAGTAGACAAACAACATCTACTCAAAAAAAACATATCAATAGTAGATAAACATCTATTCAAAATCATATCAATAGTAGATAAACATCTACTCAATCAATAGAGGTTAGGGGGCCATGCCAATCGGGGTTATCCCTGCCACTGTGGGGCCCATAGCGACCCGAGTCGCGGTAGCATGAAGTGTCCTCCCCTCCCAATGATCTATATGAGTTTACTAGTCAATTACCTAAAAGATTCATTTTCAATTCTCAAGTCGTGGACACTCAAGAATCGCCCTATAATGACGAGTCATGGGTACAAGTCATTTGCGAGATATCTCTGGCAAATGTTCTCAATACACATTACGCGAGATACAATAGACAATACTCACACTCGATTGTCCGTTGCCAAGATGCAAATAGATTAGACATATAATTATTTAAATCTACGGTGTCAATAAATAACATGCATTCAATCTCAATCTAGAAGTCAATCGGGAAATCAGTACAAGAGTGCGCTACTACGAGCCACTAAATCAATCTGGACATGTACGGCAATCATGAGTAATATCAATCAATGTACAACTAGACAACAAATGTACTGGACAATAAAAATCTGGAAAGGCATGGCAATACATATCATGGCATGTGAGAAGAAATCAATAGAAAAATATATCATGGCATATCAAAAAATTAAATAGGAAACTATATCATGGTATGTAAGAAAAAATCAATAAAGATAAGTACATGACATAAAACAGTTTATGAACATATATTGTGTGAACTGTATATAGGGTGTACAATCATTCTCTAACTATACAAGATCATCTAATCATGTTAAGAGTTCATTACGGTCGAAGAAAATATCAAAAACGGACAAATACGGGCTGAAACGGGCAAAAATAGCCAAAATCGGTATACCGACGGTATACTGGGTATACCGGCGGTATTCCGGCCAAAAACAGAAAGTTTTTGGACAGAAAATCGGTATTCCGTCGGTATACATCGGAATTCCGTTTTTCTAAACAACAACGAAAACTTGAAAAATGGCAAAACTTGTTTCGGGCATAAAAACATTGTTTTAAATCGGAATTCGGATTTTCAAAAGTCAAAATTGCATAGAATTAAATTTTCTACAACATGGAAGTATTATATTTTACTGATTAAAACATTTGATAGATGTATACCTCAAAATACTCAAAAATTATATCTAGAAACTCAGATCTACGCAATACCACAGATCAAAACCAAAAATGCTATATACTAAAGATGTTAACAATTTAGAGAAGCATATTATAGAATAATAAAACTTTAGTTTCTATAGGAAATCAAAATTAAAGCATGGTTATATAACTTTTGAGCAAGATGTACTTGTCTAGGTTTTAGCAACCAACCATAATCTTCCACTCCACCACCAAGATGGGTTCCGAAACCACACTCTAGGCCTCAAGGCCAAGCTTTCCTAAGCTTGAGGAAGAGGAATGAGAGTGAAGAGGAAATGAAGAAGAAAAGAAAAGAAAAGAGAGAGAAACTCAATGGGTATATATAGAAGGAAAAATTAATCGTGACCGTTGGATCGTGATCCATATCACATTCTAAGTCAATCTCATCCATTTAAAGAAAACCAAATGTCCAATGGATAATAGGATGCATCTATACTATTCACCAAAATATCTAAATACTATTCATCAAAATATCCAAAATACTATTCACAAAAATATCAAAAATACTATTCACGAAAATATCTGAAATCGAAAAATATCTAAAATATGAAAAATCTGTCTGGACGGTATGCCGTCGGTATACACCGGTATACTGGCGGTATGCCGGCCAAGGAGAAAATCTACAATTTTGGAAAATGTTTTAAAGCGTTCCAAAAATCAAAAAAATACGAAATACAGTACAAAATACGTATCCATATATAAATACCGATACTGTGAGACGAGTCTCACAGGGAGTCCACGAAGGCGGGGGCTTCTAAAGAGAGGTCCTGGAGCAGGTGGTCGACGGCGAGGTGGATCAAGTGGAGCAGACGGCGAGGCGGAGCTGAAGGTCGTCGGCGTCGGCTAAGGCTTCGTCCTGGAGAAAGATGATGCACAGAGAGAGAGAGAGAGAGAGAGAGAGAGAGAGAGAGAGAGAGAGGATGAGAGAACCGAGAGAGTGGGGGTGGGCTCCAGACCGTGTTAAAATAATTTTCGGAAAAGATATTTTTTGGGTTTTCTGAAAACCGTGTTTAAACAATCATCTCTGAATTTTTTTTTTTCTGGAAGAAGATTTGGGTTGGAGCTGCCAAACACAGTTTTTGATGTTTTTGAGTTTAAACTCAAAACAGTATAAAATAAAGGAGAACAAAACAACCCCCGATCGTTTTCGCTTTCGTTTTTTTCTCATTTTGCTGGTCATTTTTTGTCCTTTTATCGTTTTTGATCCTTTTTTATTTTGGTCTTTTTTCATTTTTTGTAAGTATTGCTTGTTTTTTAGTCATTTTTTATCGCTTTTGATCTATTTTGTTGTTTTTTATCCTTTTTGTTTTTTGTTTTTTTTTTTGGGCATTTTTGCTCGTTTTTGTCATTTTGGGTCTGTTTTTGTTAATTTTTTTTCCCTCTTTTTTTTTAATCTTTTTGTCCGTTTTGTCTGTTTTGGTCATTTTTTTTATCTTTTATCATTTTTTTTATCATTGTTTGTGTTTGTTTTTTTTCGTTTGTCATTTTTGATGTTTTTGTTGTTTTTGTCATTTTGGTCAGTTTTTTGTCCCTTTTTTTTGTACTTTTTTCGTTTTTGTCATTTTTGGCCATTTCTGAACTTTTTCGTTTTTGGTGTTTTCTTCGTTTGTAGTCTTTTATTTTCCTTCCATTTTTTTGTCGTTTGTTTGTTTTTGTCTTTCTTTTATCTTTTTTTTATTTTTGATGGGTTTTTTTTTTTCCTTTTTTTGTCTTTTTTGATCTTTTTTTCGTTATTGGTCATTTTCCATTTTTGATCATTTTTTCCCCTTTTTGTCATTATTTCTGTTTTGTTCATTGTCATTTTTGGTCTTTGTTTATTTTTGGTCATTTTTTTTCGTTTTTGATCATTTTTGACTTTTGTCAAGCAGAAGGACAAAACAAAATTTTTCCCTTTATATATTTATTTATTTTATTTATTTATAATATTTTAATTTTTTTCTTTTCTTTTTTTCTTTTTTATTAAATTAGTTTTTAATATTATGTTGTATTTTTTAAAAATTATTACATTACGAACTCAGTTATATTACATAGTAAACCAAACATATGAGTGTTGACATTACATTAACATGTTTCAACCAAACATAGTAATATAATTATAATTTCATTACATTACAAGCTCAATTTTATTACAATTACAATTACAATTACATTACAATGAACCATCGAGGTCCTAATTTGGTAGTATAAATATAAAGCAATTTGTTGAATAGTCTGCGGTTTGAACCGCACAATCCCAATTGAAGAGGAAAGGGAGGGTAGAGTTATTTAATTAACATAAGTTGCTAAGTAGAATAAAGCAACAATCAATCAATCAACAATAACTTACCAATATATGCTCAGCTACATTTGAATCACCAAAAGATTGGCTTTTGATATTACACAAAATGGAGGAGTTATCAGTCTATAGCTTGGTTGCACTCATATGAGCAGGTGTTAGTTTTCCATTTAGTTAACAAATGTCAATAAACATACATCTTTACAACTTTTCCAATTTTGTGATCACTCTCACAAGGATAATAAACCCAACAATCACATAGACGTTAACAATGGAAACACACATTACATTACTAAGCTAATGATACTTCGGCCAGACGAATTTGTCAGCTTTCTCCCTTTGTCCACTGTCAGTAAAAACATATTTGGTCTAGGTAGGGCCACTGCAACAAAAAGGCAAGCAGTTCATATTTTAAATTGATATGTGATCATCAATCAGACTCACAAACTCAACATAGCATCGACTTACCATCACAAATAATCCAGGAATGTGCTTCCAAACTAGATTCTATACAGATTACAGAAGGAGACTAGGAAAGACTATGCAAAAAAAAAGGAATATAGAATGAACGCGACAATGAAATAATGTGAAGAGAATGCACAATAAACAATGAGAAACCAAAAAGGGAAAGAGGAAGAGGCTGAGGCTGAGGCTGAGATTCACGGTTCACCTTTGACCCATCATGAGATGATCCATCAGAAGCTTTTCTCTGGTCCTCTCTAAATCCCAGTAACAATGATTGCATTAGCTGCATCGCTATAGTCAGAGGTCCGGTAAGGCGGAGAAGGGCTAGTATCAAAAACACTGACTGCAGACAATCATCACCATGCGTCACATACAAACATGCATAAAGGGAAAAAGAAAAGAAAAAGGAAGCAGATAAAAGAGGAAGGACATACGCAGTTGATTCATCTTACTGTCCGTCTTCAAACATAAGGCTGCAGCGAAGCTGCCCCGCCATAGAAGAGAAATGAACAATGGAGGAAGTAAACACAATGGAGGAAGTAACATTGGATGCCTCGCCATTGGCGTTGGGAGAAAATAGGGTTATGGTTGGGGCTACTACGTCTGAAGTAGCACAATTCTGGATTCAAAAACATCATCATCACCATAGCCTAAAAGCAGCATATGGCGATAGGGTGCCACATTAAGGAGACGATGATCCCAATGCTTTCAATCTCCTTCCTCCCAACAAATGGCTCCAGTGGAGCTGCCTCGCCTTTGGCAAAGGGGCAAAGAATAGACAAATAATTACGGTTTACTCATCATCACGATGAGAGAGAGAGAAGCAGAAGCAGCCATGACAACCAATCCCAGACTCAGCCGAAGTCCAAATAGTGATTAGTTCGCCAGCTGATAGAAGGATATCTTCAGGCACCTGAGGAATGAAGGAGAAGCACAAAAAGCTTCCAGGGTTGTTATCCAAACAGATGCAGCAATTATGGAGCCACTAAGACTAGAGATTGGCCTCAACGAACATGGTTTGAAGTTTTAAGAAGGATATGGATTTTGTTATGCATTAGAGAGCACATGCCCCTTAACATAGCCGAATGAAAGACGAGGATTCCAACAGCCCGCCACAAAAAATTGGGCTCAAGGCTTTATTTTTGTTCTTTGTAGCCTTGATAAGCAATCCCAAACCCAGCCTAAGTTTGAGTATTGATCTGTCACCAGAATTCATGGCCACCTCACCTCTTCTCCACTCTCTTTCTACTGCTAGCTAATGGCTGCAGCGGCTGGCTTCCTCACCATTATCAGAGGAAGAGAAGAGTATAAATTAAGCAATTAAAGTGAACATAGGGCAAAGTACAATGCAATGAAAATTTGCCACCACCACACTGTCATCATCATAGGAAAATGTTCATGATATTTAGTTGCAAATTAGCGAGAAGAGGCTCAGATTCGGCTTCAATCCATCATCACTGACAATGTGTAGATGGAACCCCCATTCTCTTCATCACTACTGACAAATGGCTGCAACCGAGTTGTCATGCCATCAGGAGGAGGCAATCCCAACCAAACATCATCACCATTAATTGCCCCACATTGCATTAGCAGTAAAGCAATGTATTACAGTCAGTAGTACCATTACCATCTTCATAGCCTCGAAAAAGTAGAGATGGACAAGAATAATAAACAGCCGCAGTAGCAGCAACAGCAACAGCAGCAATATATACTGCTCTCTTCCCCATTGCTAAAAGAAAGGCTGCAGTAGCTGCCTCAACATTCGCGGAGGAAGAATTAGGGTTAAGATTTGGGGCTACACGGTCTAAAGTAGTACAATGTTGAATTGAAATCATCATCCATCACCATAGCCTAAAAGCAGCACATGGAGATCATCACCATAGCCTAAGAGCAGCGCATGGAGATCATGATCCCTATGCTCTCTGTCTCCTTCCTCCTAATTAATGGCTTCATCGGAGCTTCCTCGCCATCGGCAAAGGGGGGAAGAATAGACAGGAAATTAGGGTTTATTCGTCGTCCTCGAGAGGAAGGAAGACTAGAGTAACACCACCACCACCAACAACAACAAAAATAAGCATAAGCAGCCATGATAAGCAATCCCAAACCAATTCTAAGATTCATCTTTGATCCGTCACCTTATTTAATTACCACATCTCCTTTGTTCCGCTCTCTTTTCCCTCGCTAACTAATGGCTGCAGCAGCTGCATCGCCACAGAAAAGGGAAGAAGTGGCAAACAAGAAGGTTCCAGTTTAGCCACCACCACCACCATCATGGAGAAAAGTTCCACGAGGCTCAGATTCGGACTAGGTACATAAGCACTCACAATGTGGTGATGAAACCCCCATCCTTTTCGTCCACGTCCTTCTCCTAACAAACAGCTGCAGCTCCATCCTTGGGGGGAGAGATTTGCATACAAGTTCCTTAAATTTTGCTTATGTTTACAAAAAGTCCCCCAAATCTTGTTCAAAACAATCTCAATGCAGTGGTACTGGGAAGAGGAATAAGAGGAGTGAAGAAAGAGAATAATCCATCACCAGAAGCAGAAGAAGAGGCACATATCCCTTTTTGATCCACCATCAACATGAGTGATCAATCCCCCATTACCACCACCCTTTGCCAACGAATGGCTGCAGTGTCCGTATGCCACACCATTATCACAGGAAGAGAAGGGGGAGTGTAACTTAGACAATTAAAGTGAACATAGGGCAAAGTTCAAGGCATTAGAACTTAGCCGCCGCCACCATTTTCATCATAATGGGGAAAATTTCGTGAATATTTAGCTGCAAATTAGACACCACCCCCATCATCAACGAGATGAAAAGTTCAGGATATTTACTAGCAAATCACCGAAGAAAGGAAGAAGAGGCTCACATGAGGCTTCGATCAATCATCATTCACGATATGGAAATGTAATCCCATTCTCTTCATCCCCTTTCTTAGAAATGGCTGCAAAGGAACTGCCTCACCATAGGAAGGAGGATTAGGCTGAGAAGAAATTTGGGGATTAGGGTTCACTCATCATCATCGCCTCTTCCTGTAATCTCTCCTAAAGGATAGAAGGAAAGAATAATCAGCTATGGAGGGTGAAGAATAAGAAGAGGGGTACCCATTCCTAATCTCTTACTCTCCAAAGGCCTCATACTTGATCTTATAAGAGAAGATAAATGCTTCAGTTGATCACCAGCATTCTCAATTGTTATTTTCTATTATTATTGCTACTAGTGTATTGCGACAAAGGATGGGATTAAGGAGATTCCAAACAAACTGAATTCATAGTGAAGCATCACTCAATATTCAGTAGTACCATCATCATCATATAGAATCAGACGCTCAGAAGATTTACTTTGTTTCATAATCATCACCAAGAGCAAAGATCTCACTATCACATATCCTCTGCTATCTTCCCTCTACCTCGCCATTGGCAAAGGAAGAGAAGGCAGTTGAAGTTATTTTGACTAAAATGGCACAATCTTGAGTTCAAATCATCATCATCATTATATATATAAAAGCTGTGTGGTAAGCACAAAGCGAACTATTCTTTCACCTTTTACTAAAAAAAAATACCGTGTGCCCGTCACATTATGCTGTGTGTGTGTGTGTGTTGTGTGTGTGTTGTGTGTGTGTGTGGAGAGAGAGAGAGAGAGAGAGAGAGAGAGAGAGAGAGAGAGAGAGAGAGAAGCAGTAGCAACCATGAGAGAGAGAGAGAGAGAGAGAAGCAGTAGCAACCATGAACCAGGACTTAGCTACCAACACCACCGCTATCGCCAAATGAAGAAGTTCATGATATTAAGTTGCAAGAGGGCTCAGATTCAACTTGGATCCATCACACCACTAACAATGTGGTTGATGGAACCCCCATTCTCTACATCACTCCTGACAAATGGCTGCAACCGAGCTGCCTCGCCATCGGGAGGAAATCCCAGCCAAATCATCATCACCATTAATTTTCCCATGTTGCATTAGCAGTAAAGCAATATGTTAAGGTCAACAGTACCATTACCATCTTCATAGCCTCAAAGAAGTAGAGATGAAAAAGAATAAGACGCAGCAGCAGCAATGACAGAAATATATACTGCTTTCTTCCCATTGCTAAAAGAATGGCTGCAATGGTTGCCTTGCCATTCGCAGAGGAAGAATTAGGCCTCGTTTGGTTTGCGAAAAAGAAGAAATCAATTCATGGTATCAAGATGAAAAGTTCAGGGTATTTGGTAGCAAATCACCAAAGAAAAGAAGAAAAGAAGAAAGAAAGACGAGGCTCAGATGAGGCTTTGATCCATCATCATTCACGGTATAGAGATATAATCCCATTCTCTTCACCCCCTTTCTCACAGATGGCTGCAACGGAACTGCCTCTCCATCAGAAGGAGGAATAGGCGGAGAAGAAATTGGGGGTTAGGGTTTACTCATCATCATCGCCTCTTCCAGTTTTCCAAGGTTCTAAACGGCGGTAGGCGGGTGCACGGCGGAGAGAGTCCACCTACAGCCTAGGCCGCCTGGGCGGTTCATACATTTTGTATATTTTTTTACTATTTTACCATTATTTTTGCATAATATGCATATTTTAAGGGTGTTCCATGCATAACTAAGTTGCAGAACGAAGATTTATGAAGTTTTAGTTTTGTAAAAGTGAACCATAAGCCCATAATACTTGTAAAATATTTTGGCCAAAACATCTTGTTAGGTATTTCTGCTTAGGCGCCCGCCTACGCCACCTCACCTCCGTCTATGTTGTCAAACCTTCGTTGGCCGCCTACTTCACCGCCTACCTAAAAGCGGTGCGGAAAGAGACTGCCTACCGTCTAGGCAGCCGCATCAACCGCAATTTAGAAAACTGCAGTAATCTATCCTAAAGGATAGAACGAAAGAATCATCGGCCATGAAGTGTGAAGAATAAGAAGAGGGGTAAAGAAACTCATTCCTAATCTCTCACTCTCCAAAGGCCTCATACTTGAACTTATAAGAGGAGAAATGCTTCACTCGATTACCGGACTTCTCAACTGAGAAGGAGAAAAAGAAGGATGGGATTAAGGAGATCCCGAACTAACTGAATTCGTAGTGAAGCATCAATCTATATTCAGTAATACCATCGTCATCGTCATAGAATCAAAAAAGAGGCTCAGAAGATTTACTTTGTTTCATCACCATGAGCAAAGATCTCACTACCACCTCCTCTGCTATCTTTCCTCTACCTCGCCATTGGCAAAGGGAGAGAAGGCGGTTGCGGTTACATGGACTAAAACAGCACAATTTTGAGTTACCAACACCAACACCAACACCGTACCAGGCCTATAGAGAGAGAGAGAGAAGCAGTAGCAACCTCGTACCAGGCCTTAGCTACCAAAACCGACACCGACACCGACACCGACACCGTTGCAATATGGAGAAGTTCATGATATTAAGTTGCAAGAGGGCTCAGATTCGACATGAATCCATCATCGTCGTTGACAATTTGTTGATGGAACCTGCATTATTTTCATCACTCCTGACAAATGGTTGCAACCAAGCTGCCTTGCCATCAGGAGGAAATGCCAGCCAAATAATCATTATCATTAATTTCCCCACATTGCATCAGCAGTAAAGCAACATATTATACTTAGTAGTACCATTACAATCTTCACATCTTCATAGCCTCAAAGAAATAGAGATGAAGATGAATAAGAAACAGCAGCAGTAGCAGCAATATATACTGCCGAGTTGGTCTAAGGCGCCAGATTAAGGTTCTGGTCCGAAAGGGCATGGGTTCAAATCCCACTGTCATCAGCTTCATCATAGAATCAGAGAAGAGGCTTACAAGATGTAGTTTGTTTAATCACCATGAGCAAAGATCTCATTACCACCTATCCTCTGCTATCTTTCCTCTACCTCGCCATTGGCAAAGGGAGAGAAGGCAGTTGCGGGAGAAATTATTCAGTGGGACTGGCTCACCACGTGGCAGTGGTGAATGGTGAGCCCGTCCAATGGTGTATATATATATATATATATATATATATATATATATATATATAGAGAGAGAGAGAGAGAGGCAGTAGCAGCCCGGAACCAGGCCTTGCTACCAACACCATCGCCATATAGAGAACTTCATGATATTAAGTCGCAAGAGGGCTCAGATTTGACTTGGATCCATCTTCGTCACTGACAATGTGGTTAATGGAACCACCATTCTCTTCATCACTCCTAACAAATGGCTGCAACCGAGCTGCCTCGCCATCAGGAGGAAACCCTGGCCAAATCATCATCACCATTAATTTCCACACATTGCATTAGCAGTAAAGCAATGTATCATACTCAGTACCCTTACCATCTTCATAGCCTCTGATGAAGAAGAATAAGAAACAGCAGCAGTAGCAGCAATATATGGCTGCCTCACCATTTGCAGAGGAAGAATTAGGTTAAGGTTTGGGGCTACTCGGTCTCAAGTAGCAGGATTTTGGGCTGAAATCATCATCTCCATCATCATAGCCTAAAAGCAGCACATGGAGATCATGATCCCTATGCTGTGTGTCCTTCCTCCTAATGAATGGCTGCATTGGAGCTGCCTTGCCATTGGTAAAGAGGGAAAGAATAGACGGACAATTAGGGTTTACTCATCATCATCAACACGAGAAGGAAAGGGAGAGTAGAGCAACACCACCACCACCAACAACAGCAAATAAGCATAAGCAGCCGTGATAAGCAATCCCAAACCAATCCTAAGATTCATTTTTGATCCATAACCTTATTTAATTACCACATCTATTTTGCTCCGCTCTCTTTTCCCCCTGCTAACTAATGGCTGCAGCAGCTGCCTCGCCATCAGAAAAGGGAAGAAGAGGCAAACAAGAAGGTTCCTGTTCAACCAACACTGCCACCACCATCATGGAGAAAAAGTTCACGATATTTAGTTGCAAATAAGCCAAGAACGAAAATCGAGAGGCTAAGATTCGGCCAAGGTACATCATCACTCATAATGTGGACATAGAACCCCCATCGTCCTCGTCCTTCTTCTAACAAACAGCTGCAGCATAGCTGCCTCGCCGTCCGAAGGGAGAGAGGTTTGCATAAGTTCCTAAAATCTTGCTTATGCTTACAAAAAGTCCCCCAAATCTTGTTCAAAGCTTCATCTTAATGCAGCGCAGCAGCGGTACTGGGAAAAGGAAGAGGAAGAAGAAGAATGAAGAGAGAAAAAACCATCACCAGAAGCGAGGCACATATCCCTTTTTGATCCATCCTCATCATCGTCATGAGCGACGATTCCCCATTAACACCACCCTCTGCCAACTAATGGCTGCAATGTCCGTGTGCCACGCCATTATCAGAGGAAGAGATGGGGGAGCATATAGCAGGCAATTAAAGCGAACATAGGGCAAAGTTCAAGGTATTAAAAATTAAGTCCATCTTTGTTCACCCATCGAAACTTGTGCGGATGTACACCATTCCACCACCACCACCATCATCGAGATGAAAAATTGAGGGCCTTTAGTAGCAAATCACAGAAGAAAGGACAAAAAAAAGAAAGAGGCTCAGATGAGGCTTCGATTCATCATCATTCACGATATGGAGATGTATGTAATCCTATACTCTTCATCCCCTTTCTCACAAATGGCTGCAACGGAACTGCCTCGCCCGAAAGAAATTGGCGGAGAAGAAATTTGGGGGTTAGGGTTTACTCATCATCATCGCCTCTTCATGTAATATATCCACAATGCAATCCCATTCTCTTCATCCCTCCTCCCGACAAATGGCTAAAACGGAGTTGCCTCGCCATCAGTAGGAGGAAATCCCAGCCAGCCAAAGGACGAGCAACAACAGCAGCGAGGAGAGGACAGAGAGAGAGAGAGTGAGAGAGAAGAGTTGGACCTTCTTCTTCTTCTGAGTTCCGTTGCTGCTAGACCCACGCACAATTTGTGGAGACGATGGCGATGGTGATGATCCCCATGCCCTCTATCTCCTTTCTCCCTAATGAATAGCTGCAACGGAACTGCCTCGCCATTGGTGTAGATTAGGGGAAGAATAGACGGAGAATTAGAATTAGGGTTACTCATCATCATCATCATCAACACAACAGGGAAAGGAAAAGCAACAACAGCACCGTGAAGTGGCCACTAAGGGTCTGCTTGGTAACGGTATTTTCATCGGTTTTGGGGTGTTTTTAAACCGATCGTTTATGAAGTGCTTTAGAAACCCCTGCTTGTTAACTGTTTCGAGGCATCGGTTTTGGTCGGTTCAAAAACCTTCCAAAACCGGTGTAATGTAATTTTGGGCGTCTTTATAAACACCCCAAATCAGTGGATTTTGAGGGATTTTATTATTTTATTACATTTATATCCTCACCAAAATATATAATTATAACTACTAATAACTTACCATATTTTTTCTTTCTCATAGGTGATGATCCCCATGCCCTCTATCTCCTTCCTCTAATGAATAGCTGCAACGGAACTGCTTCGCCATTGGTGTAGATTGGGGGAAGAATAGACGGAGAATTAGAATTAGGGTTACTCATCATCAACACAACAGGGAAAGGAAAAGCAACAACAGCACCGTGAAGAGGCCACTAAGGGTCTGCTTGGTAATGGTGTTTTCACCGGTTTTGGGGTGTTTTTAAACCGATCGTTTATGAAGTGCTTTAGAAACCCCTGCTTGTTAACTGTTTCGAGGCATCGGTTTTGGTTGGGTTCAAAAACCTTCCAAAACCGGTGTAATGTAATTTTGGGTGTCTTTATAAACACCCCAAATAAGTAGATTTTGAGGGATTTTATTATTTTATTACATTTATATCCTCACCAAAATATATAATTATAACTACTAATAACTTACCTTATTTTTTCTTTCTCATATGTGTTTCTCTTACCTTATTTTTTTCTTTCTCATATGTGTTTGTCTTCTACTTCTTCCAAAGTACGGGTACTTTTCTCCGTAGGTTCTTAAATTAAAATCTCTCTTCCTTTCATCCAGACGTTTCTATTATTTTATGTATTTCTATTATTTTGATCAAATATGGACTTCTATTTCTTCCAAACTTCTCTCCTACTTTCATCCCGACATTTCTATTATTTTATGTATTTCTATTATTTATGTGTTTATATTATTTTATTTATATATGGGCATATTGATAATTTTATTCATGTAAAAAAAAATTAGAACCACTCGTTAATGAATTATCAAGCATGGATTGAACCGGTTTAAAAATCGCTACTTAAAACCACCCCAAAATTGGACCGCTCATAACTGATACTCTAAAAATACCTCATAACAACTACTCTACAATTGCCAAGCAGACCCTAAGAGAGAGAAACCAATGTAGAGTGCGTGTTTTTGTGCAATTTCTATGGAGAAACTCTGCCAACTAGGATAGAAATTTCCTTTTGTAGTACAATGCTAAGTAGCATAGAAACTCAATTTAAGAAATCCCCATTGGAGATAGCCTTAGCTACCAACACCACCTTCGCCATACGGAGAAGTTCATGGTATTAGGTTGCAAGGAGGCTCGGATTCGACTTGAATCCATCATCGTCATTGACAAAGCGGTTGATGGAACCCCCATTCTTTTCATCATTCCTGACAAATGGTTGCAACCGAGCTGCCTCGCCATCAGGAGGAAATCCCAGCACAATCATCACCATTAATTTCCCCACATTGGATTAGTAGTAAAGCAATATGTTAAGGTTAGTAGTACCATTACCATCTTCATAGCCTCAAAGAAGTAGAGATGAAAAAGAATAAGCAACAATAGCAACGACAACAATATATATTGTTTTCTTACCATTGCTAAAAAATGGCTGCAGTGGCCGCCTCGCCATTCGCGAGGAAGAATTAGGCCTCGTTTGGTTTGCGGAAAGGAAAGAAAAGTAAAGGAAATCAATTCACGGTATCGAGATGAAAAGTTCAGGGTATTTAGTAGCAAATCACCGAAGAAAAGAAGAAAGAACAGGCTCAGATGAGGCTTCGATCCATCATCAATCACGGTATGGAGATGTAATCCCATTTTCTTCACCCAAGGTTCACAGTATCAGTATCGGAATATTCCTATAAGTATTGGTATCGGCGATATCGGTAGTATCGGCGGTTTCGGATCGGAGTATCGGATTTTTTGGAAGCGGAAAACAAATAATTATTAATAAATTATTTACATTTAGAAACATATATTTTATACATTTAGGCATAATTTTAAGTATTTTAAGTGTTATTTCTTAGTAGTTTGAAATTAAATGAAATGGTAGTCACCCTTACCGATTGGTTTACATACAATAGATCGATTTTCTTCTTTTACATGCTTTTACAACCTCATTATGCTTTAAACCCATGCTGATTTGTCTTTTTCGTTTAATTTTCTTTGCCGAATTGACCGAAAAAGAGACTGCCAATGTCGGTATAGGTCGGTATCGGGTATCGGTCGGTATCGGATCGGGACATGCCAAACCGTATCGGTATCGGCCGTATCGGATCGGTATCGGGCGATACTTTAAACCATGCTTCACCCCCTTTCTCACAGATGGCTGCAAGGGAACTGCCTCGCCATCGGAAGGAGGAATAGGCGGAGAAAAAATTTGGGGGTTAGGGTTTACTCATCATCATTGCCTCCTCCTGTAATATATGCACAATGTAATCCCATTCTCTTCATCCCTCCTCCCGACAAATGGCTGCAACGGAGCTGCCTCGCCATCAGTAGGAGGAAATCCAAGCCAAACCATCGTCATGATTTTTTATTCAGTAAACTCCACTCACTTCCCACCATGCGGAGAAAGAAATTAGGGTTAGGGTTTGGGGCTACTCGGTCTGAATTAGCACAATGATGACTCTAAACCATGATGACTTCAAACCATGATCATCAACCACCACCACAAGCACCACCACCACCACCACCACCACCATAGCCTAAAAGCAACAGATGGAGATAAGAGTCACATTGTGGAGACGATGACGATGGTGATGATCCCCATGCCACTATCTTCTTCCTCCCAAACGAATAGCTGCAACGGAGTTGCCTCGCCACCATAGGTGTAGATGGAGATAGAGTCACATCCTAAGGGTTTTTTCCCCTCATACTATACCCTTCTCCGTTAGGCCGTTAGGGATCCAAGGATTATGTACGTTATGCCAATATTTGCATAATTTTATATTTGGAGACAAACTTATTTGGAGACTTTTTTTTTCACCGTTAGGGCTAATTAGCGTTTAGACCATAAATTTTATACCACTTTAGAGTTTAAGACCGAAGAAAGGAAGAAAGAAAGAAAGAAAGAAAGAAAGCCGAGGCTCAGATGAGCTTCAATCTACCATCATTCACGATATGGAGATGTATGTAATCTCATCTCTTCATCCCCATAAATGGCTGCAATGGAACTGCCTCGCCATCGGAAGGAATAGGCGGAGAAGAAATTTAGGGGTTAGGGTTTACTCATAATCATCGCCTCTTCCTATAACATATCCACAATGTAATCTCATTCTCTTCATCCCTCCTCCCGACAAATGGCTGCAACGGAGCTGCCTCGCCATCAGCAGGAGGAGGAATCCCAGCCCAGCCAAACCATCATCACATTTTATTCAGTAACAAATATCCTAGAGGAACTCACGAGTTCTTAATTTTTAAAACTCGGCCTCGGCTCTCTTCCCACCTGGTTAAAAGAATGGCTGTGGTGGCTGCCTCGCCTTTCGTGGAGAAAGAAATTAGGGTTAGGGTTTGGGGCTAGTTGGTCTGAACTAGCACAATGATGAGTTCAAACCATCATCATCATCATCGTCGTCGTCATCGCCACCATAGCCTAGAGGGGAAAAAAAATCAGATTTAAGTGGGGTTAAGTGAAGGGAAGTTGGGAGGAGAGGGAAGCCATTGCATAACGACGACGACGACGACGACGATCCCCATGCCCTCTATATCCTTCCTCCCAAAGGAATGGCTGCAACGGACCTGCCTCGCCATTGTTGTATATTTGGGGGAAGAACAGATGGAGAATTAGAATTTGGGTTTAGTCATCATAATCATCATCATCGACATTCCAGGGAAAGGAAGAGCGTCAGCAGCAGCGAGAAGAGGACACTGAGAGAGAGGAGAAGAGGACACTAAGAGAGAGAGAGAGAGACCTTCTTCTTCTTCTTCTTCTTCTTCTTCTTCTTCCGAGTTGAGTTGCTGCTACACAGAACTACACACCATCACACCCCCTGTAGTATACAAGGAAGAGGATTTGGGGATCTCGTGGTGTCTATTGGGCCGGGCCGACCCGGAGCGACCGGATTTGACCGGTTTTGGGCCGAGCCGGAGAGCTTTCTAAACACAAAACTATAAACCCAGCATGAACCTAGACCCGAGTAGGTTCAGACCGCGCTCGAGTTAGTCTGTGGGCTGTCCAACTTTAAAATATGTTACAATTTTGAATTTAAACTATATTTATATCTACTTCTAGTACAAACTAAGTTGGGACTAGTAGTTAGCAGGATAATTGATAGGAATCCACTGTGGAGGTCGGTCCATAACCTCCCTCTCCTAATTGATTTAAATTTTTATCGAATATGTACCGGGCTGGGACGGGCAAGGCCGTGGGCTTGAAAAGATTGAAACCAGTCCGGAGCTAGTTAGGAGTACATGTCGTGTCGGGTAAAGCTACCTAGTCATTTCTTTGGACCCAGTCCGAACCTGGGTGCATTGTTGGCCGGGCTGGCCCGTTGACTGGGTCCAGGCCGACCTAGACTGGTGTTGACCGGGCTGGTTCAGGGCCGGGTTCCGAGCCGCCCAGCCCAATACACACCTTGATGGGGATCTGAAGAGGGCGGTGGAAGAAACTTCCCAAATTATGTAGAAAAAGTATAAACGAACGGAGGAACGACCGTGTGGTCAAAATCGACCTCACTTGTCGCCCCCAGTTGGGCTGTGGGTCCCACATAAACCAGTCTTGATGCTAACACAGGTAAACGGATCCGACCAGTGGGGGAGTGACACGTGACGTCCGTTCACCCGTCGATTGCGGTCCATAATGAAGCACTCAATTATGTAACCCTCGTGTATTTTTTTTCTCATACTAAAAATCGTAAATTCTTATCCAAACTTCAAATTGGTATTTAATTGTATTACATTATTTATTAACAATAATAAGTTATACATTACACGGATGATTACAAAGTGAATTAAATTCAATTATGTTGAGAAGAACAAGTTTGAAATTTGAGAAGGAAAATAGAATACTTGGTGAAGAACAAATTTTAATTTGCACATAACAAAAGAGTCTGTTCGGGGAAAAATAAATTAGCAGAGAGAAGTAGCATTAAGTGAAGAAAAGGTAAGCGAGAGGAATTAGTGTTCAATGTCCTTTTATTTGTTTTACAAAAAAGTGACTTCCCAAAACAAAAGTTTTCAAGTATTACTCCTCTTCTCCTTGTTCTTTAATGAAAGGGGAAAAAGAGTTTATTTTCAAATGTATTACAAGGTTTGATTTTGGTTTGATACAAATAGGAAAATTGGTACAACAAATGTTCAACTTTTTGCATCCATAACATCATTTACGACAACATTTACTCCATTTACATTAATTTATTTCACTTTCTTGGTTAAGGTCACAACTTAACAATTGAATTATATTTTACAAAAACAAAAGTTGTAACCAAGTAAGGTAAATACATCATTCCAAACAAAAAAATTGTAAATATATGCACCATTACCAAATGTACTAAAGTAATATATTTACCATGCCTCGTACAATAACAAATGATCAAATGATATATGTAATAATTGATGCGTGGTATTTTTCATTTGTTAACTACAAGTTACAAGGCATAGCAAACTAAGTTGGTAGTACAAATAGAAAGCAATATGTTGAATAGTCCTGTTAGGTTTTGCAGTTTGAACCACATAATACACAATATCCTAATTACATAGGAAAGAGAGGGTAGAATTATTCAATTAACATAAGTCGCTAAGTAGAATAAAGCAATGATCAATCAATCAACAATAACTTACCAAATTTATGCTCAACTACATTCGAATCACCAAAAGATTGGCTTGAGATATTACACAGAATGGAGGAGTTATCAGTCTATAGCTTGGTTGCACGCATATCACCATGTGTTTGTTTTCCATTTAGTTAACAAATGTCAATAAACATACTTCTTTACAACTTTTCCAATTTTGTGATCACTCTCACAAGGATAATCGACCAAACACTTACATAGAAGTAAACAATGGAAACACACATTACATTAATAAGCCAATGAAACTTCGGCCAGACGAATTTCTTGTTAGCTTTCTCCCTTGGCTGCCCACTGTCAGTAAGAACATGTTTGGTCTAAGTAGGGACACTGCAACAAAAAGACAAGCAGTTAATATTTTAAATTAATATGTGATCATCAATCACAGACTCACAAATTATATATATATATATATATATATATATATATATATATATATATATATATATATATATATATATATATATATATATATATATATATATGATGATGATGATGATGATGATGATGATGATGATGATGATGATGATGATGATGAATATGTACATTTATGTGTATATTTTGAAAATAACTATTCTATGTATGTGTTTTAAAGTCCAACTTTGATAATTTAACAATTATTCCAACTTTTGGAACTTTTGGCCCAACTTTGAAATACAACAAACGTATGTATAAAAATTGCATTTTTTATAACCACAATTTCAATTTTGGGTCCGGTCCATTAAACAATAAAAATAGCCCACCGAACAAACCGAATAAACTGAACAAACCGAATAACGGTTCGGTTTCGTTTCTGGATTTTTTTAGAAGTTCGGTTTATTCGGTTTTGACTATTTCGGTTCGGTTGAAACCGAATAAACCGAACGCTCATCCATATTATTTCCATTTCCTAGTCAGACTGCAGTGGATATGCCTCGCCATAATTGATCTATTGTGGCATGAAAGGTTGCTAATGGTAACAATTCCTTCAAGGTCAATCAAGTTTTCAGTTATCTAAGATGAAGATAAATAGCTGAAAATCTCCACCAGGACCAACTTTTAGCTTCTAAAAGATGTGACAGTATTGATTTCAACAAAACAACCCAAGAATTTTTCATTTAATCAAACCATAATGATCCTCAATAACTCCACTCCACATTTAATACATATAGTTGCTACTATATTCCAAATTTTAGGAAACATAATGTGAATTTTGAACTGTATCACACTAGGCATATCTACTATACAGATGTGGTAACTTATAATCTTGGAAAGATATATCTGTGATTGTAATATATTTTTCATATTAAAAGAAATTTGGAGGCACAATATTTGCTGGAACATAGATTAAATTGTTTATCATTATCATATAGTTAAATTGATAACAAGACGAGGAATACAAATTCAAAAATTAGACATCTATATTCATAGAAGTGAGATCCCATCACATTCCCTCAGAACATACTTTTATGAAAATAGATGTTAATTTGTCCAAGAAGGAAAGAAAACAAAAACAACCAAATTTTCCTTTATCACAAGTTTACGTGTCGGCTGCTGAATCCGTCTCCATACAGCTCTGTTAAAGGAAATATTAACTATAAAATCAAGAAAACGGAGACGAAAATGAATGAAGGGACAATAATACATGAACCAGAAGAAGAAGAAGAATTTGCTGGACAAAATTACAAACAATGGACAAATTTGGAGTTGATATCAGTTCCATAATATTTGCTGGACCAGGATCATAGTATAACAACCAAAACTACAAAAACGATTATAATAAGTATAATAATTGAATAAAAATATTGAACATCTATATTCCTAGATGAACTGCATTCGATTTTTCTGAGGAAATACACTTCAAATTTAACAGAAATTTTCAGTCACACCACTCCCATAGCAAGGTACCACATATAAAACAAGAAAAGAGTAGGAATAATTTTCTCTAGTTCAGTTTTGTTGAACAGGGCTTTTTCTTCTGTTACCAAAACAAGAAAACTCGTATTTTGGTTTTGCCAAAACCCATCCAAACCAAATCCCGAACAATACTCACACAAATTAAATCCTAACTTTTGCCTCAAACTCGTTTTTGGGGCATCAAAACTGAAGCTTTTCCAATTTACGGATGACCAAACGGTCTTTTGAACACTTTCTTGATAATTTAACTTAGGCCTGGTTTGGGATTGCTGATGCTTTTCAAAAAGCAGCAGCAGCCGATGCTAAGATTTGAGCTTTGATCCGTCACCATATTTCATTACCACCTCTTCTCTGCTCTTCTTCTTCTTTCTTGCATCTCGGCCCTTATGGGTTGAGCTTGTAGCCAATCGCTTCCTTTAGGTCTCTTATTCCTAGTAATCCTTTGGCTATTCCTATTGCTATCATTATAATTTTCAGTGTAATTTAAATGCATTTCTTCAATCTGATATTCCTCGATACTTTTATCCGTCCTCGTTTACTCTTCTTCAGGGGCGGATTCAGGTATGGCCTGGGGTAGGCTGGAGCCCACGCCAATTTTTTTTCTTCTTTTTTTTCATATGTTGTATTTATTTATTTTTTTTGTAGGAGTTAGCCCACACCTAGTCCACCTAATCCAGTCTAGCCCACCCTAATATATATTTCTGGATCCGCCCCTGCTCTTCTTTATCATAAGCATAATATTCATTATATTATTACCCCTTCTATATCCTCCAACTCTAAGCCTCAACATGGTGCAATTGTTTCCATTATAAACCTTGTAAAAACTCCTATCCAGTATCGGTGTATCGTTTAATCATAGGTATATATAGGGTTCTCGACACTAGGTTGGTTACCCAAGGTGGGATCCTTATGTCTATTTGCTTAAATCATTACTATGGGTACTAATGAAATTATAGGTAACCATAACTATCCCCAAGATCTATCCACAATTATCACATTTCTACAATTTACCATTATCTAGCCATGCTACTAGGCTAAGAAGCTACCCGATACAATAAAGATGATACTTCTACAACGACAAATACTAATTTAAAATACCATACCTGTATCGACTACTTATGTCGTCTGCACCTCCTTACTTATCATAGTGAACTCTTGTTCACGCCTCTGCACAAACTTTCTCGCTTGTGTGATCTGGGCGGCCGGAGCTATCTCCTCCCAGTACTGGTAGCCGGTCCACCCTATCTTCGGGTTGTGGAATTATGTGCGTCTTTGCTGTGTCTTGCTTCTTTGAACACTCTTTTACTCTGTGTTGATCGGAACCACAAGCCAGGCAAAGGCCTAATCTGAGACGACGACAATCTTCCTTGACGTGGCCCCTCCTCTTACAGAATTTGCAAACGGAGACGTCATGCATCCGATAGGGGGTTACTTTCTGCTGCTGCCGAGTCTGGGGGCGCCTCGTCGGTCCTCCCCGTGCCGCCGGTAGGGCATGCTTCTGGATTGCTGTTGGGTGCTCGACCCAAAAGTCCTGGACATGGTGGAGATTGGTAAGTATTTGCCATGAAACTCTATTTGCAGAAGATACTTGAGAGAATTTAGGTCAGATTCAGAGAGAAATGGGAAAGAACATATCTATATTGATAATTTGGGGAAGAATGTAGATAGATAATGTAAGAGTTTGTTTGGATAGATGTAACTCTTTGAAAGTGTGAAGGTGGCACTTGCAGCAAGTTGAGTTTCTGTGGACTTGCAGCAAGTGGCACTTTCCAAAATGTGTTTGGATAGAATATTTTTTTGTCTGCTGCAAGTGGGAAAAAAATTGGTTTGGTGTTTGGATAGTTATGTAAGTAGAAAGTGGAAGTTTTTTTTGGAGATATGGTAAACCTAGGTATGGTTACCCCCCAATAATTAAATTATTTATCATAATTAAACAAAAAAAATACAATTTTTTTTACCACAAACACAGAACCCATTTTGATATTTTTACTAAATTAATTAATTCTAAAATAAACCAAATCAAATATATATATCCTCCCCCTCTCTCTCTCTTCTCTTTCCCAAAGAAATTTTGTGCCACCGCCTCCTCCAGGCCCCTCCTCCACCGCCTCCTCCTCCTCCTCCTCCTCTACTACCTCCATCGCCTCCTCCTCCTCCTCCACTGCCTCCTCCTCCTCCTCCACTGCCTCCTCCTCCACCGTCTCCTCCTCCTCCTCCTCCTCCACCGCCTCCTCCTCCTCCTCCTCCACCGCCTCCTCCTCCTCCTCCACTGCCTCCTTCTCCTCCTCCTCCACCGCCTCCTCCTCTCCTCCTCCTCCTCCTCCACCGTCTCCTCCTCCTCCTCCTCCTCCTCCACCACCTCCACTGCCTCCTCCTCCTCCTCCTCCTCCTCCCACTCCGCTGCCTCCACCGCCTCCTCCCCTTCCTCCAGCTGCCTCTCCGGTGGTCCTCCTCTCCCGCTGCCTCCACCGCATCCTCCTCTTCCTCCACTGCCTCCACCGCCTCCTCCCCCTCCTCCCACTTGCAGCCCACTCCCCTCTCTTTTTGGTTGCAAGTGTGAGGGAAAGAATATGGGGGGACAAGAACTGCAGAGAAAGTGAGATTCTCCACTTTCACTACAGTTTCAACCGTGAACCAAACGGTAAAACTTGGTAGAGTTGCCACAGCTGCAGCGAAAAGTGGCCACTTACCTCCCACTTGCTGTGATCCAAACAGCCCCTAAGAGAAAGAAAGACTAGAGAAAGATCAATATAGCCTGCATTCTCCTATTCTCCTTACTTATTTATAGTCCCTAGCTCATTTGTGAGTCTCACTTCATTAGCTGGCTGCTAACAGAACTGTCAGGAATCTGCCAGGTCAACGCTGAGTAGGCCCAAACGGTTAGGTGACGTGGCTACTGGTCCCCTCTGCTGTAAGTAATTACTGAATTATACCCTAGCTATTACTCTGATACTGAAGGAGCATTGACACTCCATGGCTCTGCTATTGAGCTTATTTAGAGAGTGTAACAATTGCCCTCCTCTTCATTTGGACCTTGTCTCAAGGTCAAATTGAGGAAAGTCTTTGATAAAATCCTTGTAGGGCACCCATTGAGCTTCCTCTTCTGAAGTATCTTTCCACTGCACCAGCAAATCGACAGCTGCTTGGTTCTTCCTCTGAACTAGCCTGCGGTCTAAGATCCAGTCTGGCTTGAGCAATAATTCTTCCCTTTGAGTAGGCAATCCAGCTTGAACAGAGACCTTCCTGCTTAGGTGTTTCTTGAGCTGAGACACATGGAAAGTGGGATGTATCAAGGAACCAGTAGGAAGAGCAAGTTTGTAGGCCACTGCCCCTATCTTTTCTAATACTTGATATGGTCTAAAGTATTTGGGAGACAGTTTTTGAGGTTTCCTTTGGGCCACTGAAGATTGCATGTAAGGTTGTAGTTTGAGATACACGAAATCTCCAGGTTCAAAGGTTCTTTCAGTCCTATGAGAGTGTAGCTCCCCTTCCCGAAAACTTTTTGAATTTTTTTTATTATTGATTTGATTTAAATGGTGATTTTTAGATTTTATAAATAAATTATTTAGTTAATTATTATGGTAGATAATTTTAGCCATGGTTGAGATTTGGAGTACAAGGTGACTAGGAATCATGGCACGGGTAGTGCAACGACGTGCCTTGACTAGTGTATTAGCTATGCCAAGGGAGACCCAGCCATAAGTGTGTCCTAACTAGGAAAACCAGGCCAAGTTGCGAGTTAACCCCTATGATTGGTTTAATTAGTTATTTATTAATATTTTGACTTTAGACATTTCGGTTATATCAAATAGTTCGGACAGCCCGAATCGAGCCCAAGCCAGTGTAGGCTTATAGTGAGTCCTAAGACGTCCATGTGATATTTATTTTGAGTGTATACTTCGTATCTTAATTTATTTGGTCAATAAATTATTTTCTAATTAATTGTTATATATCTATATAATATCGATTTATTGATATTGATTGAATATTATTCTTGGAAATATGATAACTAGTTCCTTAGACGTACCTGTATATTTTCGGGATCCTAGACTATATGTATTTTGGATTTACAACAATTGTTAATTTTCTTGTATGTTATCATTATTATGGTTATTACTATTGTTACTATAATTATTGAATATTACTGAGTATTTTGGATTATTTATGAAACAAGTATTAATTGTACGTACATATTTTGTATATAAAATTTCTAGATTGGAACATGTGTTACTAAGCTTTTATTTGGATTAAATTTTTGCATAGACATGTATGTACATATAGAGATATATATATGATAACTTGGTATCCTATATATATATATATGCCAACAAAAAGATAATAAAACACAATTAAACCCAGGCCAAGCCTGAGCACCCACAGCCTACCTCCTCTCCAAAGCCCAGCTGAACCCCTGAGCCCCAAGCCGGCCCAAACCCAGCCCATTAATTCCTTTTTCCTCCCCCCGCACAAGTTTCCCCACAGCCGAGCAACTCAGCAAAGACCCGTGTGGTTCCCGACCCAGGTATATATATCAGAGAACGAGAGAGAGGAAGAGAAGTATCTCAAAAACCCTAACCCATCGAACGTGCCACCTTCCCCTCTCCATGGCGCAGCCCCCAGCCACCACGCGCCATCGTGCGTATAGCCGGAGGTCGGCCAAGAGCACCCAAATCCGCGCGGCACTGAACGGAAGAGCAGCAGCATGCAGCAACCAACCGCGCTTCGCGGTACGTTTTCTTCCCCGTTGGTTCATCGTTTTACGAACTACGAAATCCTACATAGGGCCAATATAACCCTCTCGAGATCCCCACGATTGGATCGAGATATAGCCCGACGACCAGTCAGGAAAATCGAGCCCAAAACCCATCGAAAACTGTTTCAAAAATAGAGCATAGTTAACCTAAAACCCTAAGTTTGAGGTCGATTTTCGACCAGAATAACGCGAACCTTGGAAAACCGCTTGAACAGTTTTGTTGACAACATATACGAGATGGCAACCCTATTCATAATTTTATTTTTCATTTGCTAGTTTGTGATTAATTCAGTTTCAAACTTTTAGAAAAAACTAGTTTCGAATTATAGAAAATCAATGAAAACCCACGATACGACGTGCGCCCCATCATTTCGGGCAACGTGGTCGTGAACCGAAGGCATCGAAAGGTGCGTAACGGCTTCGTGGTCGTGTGGGCTTTGACGGAATTCAAATTGGTCGCGTGTGCGCGACGAATTTGATGCGTATCCGTCAAAATTCAACGTATCGTGCACTTTACAAATTCTCCAATTACTTTGTGCATATTCGTCAGATCGAGACGAAACTTGCGCCAACAGGAACGTATCATTTTTCTGGTCCTGTATGCCAAGTTTGGTCCAATTCTGAGACAGTTGATAAAATCGTCGTATCGCGGGCCCCCGGTCCGACTCAACGGGTGATTTTGGTGCACGGCCTGCCGGAATCCAACTCTGGACATACGGTTGGTTCGTATCGGAAAACCAAATCCGTAGACATGTAGTTTGACGACTTTAGAGACCTTTGACTCTGGCACGTTTTTCGGTGCAAAGCGGGTCCAACGACGGACACCATTTTGCCTGAAATTTCCGTTTTGCCCCTGTGTCCAGAATTGGACTTAAGGACAGGCAATCCTAGCTAATTTGACTATTCTGAGACTGTTGGCATTGTCTGTTTCAGCTTTCGGAGATAGTTTTGAGGACTGGGACTGCATGGCTTGGCAGTTAACTGTATTTTTGTTGGATCTGCGTGCAACTTCCAGGCAAGATACCTTGCCTCCCTCTACAGTTTACTTACATGCATATTTATATTATTATATAGTTTGTTAGTTAATTATTTATACATGATTTGTATATCATGCCTGCTAGTATATATATATAGCCTTGTTTATATTTAGCTTTGTAGTTCATATTGGATATACGTATATATAGTTCTTGTTCGTAGTTAGCTTTGTAGTTCATTTCGGATTGGTTTCCTCTCGTACCGTGTCGTGAGTCGTATCGTATCATAGGATGAATAAGTCATATCGGAACTGCTTTACACATCACATCTCACTTAAACAATGACATGTACAACTAATCCCACTTAAATTTTAATTTACTATGTATTTTCCATTTTCATTAAAAGCATAACCATCCCACAAACCAACTTAATTCTCCCATGCTGGTAGCCACATGCACATTCCCGTCTCCCTAGCAATCTTCTCAAACCCCCTCTCTCCTTCCATTTATTAATGCAAAAACATTCAATTCATTCATTCTTGTAAATGGTAACCGAGGGAGAGAGAAGAATTTGAATGATCGTGGACTTCTCTGCGAGCTGGAGTTAAATTAATACATTAACTACAATCTCTCTGTGCCACATATTTTAACTCTTCAGAAGATGAGCGTCTAAGTGCACTGATAAGACAGTCGCCCGCATGTACACCCCAATCTAGGCATAGTTCGGTCCAACCCGAAGTCCACCGTGCTTAGGTCACAGTTCGGACTAGGCCGATATTTTTCACTAGGTCCAGCCCGCCCACTTGACAGGTCTAGTTGCAAAGGGACTTAATCGATTAGGGTCAGGGTTGGTCGATTTTTGAATTCAAATAGAATTCACACTGAATTCTTTTAGTTTATCTAGTGCCGGTGAGTTTCGGAGTAGCTAGCCTACAATTCACTAGGATTTAGTTGGTTCAATTTCTAATGAGATTTTATTAATTAGGTTTTCCCTTTATCATAGTTATTATATAATAAATTTCTTTTACAAAATTTTTAGTTTAGTGTTTAAGGTTTCTATATTTTTTGCATTTTTATTTAAATCTATATAACAAATTGTATTTTTTTAATTGGGACAAAAAATGAGGGGTTACAAGGAGT